>CAWUFW010011800.1:0-588469 GCA_963921515.1 Calotriton arnoldi
CTAGAAGGGTGGAATGCTACCCCCGCCGCCAGAACTGGCGGGGGGTAGTATTCCAAGATGTTTGACACCAAACACGACATGTTTCCGTGCAGCCATCCCAAAGTTAGCATTTAACGCGAGGTTATAATGCGCTTAAGAGTATATGGTCAGGTTGCACTACAAACAGCATCAGAGAAGGGTCTCCGAACGCTGCAGAGGGGCCCAGCTCATGCAGGGGCACCCTCTCACATAGGAACCACGCACTCTGCCTTCAGGATTGATAAGGCCTGCCATAGGAGTGACTTATAGGTTTATATGTGTGTATGTATGTAGTGATATAGGTAGCCTATATCACAGTAAGGGGTGCATGCACCACCTTACCCAGGCTGCAGTAGCAGACCTGTGGTGTCAGTTTGGATGGCCTTCCAGGGGTGGCACAATACATGCTGCAGCCCCTGGTAGGCCTCTGAGGTACCTATGCCCTGGGTACATAGTATACCATATACTAGGGACTTATAAGGGCACTCCAGATTCCAATCAGAGATGTGCCTAAGGCACATGGAAACCATTTTAAAGAGGAAGCAGCTAGGCTGGGGTTCTGATTAGCAGGGCCCCAGCCAGACTAAGGTCGAAAAACAGTGAAGCATCAGCAAAAAGTGGGGGTACCCATGTGAAGCAGATCCTACTCTCCTACACAACCCCCCAAACGTAGGGACATTAAACTAACCTTGCCCAGTTAAGTCTTCATGTTCTAAGTGGAAGTACCTAGAGAGTCCATCTGCATTGGCATGGTTACTCCCAGGTCTATGTTCCACTGTGAAGTCCATCCCCTGTAGGGAAATGGACCACCTAAGCAGTTTGGGGTTTTCACCCTTCATTTGTTTTAGCCATAAGAGGGGCTTATGGTCTGTTTGAACAAGGAAGTGAGTACCAAACAAGTATGGCCTCAACTTCTTCAGAGCCCAGACCACAGCAAAGGCCTCCCTCTCAATGGCTGACCAACGTTTCTCTCTAGGGGTCAGCCTTCTGCTAATAAAAGCTACTGCCTGATCCTGACCTTCATCATTCAATTGTGACAGTACAGCCCCTACCCCCAATTCAGATGCATCAGTTTGAACAATGAACTTCTTGGAGTAATCAGGACTCTGTAGAATGGGAGCAGTGCACATGGCCTGCTTCAGGTCATCAAATGCCTTTTGACAGCTAACTGTCCACTGAACCTTTTTGGGCATTTTCTTGGAAGTTAAGTCATTCAGGGGTGTCACTATTGATCCATACCCCTTGACAAATCTCCTATAGTACCCAGTCAGGCCTAAGAAGGCTCTCACCTGAGTCTGGGTAGTTGGAGCAGTCCAGTCCATGATGGTCTGGATCTTGCTCTGCAGTGGTTGAACCTGGCCTCCACCCACAAGGTGGCCCAGGTACACCACCTGACTCTGCCCTATCTGGCACTTGGTGGCCTTGATAGTCAGGCCTGCTTTCTGCAGGGCCTGTAAAACATTTCTGAGGTGGACCAGGTGATCCTCCCAGGTGGAGCTAAAGACAGCAATATCATCTAGATATGCTGCACTATAGGCTTCCAGACCTGTAAGGACTGTATTCACCAACCTCTGAAAAGTGGCAGGTGCATTCTTCAGACCAAAGGGCATCACCACAAATTGATAATGCCCACTAGGGGTTGAGAATGCTGTCTTTGGCTTTGCAACATCAGCTAGTCTGATCTGCCAGTAGCCAGCTGTCAGGTCAAATGTGCTTAGATACTTGGCTGAGGCCAGAGTGTCTATTAGCTCATCTGCCCTTGGTATTGGATGGGCATCAGTCCTAGTGACTGCATTGAGACCCCTGTATTCCACACAAAACCTCATCTCTCTTTTCCCACCATTGGTGTGAGGTTTTGGCACAAGGACCACTGGACTAGCCCAAGGGCTATCTGAGGGTTCAATAACTCCCAAATCCAACATCTTCTGGACTTCTGTCCTGATACAGTCCCTGACATGGTCAGGTTGCCTATAAATCTTATTTTTAATAGGCAGACTGTCCCCAGTGTCCACTTCATGAGTGCACCAGGTAGTCTGACTGGGTGTCAGTGAGAATATGTGTCTGAACTGATTGAGCACCTGTCTGCAATCAGTCTGCTGCTGGGTAGTGAGGCTGCCTGCCAAGGCTACACCATCCACTGACCCATCACCAGGGTTCTGTGAGAGCAGGTCAGGGAGTGGGTCACTCTCTTCCTCCTGTCCCTCATCAGTAGCCATGAGCAAGCCCATGTCTGCCCTGTCGACATATGGTTTTAACCTGTTGACATGGAGATCCCTGTGGGGACTCCTGGGTGTTCCTAGGTCTACTAAGTAGGTAACCTCACCCTTCTGTTCAACAATGGTATGGGGTCCACTCCATTTGTCTTGGAGAGCTGCTGGGGCCACTGGCTCCAACACCCACACCTTCTGTCCTGGCTGGTAAACAGTCAGTACAGCCTTTGGTCATGCCAGGCTTTTTGAAGTTCCTGGCTAGCCTCAAGGTTTTTAGTTGCCTTTTTCATATACTCAGCCATCCGGGAGCGGAGACCAAGTACATAGTCCACTATGTCTTGCTTTGGGGGCTTGAGAGGTAACTCCCATCCTTCCTTCACCAAGCACAATGGACCCCTGACAGGGTGACCAAACAAAAGTTCAAAAGGGCTGTAGCCAACCCCTTTTGAGGCACCTCCCTGTACGCAAATAAAAGGCAGGGCAAGAGTATGTCCCATCTTCGCCTAAGCTTTTCTGGGAGCCCTTTAATCATGCCCTTCAAGGTTTTGTTGAATCTCTCAACTAAACCATTGCATTGTGGGTGATAGGGTGTGGTGAACTTGTAAGTCACTCCACACTCCTTCCACATTGCTTTTAAGTATCCAGACATAAAGTTTGCACCCCTGTCTGATACAACCTCCTTAGGGAAGCCCACTCTTGAGAAAATTCCCAGGAGGGCCCTTGCCACCACAGGTGCTGTAGTGGTCCTAAGGGGAATAGCCTCTGGGTACCTGGTGGCATGATCCACTACCACCAGGATAAACCTGTGCCCAGATGCTGTTTGGGGATCCATGGGACCAACAATGTCAATCCCCACCCTTTCAAAGGGAACCCCCACCACAGGTAGTGGTATCAGGGGGCCTTTGTAGTGCCACCTGCCTTGCCACTGGCCTGGCAGGTTACACAGGAGCGACAAAACTCCTTGGTGTCTTCAGACATGTGGGGCCAGTGAAAGTGAGGGACAATTCTGTCCCAAGTCTTGTTCTGGCCCAGGTGACCTGCTAAGGGAATGTCATGGGCTAGGGTCAATAGGAAGCCCCTGAACTTCAAAGGTATAACCAACCTCCTGGTAGCACCAGGCTTGGGGTCTCTACACTCTGAGTACAAGAGTCCATCATCCCAATACACAGTATGGGGACCACTAGCTTTCCCAGCAGCCTCAGCAGCAGCTTGCTGTCTGAGGGGTTCAAGAGAGGGGCAGCTCTGCTGCTCCTGGCTCAGATCTGCCCTGGAAGGGCCCCCTGTCCCCAAGAACTCAACCTGGTCAGGTTCAAGCTCCTCTGGGACAGTTCCTTCCTCAGGACTGAGATCATCCCCCTCAAGGGACTGATCTTCCTTCTGAGCCAAGGGGGAAGGCACTGCCTTTACCCTACTACTCCTCTTCTTGGAGGGCACTTGGTCCATTATTCCAGAATCCAAGGCCTGTTCAGTGCTAGACATTTTGGCTTGTGACCTGGTCACAGCAAACACATCTGCAGGGATGCCCAGCATTTCTGCATGGGTCCTGAGCTCCACTTCTGCCCAAGCTGAAGTTTCTAAGTCATTGCCAAGCAAGCATTCAACGGGTAGGTCTGCACTTACCACAACCTTCTTAAGGCCAGTTACCCCTCCCCAGGAGAAGTTAACAACTGCCAGAGTATGGTCTGTTCTGACGTTGCTAGCATTGGTCACTTGGTACATTTCACCAAGTATGATCTGCCCAGGATTCACAAGGTCTTGTGTCACCATGGTGACACTTGCCCCTGTGTCCCTAAATGCCAAAGCCTCTCTTCCATTAATTAAGGGCTGTTGTCTGTACTTGCCCAGATTACTGGGACTCACAGAGGAGGTCATATCCATGCCTCCATCACAGACTAGGACAGCCTGAGTGAGTTCTCTGACTAGGTCAGAGCTCATCTCTTTACCCAGGGTCAACCCTACTAAACCCTTGGCTTGTGTAGTCCCACCACCAACTGTAACTGCACTAGGGGGAGCAGGTGCCTTAGGGGCATTGGTGGGGGCTGGAGTCGAGTCTTTGGACTTGGTGCAATCACTGGTCCAGTGGGTCTTTTGCTTACAGACCTTGCACCATGGTTTCCTTTGGCCTTTCCCTTTGGTAGACTGTGAATCCCCACCTGAAGAAGATTTTTGGGGGCCTTGTGAAGACTTTTGATCTTTACCCTTCTCCCCACCCTTATCAGAGGTTTTCGAATCTTGCTTCTTAGGGTCACCACCTTGGTTCTGTACCTTCTGCTTCACCCTGGTTCTGACCCATTTGTCTGCCTTCTTTCCCAATTCTTGGGGAGAGGTCAGATCAGAGTCTACCAGGTGCTGATGCAACAGCTGATTTTGACAGTTATTAAGAATCTGCTCCCTCATGATCAGATTGTACAATCCTGTGAAGTCACATACCTTACTGCCCAATAACCAACCTTCCAGAGCCTTGGCAGAACAATCAACAAAGTCCACCCAGTCTTGAGTCTGTGCTTTTTGGGTATCCCTGAACTTTAACCTGTATTGTTCAGTGGTTAGGCCAAACCCATCAATTAGAGCACTCTTCAAGACTTTGTAATTATCAGCATCCTCCTCTCTAACAGTGAGGAGCTTGTCTCTACCTTTGTCTGCAAAGGAGAGCCACAAGATTGCTGCCCACTGCTCCTGAGGGACCCTCTGTACTTTACAGGCCCTCTCTAGAGCAGTTATCCATTTGTGGATGTCATCCCCACTCTGGTAGGGAGGGACAATCTTGCTCAGGTTTCTATGGTCATAAGACCTTTCCCTATCTTTGGGGAAACTGCTGCCACCATGGGACTCTAGTCCCAACTTTTGTCTCTCTCTATAGAGATCTAGGGACTCCCTGTCTATAGCCAATTGCTGTTTCCTGAGTTCAAGCTGAGTTTGCTCATACTGAATCAGTCTCTTTCTCCTCTCATGAGAGGATTCCCTCCTATGAGAGGAGACAGAGGTCCCTATTGAGGTGTCAGAGTGGTTAGACTCCTGAGAAGGAGACCTAGACCTTCTGGGCACACTCAGAACTCTTCCTGAGGGGACAAAGGGGAAGTCAGCCTGATCCTCCCCCTCCTCCTCCTTCACAGGAGGAATTGGATTTTCCAGGACAAGGTCATTTTCACCTTCCTGGCCAGTTTCAGAGGGGGGGGGCTGGGTTTCTTCACCCCTGGCCCCTTCCTCATCTTCTGCCCCACCCTCTTTGCCTACCCCTTCAGACCCTAGGGGCCTGCTGAGATCATCAGCTAGTAACACCTCCCTGAGGTGTTGGGTGCTGGCACTTTTGCCTGCCTTCAACTTCCTAGTATTGCATAATGCTCTCAATTCCAAGAATGGGAGTTTATCATACTTGGAGGGAAGAAGCCCACTGGCTTCTGGCAAGGACTCACTGGGTCCTGGCTTTGAAGACATTACTAGTGAGGTGTGGTGTATGCACTACCTACTCTAGTGTGGCCTACTAAACTCTCTTGAGTTGTAGAAAGGGTGTGCTATCCCTTAACACACAACTCTAAGTTCAGTAGAACTTACTGTATTACTAAGCTTGATTTATATGTACCTTAGGTACCCTTAGTGGTTTTCAGTTGATCAATTCAATTGAGATTATCTGGTAAAACAATAGCAAGCTGGAATCCCACACGCTGCACACCAATGTGAGAAGTTGGCCTGGCATATGCTGTCCACTAATTATAGTGGGCACCTTGCACCAGTCCAAACAACCCCTTATTGGAGATAGGTTAAAGACAACCTTTATTGAAAGCTATCCTAGTGGTAGCTATGGAGAGCAGCCTTCAGGCTAAGTCTTGAAGGAATGTAAAGCAGCTTGTTTTACCAGTCTATAATCTCTTGAGTGACCAAATGAAAGAGGACCACACCAGGTATATATTCAAAATATATGTATTTATTACTAAACACACCCCTCTAGTCTCTTTATGAGGCTAGAGTTCGAAGTACATAAATTATAAGTTAGTTATCTACAGTAATAGCACAAATACACGTTTGAGCCCCAGGGGCGTACCAAACCATATACCAATAAAGTGGTATAAGAACCACGACTGATCTAGACACAAGGCCTAGAGCCTGTAGAAGTGCTTGGACCACAAGGAACCACCCAAGGCAGTGACACAGGGGACCCACGGGGGACGCGTGCAGTGTATGAACACAGCCGCGAACCACCGTTAACTTCTATGGGGAAAGTCGCGATTAGAATTTTAAAGAAAAGGGACACTTAGAGGAGGACTTGGAGCAAACCCTTTGAGAACTAGGCTGTTCTAGTGTCAATACCCACGGGAGCACCGGAGTACTCGAGTTACCTCACCCAGGGGAGCCGGGTGCATAGGTGTCTTTCGGGGTCGGGTTTCGTCGTCGCTTTCAATGGCGATCTGCTGCAAAGTGCTGCTGGCGGCCAAGTCGAAAGTGTTCGGGTGGATCCAAAGGTGGATCGAAGATCTGAAGAACCTGAAAGCAGAGGGGACAGAGTCTGGGTCACTAGCCAGTGACCAGGAAGGCGATGAGCAGATGCCCACCGATGTCGAGTGCTTCAGGTAGGTTGACGGTCGTCTTGACTCTTCAGCCACGAGGTCCAGGAGGTGTCGACGATGACCAGGAGCTGGATTCGAGCTGCCCACGACGTCTGTCGATTGCAGGCATGTCGGCGACTGGATTGGACCCAACAAGCCTTGGCAACGGCAAGTCTCGTGGAAATGGAAGAAGGATGATGTTGCACACCAGCAAGGTCTGGGGGACTCACCCAGCGAGGATAAGTCAGGGCAGACCTGGAGCAACCAGGGAGCCCAAGCAGAAAAAGATTGGCCTTCGGGAGGGCCTACTAGCCAACGGACTAGCGACCGCGAAGGAGCCTCGAGACGATGCACGTGGAGCTGGCTCACAGGACACTCGTGGAGTGGAGGCCAGTGATCTTCGGTGCAGTTGGTGCTGGAGGCTGGGGCTACTCGGAGCCCAAAGCACGACTTCGTGGGAGACCCAGAAGAGGATGCACTTGCAAATGCGATTGGTGTCCAGGGGTCACGGTTCCACGTTACCCACGACAGCTACGGGCCTCAGCTTTGCTGTGGACTCAGGGCAGCCTCGGGGAAGTCTGGAAATCCACCTCTGGTGATGCAAGGACTTCGGCGTCCGACGGGAGCTTCAGCGATGCAGACCGGACAATTGCTTCTTTGGTGCCTGCCAAGCAGGGGAGTCACTCCTTGACCCCAAGGGAGATTCTTCAGTCCTCTAATCTTGAAGTAGAGCGTCGAAGGTCCAGGATTCTGTGTCAGAGTTTCGTCCAGGTTAATCTAAAGTCCTAAGGACTGGGGTCCCCTACTTATACTAAGGTAGGGGGTTGGACATACTCTGTGGCCCCACCTATGGGAGGGTCAGGGCAGAGGGGTGGCTACACCCCTTTCCCTTTGTCCAGTTTCGCGCCAGAGCAGGGGCTGGAAGCCCCTGAGCCGGTTTCAACTGGGGTATGCACAGGGACACCAAGTGTGCCCCCAGTGGAGGACTTCACAGAACCCGAGAGTGCTCCCGCCCAGCCCCAATACACACTATCCTGTCTGGGGAGGTGGTCACACCTCCCTGGGACAGGAAACCTATTGTCCAGGCCTCCCCTGCCGGAGTTTCGGTCAGCAGCAGGAGGCCAGACTCGTGTCTGTGGCAGCGGCATCCATTTTGTGATGCCAGGGCTCTGGAAAGTCAGTACCGGGTATACCGGTGTGTACATGTCTTTCCCTCTAGAAGGGTGGAATGCTACCCCCGCCGCCAGAACTGGCGGGGGGTAGTATTCCAAGATGTTTGACACCAAACACGACATGTTTCCGTGCAGCCATCCCAAAGTTAGCATTTAACGCGAGGTTATAATGCGCTTAAGAGTATATGGTCAGGCTGCACTACAAACAGCATCAGAGAAGGGTCTCCGAACGCTGCAGAGGGGCCCAGCTCATGCAGGGGCACCCTCTCACATAGGAACCACGCACTCTGCCTTCAGGATTGATAAGGCCTGCCATAGGAGTGACTTATAGGTTTATATGTGTGTATGTATGTAGTGATATAGGTAGCCTATATCACAGTAAGGGGTGCATGCACCACCTTACCCAGGCTGCAGTAGCAGACCTGTGGTGTCAGTTTGGATGGCCTTCCAGGGGTGGCACAATACATGCTGCAGCCCCTGGTAGGCCTCTGAGGTACCTATGCCCTGGGTACATAGTATACCATATACTAGGGACTTATAAGGGCACTCCAGATTCCAATCAGAGATGTGCCTAAGGCACATGGAAACCATTTTAAAGAGGAAGCAGCTAGGCTGGGGTTCTGATTAGCAGGGCCCCAGCCAGACTAAGGTCGAAAAACAGTGAAGCATCAGCAAAAGTGGGGGTACCCATGTGAAGCAGATCCTACTCTCCTACACAACCCCCCAAACGTAGGGACATTAAACTAACCTTGCCCAGTTAAGTCTTCATGTTCTAAGTGGAAGTACCTAGAGAGTCCATCTGCATTGGCATGGTTACTCCCAGGTCTATGTTCCACTGTGAAGTCCATCCCCTGTAGGGAAATGGACCACCTAAGCAGTTTGGGGTTTTCACCCTTCATTTGTTTTAGCCATAAGAGGGGCTTATGGTCTGTTTGAACAAGGAAGTGAGTACCAAACAAGTATGGCCTCAACTTCTTCAGAGCCCAGACCACAGCAAAGGCCTCCCTCTCAATGGCTGACCAACGTTTCTCTCTAGGGGTCAGCCTTCTGCTAATAAAAGCTACTGGCTGATCCTGACCTTCATCATTCAATTGTGACAGTACAGCCCCTACCCCCAATTCAGATGCATCAGTTTGAACAATGAACTTCTTGGAGTAATCAGGACTCTGTAGAATGGGAGCAGTGCACATGGCCTGCTTCAGGTCATCAAATGCCTTTTGACAGCTAACTGTCCACTGAACCTTTTTGGGCATTTTCTTGGAAGTTAAGTCATTCAGGGGTGTCACTATTGATCCATAGCCCTTGACAAATCTCCTATAGTACCCAGTCAGGCCTAAGAAGGCTCTCACCTGAGTCTGGGTAGTTGGAGCAGTCCAGTCCATGATGGTCTGGATCTTGCTCTGCAGTGGTTGAACCTGGCCTCCACCCACAAGGTGGCCCAGGTACACAACCTGACTCTGCCCTATCTGGCACTTGGTGGCCTTGATAGTCAGGCCTGCTTTCTGCAGGGCCTGTAAAACATTTCTGAGGTGGACCAGGTGATCCTCCCAGGTGGAGCTAAAGACAGCAATATCATCTAGATATGCTGCACTATAGGCTTCCAGACCTGTAAGGACTGTATTCACCAACCTCTGAAAAGTGGCAGGTGCATTCTTCAGACCAAAGGGCATCACCACAAATTGATAATGCCCACTAGGGGTTGAGAATGCTGTCTTTGGCTTTGCATCATCAGCTAGTCTGATCTGCCAGTAGCCAGCTGTCAGGTCAAATGTGCTTAGATACTTGGCTGAGGCCAGAGTGTCTATTAGCTCATCTGCCCTTGGTATTGGATGGGCATCAGTCCTAGTGACTGCATTGAGACCCCTGTAGTCCACACAAAACCTCATCTCTCTTTTCCCACCATTGGTGTGAGGTTTTGGCACAAGGACCACTGGACTAGCCCAAGGGCTATCTGAGGGTTCAATAACTCCCAAATCCAACATCTTCTGGACTTCTGTCCTGATACAGTCCCTGACATGGTCAGGTTGCCTATAAATCTTATTTTTAATAGGCAGACTGTCCCCAGTGTCCACTTCATGAGTGCACCAGGTAGTCTGACTGGGTGTCAGTGAGAATATGTGTCTGAACTGATTGAGCACCTGTCTGCAATCAGTTTGCTGCTGGGTAGTGAGGCTGCCTGCCAAGGCTACACCATCCACTGACCCATCACCAGGGTTCTGTGAGAGCAGGTCAGGGAGTGGGTCACTCTCTTCCTCCTGTCCCTCATCAGTAGCCATGAGCAAGCCCATGTCTGCCCTGTCCACATATGGTTTTAACGTGTTGACATGGAGATCCCTGTGGGGACTCCTGGGTGTTCCTAGGTCTACTAAGTAGGTAACCTCACCCTTCTGTTCAACAATGGTATGGGGTCCACTCCATTTGTCTTGGAGAGCTGCTGGGGCCACTGGCTCCAACACCCACACCTTCTGTCCTGGCTGGTAAACAGTCAGTACAGCCTTTGGTCATGCCAGGCTTTTTGAAGTTCCTGGCTAGCCTCAAGGTTTTTAGTTGCCTTTTTCATATACTCAGCCATCCGGGAGCGGAGACCAAGTACATAGTCCACTATGTCTTGCTTTGGGGGCTTGAGAGGTAACTCCCATCCTTCCTTCACCAAGCACAATGGACCCCTGACAGGGTGACCAAACAAAAGTTCAAAAGGGCTGTAGCCAACCCCTTTTGAGGCACCTCCCTGTACGCAAATAAAAGGCAGGGCAAGAGTATGTCCCATCTTCGCCTAAGCTTTTCTGGGAGCCCTTTAATCATGCCCTTCAAGGTTTTGTTGAATCTCTCAACTAAACCATTGCATTGTGGGTGATAGGGTGTGGTGAACTTGTAAGTCACTCCACACTCCTTCCACATTGCTTTTAAGTATCCAGACATAAAGTTTGCACCCCTGTCTGATACAACCTCCTTAGCGAAGCCCACTCTTGAGAAAATTCCCAGGAGGGCCCTTGCCACCACAGGTGCTGTAGTGGTCCTAAGGGGAATAGCCTCTGGGTACCTGGTGGCATGATCCACTACCACCAGGATAAACCTGTGCCCAGATGCTGTTTGGGGATCCATGGGACCAACAATGTCAATCCCCACCCTTTCAAAGGGAACCCCCACCACAGGTAGTGGTATCAGGGGGCCTTTGTAGTGCCACCTGCCTTGCCACTGGCCTGGCAGGTTACACAGGAGCGACAAAACTCCTTGGTGTCTTCAGACATGTGGGGCCAGTGAAAGTGAGGGACAATTCTGTCCCAAGTCTTGTTCTGGCCCAGGTGACCTGCTAAGGGAATGTCATGGGCTAGGGTCAATAGGAAGCCCCTGAACTTCAAAGGTATAACCAACCTCCTGGTAGCACCAGGCTTGGGGTCTCTACACTCTGAGTACAAGAGTCCATCATCCCAATACACAGTATGGGGACCACTAGCTTTCTCAGCAGCCTCAGCAGCAGCTTGCTGTCTGAGGGGTTCAAGAGAGGGGCAGCTCTGCTGCTCCTGGCTCAGATCTGCCCTGGAAGGGCCCCCTGTCCCCAAGAACGCAACCTGGTCAGGTTCAAGCTCCTCTGGGACAGTTCCTTCCTCAGGACTGAGATCATCCCCCTCAAGGGACTGATCTTCCTTCTGAGCCAAGGGGGAAGGCACTGCCTTTACCCTACTACTCCTCTTCTTGGAGGGCACTTGGTCCATTAGTCCAGAATCCAAGGCCTGTTCAGTGCTAGACATTTTGGCTTGTGACCTGGTCACAGCAAACACATCTGCAGGGATGCCCAGCATTTCTGCATGGGTCCTGAGCTCCACTTCTGCCCAAGCTGAAGTTTCTAAGTCATTGCCAAGCAAGCATTCAACGGGTAGGTCTGCACTTACCACAACCTTCTTAAGGCCAGTTACCCCTCCCCAGGAGAAGTTAACAACTGCCAGAGTATGGTCTGTTCTGACGTTGTTAGCATTGGTCACTTGGTACATTTCACCAAGTATGATCTGCCCAGGATTCACAAGGTCTTGTGTCACCATGGTGACACTTGCCCCTGTGTCCCTAAATGCCAAAGCCTCTCTTCCATTAATTAAGGGCTGTTGTCTGTACTTGCCCAGATTACTGGGACTCACAGAGGAGGTCATATCCATGCCTCCATCACAGACTAGGACAGCCTGAGTGAGTTCTCTGACTAGGTCAGAGCTCATCTCTTTACCCAGGGTCAACCCTACTAAACCCTTGGCTTGTGTAGTCCCACCACCAACTGTAACTGCACTAGGGGGAGCAGGTGCCTTAGGGGCATTGGTGGGGGCTGGAGTCGAGTCTTTGGACTTGGTGCAATCACTGGTCCAGTGGGTCTTTTGCTTACAGACCTTGCACCATGGTTTCCTTTGGCCTTTCCCTTTGGTAGACTGTGAATCCCCACCTGAAGAAGATTTTTGGGGGCCTTGTGAAGACTTTTGATCTTTACCCTTCTCCCCACCCTTATCAGAGGTTTTCGAATCTTGCTTCTTAGGGTCACCACCTTGGTTCTGTACCTTCTGCTTCACCCTGGTTCTGACCCATTTGTCTGCCTTCTTTCCCAATTCTTGGGGAGAGGTCAGATCAGAGTCTACCAGGTGCTGATGCAACAGCTGATTTTGACAGTTATTAAGAATCTGCTCCCTCATGATCAGATTGTACAATCCTGTGAAGTCACATACCTTACTGCCCAATAACCAACCTTCCAGAGCCTTGGCAGAACAATCAACAAAGTCCACCCAGTCTTGAGTCTGTGCTTTTGGGTATCCCTGAACTTTAACCTGTATTGTTCAGTGGTTAGGCTAAACCCATCAATTAGAGCACTCTTCAAGACTTTGTAATTATCAGCATCCTCCTCTCTAACAGTGAGGAGCTTGTCTCTACCTTTGTCTGCAAAGGAGAGCCACAAGATTGCTGCCCACTGCTCCTGAGGGACCCTCTGTACTTTACAGGCCCTCTCTAGAGCAGTTATCCATTTGTGGATGTCATCCCCACTCTGGTAGGGAGGGACAATCTTGCTCAGGTTTCTATGGTCATAAGACCTTTCCCTATCTTTGGGGAAACTGCTGCCACCATGGGACTCTAGTCCCAACTTTTGTCTCTCTCTATAGAGATCTAGGGACTCCCTGTCTAAAGCCAATTGCTGTTTCCTGAGTTCAAGCTGAGTTTGCTCATACTGAATCAGTCTCTTTCTCCTCTCATGAGAGGATTCCCTCCTATGAGAGGAGACAGAGGTCCCTATTGAGGTGTCAGAGTGGTTAGACTCCTGAGAAGGAGACCTAGACCTTCTGGGCACACTCAGAACTCTTCCTGAGGGGACAAAGGGGAAGTCAGCCTGATCCTCCCCCTCCTCCTCCTTCACAGGAGGAATTGGATTTTCCAGGACAAGGTCATTTTCACCTTCCTGGCCAGTTTCAGAGGGGGGGGCCTTCCTCATCTTCTGCCCCACCCTCTTTGCCTACCCCTTCAGACCCTAGGGGCCTGCTGAGATCATCAGCTAGTAACACCTCCCTGAGGTGTTGGGTGCTGGCACTTTTGCCTGCCTTCAACTTCCTAGTATTGCATAATGCTCTCAATTCCAAGAATGGGAGTTTATCATACTTGGAGGGAAGAAGCCCACTGGCTTCTGGCAAGGACTCACTGGGTCCTGGCTTTGAAGACATTACTAGTGAGGTGTGGTGTATGCACTACCTACTCTAGTGTGGCCTACTAAACTCTCTTGAGTTGTAGAAAGGGTGTGCTATCCCTTAACACACAACTCTAAGTTCAGTAGAACTTACTGTATTACTAAGCTTAATTTATATGTACCTTAGGTACCCTTAGTGGTTTTCAGTTGATCAATTCAATTGAGATTATCTGGTAAAACAATAGCAAGCTGGAATCCCACACGCTGCACACCAATGTGAGAAGTTGGCCTGGCATATGCTGTCCACTAATTATAGTGGGCACCTTGCACCAGTCCAAACAACCCCTTATTGGAGATAGGTTAAAGACAACCTTTATTGAAAGCTATCCTAGTGGTAGCTATGGAGAGCAGCCTTCAGGCTAAGTCTTGAAGGAATGTAAAGCAGCTTGTTTTACCAGTCTATAATCTCTTGAGTGACCAAATGAAAGAGGACCACACCAGGTATATATTCAAAATATATGTATTTATTACTAAACACACCCCTCTAGTCTCTTTATGAGGCTAGAGTTCGAAGTACATAAATTATAAGTTAGTTATCTACAGTAATAGCACAAATACACGTTTGAGCCCCAGGGGCGTACCAAACCATATACCAATAAAGTGGTATAAGAACCACGACTGAGCTAGACACAAGGCCTAGAGCCTGTAGAAGTGCTTGGACCACAAGGAAGCACCCAAGGCAGTGACACAGGGGACCCACGGGGGACGCGTGCAGTGTATGAACACAGCCGCGAACCACCGTTAACTTCTATGGGGAAAGTCGCGATTAGAATTTAAAAGAAAAGGGACACTTAGAGGAGGACTTGGAGCAAACCCTTTGAGAACTAGGCTGTTCTAGTGCGGCCAAGTCGAAAGTGTTCGGGTGGATCCAAAGGTGGATCGAAGATCTGAAGAACCTGAAAGCAGAGGGGACAGAGTCTGGGTCACTAGCCAGTGACCAGGAAGGCGATGAGCAGATGCCCACCGATGTCGAGTGCTTCAGGTAGGTTGACGGTCATCTTGACTCTTCAGCCACGAGGTCCAGGAGGCGTCGACGATGACCAGGAGCTGGATTCAAGCTGTCCCACAACGTCTGTCGATTGCAGGGGTGTCGCCGACCGGATTGGACCCAACAAGACTTCGCAACGGCAAGTCTCATGGAAATGGAAGAAGGACGATGTTGCAGACCAGCAAGGTCTGGGGGACTCACCCAGCGAGGATAAGTCAGGGCAGACCTGGAGCAACCAGGGGGCCCAAGTAGAAAAAGATTGGCCTTCGGGAGGGCCTACTAGCCAACGGACTAGTGACCGCGAAGGAGCCTCGAGACGATGCACGTGGAGCTGGCTCACAGGACACTCGTGGAGTGGAGGCCAGTGATCTTCGGTGCAGTTGGTGCTGGAGGTTGGGGCTACTCGAAGCCCAAAGCACGACTTCGTGGGAGACCCAGAAGAGGATGCACTTGCAAATGCGATCGGTGTCCAGGGGTCACGGTTCCACGTTACCCACGACAGCTACGGGCCTCAGCTTTGCTGGGGACTCAGGGCAGCCTTGGGGAAGTCTGGAAATCCACCTCTGGTGATGCAAGGACTTCGGCATCCGACGGGAGCTTCAGCGATGCAGACCGGACAATTGCTTCTTTGGTGCCTGCCAAGCAGGGGAGTCACTCCTTGACCCCAAGGGAGATTCTTCAGTCCTCTAATCTTGAAGTAGAGCGTCGAAGGTCCAGGATTCTGTGTCAGAGTTTCATCCAGGTTAATCTAAAGTCCTAAGGACTGGGGCCCCCTACTTATACTAAGGTAGGGGGTTGGACATACTCTGTGGTCCCACCTATGGGAGGGTCAGGGCAGAGGGGTGGCTACACCCCTTTCCCTTTGTCCAGTTTCACGCCAGAGCAGGGACTGGAAGCCCCTGAGCCGGTTTGAACTAGTGTATGCACAGGGACACCAAGTGTGCCCCCAGTGCAGGACTTCACAGAACCCGAGAGTGCTCCCGCCCAGCCCCAATACACACTATCCTGTCTGGGGAGGTGGTCACACCTCCCTGGGACAGGAAATCTATTGTCCAGGCCTCCCCTGCTGGAGTTTCGGTCAGCAGCAGGAGGCCAGACTCGTGTCTGTGGCAGCGGCATCCATTTTGTGATGCCAGGGCTCTGGAAAGTCAGTACCGGGTATACCGGTGTGTACATGTCTTTCCCTCTAGAAGGGTGGAATGCTACCCCCGCCGCCAGAACTGGCGGGGGGGTAGTATTCCAAGATGTTTGACACCAAACACGACATGTTTCCGTGCAGCCATCCCAAAGTTAGCATTTAACGTGAGGTTATAATGCGCTTAAGAGTATATGGTCAGGCTGCACTACAAACAGCATCAGAGAAGAGTACTTTTTTACTGTACCACTGCCAATGCCTGAAGAAGAACTGGAAGTATGAGGGTGTGTCTTCAATTGCCTCTTGGCTTTTCTTGCGGTAGGGGTTGGCGCAGGTCTCAGCTGGGGCTTTGCAAATATGGGAGCTGGTGGCGGTGCTGCCTGCGCTACACCCCTCGGAGCAGGTTGAATAGGAATGTCAGACTCCTCTGTGTCACCTTCCACCATGACTATCTCATCGCCGTGATTGTCCTCATCATCACCTTCCATAAGTCTTAGGGGCCGATTTCGATGCAGTTGGAAACAGCTCCGACCGTCGCTCGGAGCCATTCCGATTGCATTGAAATGTACCGTTCGGATTCCTTTCCGACCGACTCATTATGATGTGGTTGGTCAGAAAGGAATCCGAACGGGCTTTCCGAATGGATTCCGACAGGCTCGGAGAGTCCGTATGCCATTTGGAAAGGGGCCAGTAATCCCAAGGGCGTCTCTTTCCGCTCGAGGGATTACGATCGTGGATTCCTATAGCCTTTCTGTGACGGCCTTCCCGACACAGAAAGGCTGTCAGAATCTGACTTTGGGGGCCCCTAGCAGGGCCCTCATGGGTGCAAGGCCTCCAGATGGCGGCGTAGGGGCACCTATGGTGCTCCCATGTTGATCCCTGCACCCGTTGGCAGGCACCTTGAGGTGCCTGCCACGTGGTGCAGGGATGAACTGCACCTCAGCTCTTTACAACGAGAGCAGGCATTCCGGTCGGAATGCCTGCTCCCATTGTAAAGAATAGGAGTGCGATCGAACAGTGGGCCCGATTCACAGAACTAACTTAAGACAAAATACTAAACTTACTACCATTTTGGTATTCACAGAAGACACTTACTCATTTTGGTATTCACATAAGGCACTTACTCATTGATGAGTAAGTGCCTTCTGTGAATACCAAAATGAGTAACTTACTCATTTTGAGTAACTTACTCATTTTGAGTAACTTACTCATTTTGGTATTCACAGAAGGCACTTACTCATTTTGAGTATTCACAGAAGGCACTTACTCATTGATGAGTAAGTGCCTTCTGTGAATACTAAAATGAGTAACTTACTCATTTTGAGTAACTTACTCATTTTGAGTAACTTACTCATTTTTAGTATTCACAGAAGGCACTTACTCATTGATGAGTAAGTGCCTTCTGTGAATACCAAAATGAGTAAGTGTCTTCTGTGAATACCAAAATGAGTAAGTGCCTTCTGTGAATACCAAAATGGTAGTAAGTTTAGGGTATTGTCTTAAGTTAGTTCTGTGAATCGGGCCCAGTGTCGGTTGCATCCTAATTGCTGGTTTGGGTCTGCCGACAGGAGGTCGGTCGGTCCCAGTTCCAGATCGATGTCGGACAGACTCAGATCCGTCCGACATCGAAATCTGCCCCTAAGACTTTTGGGAACTTTTCTTTTTCCTTGCCTCTCCTATTGTCTCCTGGGCTCTGCTGGGGTCCACTCCATGTCCCTATCATCATCATCAGAAGTGGTGCTTGGAGAAGATGATGCAGTAGTACCCTTCCTTTTCTTTGCTGGAGATCCGTGAGCCAATGAGTCTAAAAGAGGAGGTTCAACTTCTTGCTCAGAAGGAAGCTCAACCTCCTATTCTACTCCAACATCAGGCAAATGTACTGTTGCAGGCTGTGGCTGCTGTCCACTTTGCTCTGTTTTCTGAAACGATTGGGTACTAGTTTGTGAAAAGGACAAATCCAATTCAACATCACTACTCGTCAGCGTCGACATGATTGCGCTGGCTGCCTCATTGACAGACACTGTCCTGGGCTTATGTGGTGCTGTTGATGCAGGAGTACTGCTATCAGCTTGCTTTTAGGAGGCCAGTGCTGCAGGCACAACTTTGCCAAAATAGGTTGTGGTCGACATGCCAAGGTGGAAATCTGCTTCTTCTCCTCCCCACTGGCCACTTTCTTGGCAGCACCTTTCTTTGGGGAAATCGTGAAGTCTGTCAGTTGGCAGTGGCTATAGCTATAGTGATCTATAGAAATGCCCGTGTTGCGTAGTCAGTCATGTGTCACGTCATACACAGGCCTTCTGTCTGGCAGTACTGTGGGTGATGTCTCTTCTCTTGTGCACCGAAAAGCAAACAAGCAAGAAGAACATCAGTGAAAAGTGGCATTCTTGCAGTTCGATTAGTAGTACAAACAAACAATATCATTTATTGTGGTTACTTAAGTTATTTTAAATAATTAGCAATACAGTCTAACTTTCCATTCATAAAACTACACCAACATAAACTTTTATGGTGTACAATACATCCAGGAAGGATCAGAAAGAGCAACAACAACAACATACAGATGTAATTGTTTGCTTTATGTGCATCGTGTTGGGATGTGGCACTCAGGGTGGTGTAGGTGACATTGGAATAATCCTTAGACAATGAATGCTGTTGTGCAGTGCACCTATAGCAGACATGGGGTTGATGCCAGATGTTAGGAAAATGGAAAAAATATTTAAAAATATAACATAAAAAAAATAAAAAATATATAAATAAAATAATAAATAAAAACGTTAAAAAAATTAAAACAAAAATTAAAATATATATTTTTTAAATACATGTTTTAACTAAATTAAAGCAAAAAAATAAACCCAAAAAAATTACAGTAAAAAAACCGAAAATTCAAAAAAACAGAATAAAAAAATTATAAATAAGTGAAATTATCCTCAAACATATAATTTATTAAACTGCTATCTCAACCACCCATGCAAGCCTATAGCAAAGGACCACACTGGCTGGATGCACAAAATGGCTGCCAGACAGTGCCACATGGTCATCAACAATAACAACACTGAGCAAGGAGGCACTGCCACAACAAAGAAGACATGCAGGCCTATGGCAAAAGCACACTGTCTGCCTACACAAAATGGCCACCGACTACATGGTCAAACAGCAAGCAAGGAGGCATGACTAAAACAAAGAAAACATGCAGGCCTATGGCAAAAGCACACTGACTGCCTACACAAAATGGCCGTCAGCCACATGGTCACAACAACAAGCAAGAAGGCTGGCCACAACAAAAAAGACATCTAGGCCTATGGCAAAAGCACACTGGCTGGCTACCAAAATGGCCTCCAGCCACATGGTCACAACAATAAGCAGGAGGCCTGGAAAGCAAAGAACACATGCAGGCCTTTGGACACTGACTTTACAAAATGGCCCCCGGCCACATGGCATGGGGAACAAAGACAAATGGCCTATGGCAAACACATGCACGCACTGGCCAGACGAAAGAGGCTTGGCAACACAGAGAACACAACATTAATTTAGCAATGCTAAAAACGAAAATTAACAGGGTTAAAAATGTTTACAGCAACACACATCCCCCAGAGGCATTACCCCACCTATTTACTGTTTGCAGGAGAAAAAAAATTAAACTCCACACAAAAACACATTTTGTATTTTAATCCAATGCCATCCATGGCCTAAATGATGTTTCAATTCAACAGACACCACAGAAACAGTTGTCTCATGCACCTATGGCTAGTCATGGGCCTACTGGCTGGAAGGCCCATTGTCAGACTAGGCCACATTGGTAATTAAATCAATATTGTAAATTTATTAATAAACATGGAAAAAGTGTAGTGAACTGTGCAACATTTTTCTTTAATAAATGAAGAAAAAAATACATGCAAAAAACTAACTAGGCCACTACTGAAACTGCAGGACACCCACCACAATAAATTTTTAAAATCGATTAAAAGTACAAATAAATCCTGGTGTATGCCCCCAATCAAACAAACAACACCCGTATACACCAGTTTTTCAACTTACTTGTGAAATCTCAAATACAAAGTCCTTAAATCCAATGGTTTATATATGCAGCAGACAAGGAGAGTGATCCTTCCAGCTGCAAATTCCAATAAAAAGAGACCAGGAGAGGGACAAAGCCTCTCAGCTGCATCTCCAGCAGAAAAGATGCTGAACCGCTCCATTTGCGATTGCTATTGGCACTAGATTGGTGCTGCCACGGCCAGAAGTCGTGCGAGTGAGCATGAAGTCTCACAGGAGCTCGCTAGCGCTGGGAGAAGTCTTGCGCATGCTCGCAAGCAGCCCGAGACTCTTGGTGCTCGCAGTTGAGTGCCAAAACAAAACTCAAGGGTGCGAACGGAAAAAAAACTCTGCTTCGTGCCCGAAAGGTGGAATTAAGGAACTCCACATTCTTCCGTGGAGCGGAGTTCCTTTATTCCACCTTCCCTGAATTCCACCAACTCCACAAGCGGAGTGGAGTTTACCTCTCAGGCCTAATCTTAACCAAGCATTCCACTTAATCAAAGGCTTTCCAGGAAGTTGAAGAAATGGTGAGATCTGAGCTAAATTGTCAGAAGCCATTAAAAACAATTGTTTAAGATGCTACCATCCAATGAAGAGTTGTGACAGGTAATGGCACAGTTCTGAGAAGTCAATAAGTATTTCAAAGTTCACTTGATCGATTCAAACAAAAAGCTTTCAAGTTTTAAAGAAATGTTGCTGTAAACCTGAAATATCCAAAGCAATCTAGCTCTGGCATTGAAATATAAGTGTTTTTGCACAACTTCGATAATTAAAGCAGAAATGTTGCTGTAAACTTGAAATATCCAAGACAATCAAGCACTGGCATTAAAATATGAGCATATTGGCACAACATCGATAATTAAAGCAGAAACAGATCCAAAATGTAAAGTTAGATCCAGGAGAACATATGCGCGTAGGGCAGCTAAGTATTTACTGGTAGGAGAGGCATGTAAACTGAAGAAACAATATCAAGTGCATACAGGAGTGTGCTGGCTTAGTGGCTCACCCTTGTTGAGGAAGAAGTGGAGCACACAAGGCTGGAATGAGGAAGTGGGCAGAGCTGTGCTCAAAATAGCCCAAAAGTATGCTTGGGCTGGCTGGGCTTCAGGAAGTACAGGAGAAGCACTTACCGGGTAACAGCTTTGATGAGTGAAATGATACCGATGATAGTGTGGGTTATTCCGAGTACACTGCATGCTCCAAACTCTCAAAAGTCTTAGATTTAATGATAAATCGTCTCCAAATGTTACATAGAGACTTCGGGAGCCAAGCAGAGATAAGTACAGCATTAATTTTGTGAACAACAAGGTAATAAATAAAGAGTCTACATGTAGCCGGTCCTCATGCATCAGATGCCCCAAGAAGACTGAGCAACAGATGCAGGACAGTAGCGCGGGCCATAAAGCAGTAACTTAAAAGGAAACATAGCAACTGCAATGCATTTACTTTTGACAAGTGAGCTTGCTCTGCAAAGCAGGAGCTCACTCGCTCATAACAAGTTCTTAAAGGTACCACACACTCCATACATTACTGAAATGCCTTATGGTACAACAACACCAAACACCCACCCTATATATAACACCCTATATATAAAGCTGATCTATCACTTTTCTTCGAAAATTTCCAATAATTTTAATCCAATCTATATTTCAACAATGACAAAACATATCTAATAAAGTTTTATTGAACTACATGTCTGTGACTCTTTTTACAGTTTTTATTATTACATTTTGCGAGTGAAAAATGTGAAAATAAATAGTTAGAGATGCATTATATTTTCTTTAAGAAAAATAATAAAACAAATATATCTCTGTTCTATCTTTTCACGTTTTACACCCCCAAAAATGCAGTGGTAAATATAACCACTTAAAGGGCTTATAGTTTATGTGATATATCTTTAACACAAAAAAATCAATAGGCCCCTACGTGGCACTGCAATCCCAGGTAGAGAGCAAAAGCTCCAGCATGGAAAATGCTTTACCAAAAAATGGTGAGTTCTCCTGGGGTCATGGTTTCAATGACCCCGGAGACATGTTTTTTTCCTAGTGCTGCTGCGGGGCTGCAGATCTCCCTACAGCCCTCCCCCCACAACATTAAAAAAATGTTGGTGATAACCTGCCCGTTATAGGGACAACACCAAAAACAAAATGTATGTATATAGCCCTCCCAGGGCATTATGGGACGCTCCTTGAAGGCCAGTGAATAATTGTGATTGTATTTATATAGCACTTACTACCCCTGATGAGGCGTTGAAGCGCTTTTTGGCGAGTAGCACGCTACTCCAGAACCTAAAAGGATTAGTGGTGGATTTGCATAGGGAAATATAAGTTAATTTGAGGGTGAACATGTAACTCTGTTAGTTGGATTGCATAGGATAATTTAGGGATAGAAGGGGAAAGAGTCTAAAAAGTGTTATTTGGCAGATTATAGTAGTAAAATGAGGTTTAGAATGAGTTAAAGGAGAGATGGAAGAGGAAAGCATCTCTAAAAATATTATCAAAGAGATCATAGTAATAAAATGAGGTTTGGGATGCATCAAAGGAGGGATACACAATAGCAGAATTTAGAAAGGGTTGTTTGGGAGATCATAGTAGTAAATTGAGGTTTGAGGTGAACAAGGAAGATAGAGGAGGGAAGAGTCTAGAAAGGGTTATTTTGGAGCTCATAATAGTAGAACGAGGTTTGGGATGAGTCAAAGAGTGGAGGTAGAGAATATATTGAGAGAGCGTTTGAGACAGAGTAGTACTTTGGAGAGAGTCAGTTTTTTTTGGTTTTTCTTCTACAATAGGAGTAAAGTAATACATATATAGATACATGACTACATAGAAAGGGTATACATGTATAAGGAAGATAATGTATTGAGATTTAAAGTTGTATTGTATAAACTCAGACAAGTGTTGCTGTACTTGAAGCAAATTTGTATTTTTTTATTTTATCCTTTCCTTAATATGTCAGTAGTGAAGCACTTGTAGATACAATAGTTATGATAATATTTACATATTACAAACAGAGATCCATAAGCATCTTATCAAATAACTTATATAAAACTCTGCAGTAACCTATAAATATATTAAGCATAGAATATATATATAAATAGATATATATAGAGATATATATAGATATATATAAATCCTACTGGCAGTTAGGACCTAGTTTCCATAGGAAAAGCTTTTTTGTTTTGCCAATAACTTTGGCATTGTTTGATGAATCCTGGTGAAATTTTCAAAACTAATATGATGCTCACTGCAGCTGCTGTCCTAAAAGTTTCACACTGATCCCTCAAGCAGGGGTCGAGAAAAAGGGGGGTCCCAAAACACATTTTTCCCATTTTAATTCCCATTGAGATTTAGACAGAACTACAGCCCGAACCGAATTACACCACATTTGGCAGACAGGTTGGTTCAGAAAGTGACTTTATTGTAAATTGGTGTAAATTCATTCAGTACTTTTTGAGATATTAAGAGAAAAACAAATTTGCATATAGGGAGGCGGATCCTCTGTGACGCCTATGTGGAGGTTCGCGCACCCTCCCGCCATGAGATGTACTGTGATTGGCTATCCGCAACCTGTCTAGAGACTTGCGCCTGCCATTTTGTGAACCAGGTCCGTGCCCCGGAGGATAAACATAAAGATTGAAAACTATAGAAGGGGTCAGGGTAGGGGTAACCTGACCCCATGGGTGCATTGTAGGGGTGTGTGAGGGACCACTTATGAGTTAGAAAATGCTCTGTAACCTCTGGTTTTTCGGTGAATTTCTAAAGTTTTATTAATGTTGTTTTCTAACTATAACGTCCCTGTAGCCTTTGGTTTTATTAAGCAAATTTCTACATTTGTTTCTAAATTTTGTTTCCTAACTATAACCACTAACCTTTGACACTGAGTGTGTGAGTGAGTGCATGAGTGTCTCAGTTGGTCTGTGAGTGGGTGTGCGAGAGTCTGAGTGGGTCTGTTAGTGTGTGTGTCTATATATATGTATATATTTATATATATACATATATATGTATATATGTTTATATATATAGACACATATATATGTATATATATATATATATATTTATATATACATATATACATATATATATATATATTCACTGAAAAAACCATAGGTTTCAGGGACGTTATAGTTAATTGGAGATTTCACTCGTACAAAACCAGAGAAATTCCACCGTTATAGTTAGTTCAGCTAACTATAACTCGCGCCCCCGCAATGCGCCCCCACGGTCCCGACGGCTCCCCGCCTCCTGCGGGAGCCGGCATTGCTTTTCCACATGGGGAGCTGCTGACATGCAGCTCCCCGTGTGGAAAAGCAATCTGCAGGTTTCCCTGCTCTCGCTTCCAAAATCCAAAGCAAGTTTGCTATGACAGGGTGGGAGCCACTCGGCTCCCGCCCTGTCAGAGCAAACAGCAGTGTCCCGGGGGTGGGCACCCCGGGACACTGCAGGAGCTGGCCCTGGGGGGTGGCGGTCCCCAGGGCCATGGAGGACTCCAGGAGGGGGGCCGCGCGGCCCCCCTCCCAATGTGATTGAAGCCCCGGGGAGGTGGTGGTCCACGGGGCTCGGGGGTCCATAACGGACCCCCGCATTTGCATTTTAGTGCCCCGGGGAGGAGGCGGTCCCCGGGGCATCTCGGGGGGCTCGAGCCCCCGACACAGGTTTTTTTTTTTTTTTTTTAAAAAGCCTCGGGGGTGGCGGTCCCCGGGGCAGCGGGGGGTCGTGTGCCCCTGCAAAAAATTAATAATAGCCCCGGGGGGTGGCGGTCCCCAGGGCTTGGGGGGGCCGAGTGCCCTCACGCACATAATGTTAACCAAGCCCCGCGGGCCCCCGCATATATGTGTTGGAAATGCCCCCAGCGGGATTTGCGACCCCAGCGCAAATTTCGCCAAAATGTTTTTAAAAAAATGCTTTTTTTGGCCCTGGGGCTCTTTGTGGGACCCCCTGAGCAGGCCTAGGGGGTCAGGGTATTTCTACCCTGCCCCCTTTTCTTTTTTTTCACCTTTGTTTTTCTGTTTTCTTGTGACTCGGTTCTACCGAGTCACAAGATGGCTGCCAACACTTCCTGGTTTGGCGTGTTGACAGCCAATTAGAATAAAGCTCGTGGTCGGGAGGGTTCGCAAATCCTCCTCGGCCATAGATATCGAAACTTGATTTTTTTATTTTCTCAGCAACTATTGAACGGATTTACACCATTTAAAAAAAAGGTCGCTTTCTGAACCAAGCACTACCTTTTTGCCAAATTTGGGGTCATTCCGTTCAGCAGTTCGGGCTGTAGCCTTGCCTAAAGTTTCCTATGGGAAATTGATTTTTTGACTCTTATTTTTTGAATTTCTCAGCAACTACTGAACGGATTTACACCATTTAAAAAAAAGGTCGCTTTCTGAACCAAGCACTACCTTTTTGCCAAATTTGGGGTAATTCCGTTCAGCAGTTCGGGCTGTAGCCTGTCTCAAAATTTCCTATGGAAAATAACATGGGGAAAATGCGTTTTAGGACCCCCTTTTCTCAGCCCTCGCTTGATGAATCACCCCCAAACGTTCAGGATAGGAGCTGACCTGGATAGACTTTTTTTTGGGAGAATTTCGCAAAGATTTGTCAAACGACGCCAAAGTTATTAGCAAATCAAAAAATGCTTTTCCTATAGAAACTAGGTTCTAACTATAACTACTTACTGGCGACCGCCAGTAGGTAATATATATATATATATATATATATATATCCATACCAGCTGTCTCCCTGCTGAGGGGCCCCCGACCCTGACAGGTCGGCCTCGGCGTGGCAGGAACGGAGTGTCCTGCATCTGACATTCACAGCAAAGAAAATGCCAAGGCTCAAACATCGGAGGAACAAAGCTCTTTTATTGGACACAAGGTGGCAAATGGAATCGAATCATTGTCCAGACGCGTTTCAGCCGATAGGACATAATCATTGGAGGTTGGGTTTTGTAAAACCATGTGGTTTAAAAATTTAAAGGTAGACTGCTTTCGTAGTCCCAAATTCCTTCGTTTCCCAACATGCAGCATGGGAGAGAAATCACGCAAGTTCCGAGTACAGTGCAACAATAGATGTAAATTACTTTCTTTGCATTAGTGCTTGGTTACTGTACACTGTTCCAAGTACACGTACTCCCAGGATGCCTTTATATTCTACACTGCCACAGTTCATGAAAGTCCCAAAGAGCCCGGGCCTCCGATGTTATCAAGAGGTGGTAAAATACCCCTCTCAACTCCCTTCCTCGCCTCTTTATTTTTCCAGTCATTCCGTCGTTTTGTCTGGGTGTGAGGCGGGCGGGTCATGCCCCGGAAATTAATCCATACCAGCTGTCTCCGTGCTGAGGGGCCCCCGACCCTGACAGGTCGGCCTCGGCGTGGCAGGAACGGAGTGTCCTGCATCTGACATTCACAGCAAAGAAAATGCCAAGGCTCAAACATCGGAGGAACAAAGCTCTTTTATTGGACACAAGGTGGCAAATGGAATCGAATCATTCTCCAGGTGCGTTTCAGCCGATAGGCCTTAATCATTGGAGGTTGGGTTTTGTAAAACCATGTGGTTTAAAAATTTAAAGGTAGACTGCTTTCGTAGTCCCAAATTCCTTCGTTTCCCAACATGCAGAATGGGAGAGAGATCACGCAAGTTCAGAGTACAGTGCAACAATAGATGTAAATTACTTTCTTTGCATTAGTGCTTGCTTACTGTACACTGTTCCAAGTACACGTACTCCCAGGATGCCTTTATATTCTACACTGCCACAGTTCATGAAAGTCCCAAAGAGCCCGGGCCTCCGATGTTATCAAGAGGTGGTAAAATACCCCTCTCAACTCCCTTGCTCGCCTCTTTATTTTTCCGGTAATTCCGTCGTTTTGTCTGGGTGTGAGGCGGGCGGGTCATGCCCCAGAAATGAATCCATAGCAGCTGTCTCCGTGCTGAGGGGCCCCCGACCCTGACAGGTCGGCCTCGGCGTGGCAGGAACGGAGTGTCCTGCATCTGACATTCACAGCAAAGAAAATGCCAAGGCTCAAACATCGGAGGAACAAAGCTCTTTTATTGGACACAAGGTGGCAAATGGAATCGAATCATTGTCCAAACGCGTTTCAGCCGATAGGACATAATCATTGGAGGTTGGGTTTTGTAAAACCATGTGGTTTAAAAATTTAAAGGTAGACTGCTTTCGTAGTCCCAAATTCCTTCGTTTCCCAACATGCAGCATGGGAGAGAAATCATGCAAGTTCAGAGTACAGTGCAACAATAGATGTAAATTACTTTCTTTGCATCAGTGCTTGCTTACTGTACACTATTCCAAGTACATGTACTCCCAGGATGCCTTTAGATTCTACACTGCCACAGTTCATGAAAGTCCCAAAGAGCCCGGGCCTCCGATGTTATCAAGAGGTGGTAAAATACCCCTCTCAACTCCCTTGCTCGCCTCTTTATTTTTCCAGTGATTCCGTCGTTTTGTCTGGGTGTGAGGCGGGCGGGTCATGCCCCAGAAATTAATCCATACCAGATGTCTCCGTGCTGAGAGGCCCCCGACCCTGACAGGTCGGCCTCGGCGTGGCAGGAACGGAGTGTCCTGCATCTGACATTCACAGCAAAGAAAATGCCAAGGCTCAAACATCGGAGGAACAAAGCTCTTATATTGGACACAAGGTGGCAAATGGAATCGAATCATTGTCCAGACGCGTTTCAGCCGATAGGCCTTAATCATTGGAGGTTGGGTATTGTAAAACCATGTGGTTTAAAAATTTAAAGGTAGACTGCTTTCGTAGTCCCAAATTCCTTCGTTTCCCAATATGCAGCATGGGAGAGAAATCACGCAAGTTCAGAGTACAGTGCAACAATAGATGTAACTTACTTTCTTTGCATTAGTGCTTGCTTACTGTACACTGTTCCAAGTACACGTACTCCCAGGATGCCTTTAGATTCTTCACTGCCACAGTTCATGAAAGTCCCAAAGAGCCCGGGCCTCCGATGTTATCGAGGTGGTAAAATACCCCTCTCAACTCCCTTGCTCGCCTCTTTATTTTTCCGGTGATTCCGTCGTTTTGTCTGGGTGTGAGGCGGGCGGGTCATGCCCCAGAAATGAATCCATAGCAGCTGTCTCCATGCTGAGGGGCCCCCGACCCTGACAGGTCGGCCTCGGCGTGGCAGGAACGGAGTGTCCTGCATCTGACATTCACAGCAAAGAAAATGCCAAGGCTCAAACATCGGAGGAACAAAGCTCTTTTATTGGACACAAGGTGGCAAATGGAATCGAATCATTGTCCAAACGCGTTTCAGCCGATAGGACATAATCATTGGAGGTTGGGTTTTGTAATACCATGTGGTTTAAAAATTTAAAGGTAGACTGCTTTCGTAGTCCCAAATTCCTTCGTTTCCCAACATGCAGCATGGGAGAGAAATCACGCAAGTTCAGAGTACAGTGCAACAATAGATGTAAATTACTTTCTTTGCATCAGTGCTTGCTTACTGTACACTATTCCAAGTACATGTACTCCTAGGATGCCTTTAGATTCTACACTGCCACAGTTCATGAAAGTCCCAAAGAGCCCGGGCCTCCGATGTTATCAAGAGGTGGTAAATACCCCTCTCAACTCCCTTGCTCGCCTCTTTATTTTTCCAGTGATTCCGTCGTTTTGTCTGGGTGTGAGGCGGGCGGGTCATGCCCCAGAAATTAATCCATACCAGATGTCTCCGTGCTGAGGGGCCCCCGACCCTGACAGGTCGGCCTCGGCGTGGCAGGAACGGAGTGTCCTGCATCTGACATTCACAGCAAAGAAAATGCCAAGGCTCAAACATCGGAGGAACAAAGCTCTTATATTGGACACAAGGTGGCAAATGGAATCGAATCATTGTCCAGACGTATTTCAGCCGATAGGCCTTAATCATTGGAGGTTGGGTATTGTAAAACCATGTGGTTTAAAAATTTAAAGGTAGACTGCTTTCGTAGTCCCAAATTCCTTCGTTTCCCAACATGCAGCATGGGAGAGAAATCACGCAAGTTCAGAGTACAGTGCAACAATAGATGTAACTTACTTTCTTTGCATTAGGGCTTGCTTACTGTACACTGTTCCAAGTACACGTACTCCCAGGATGCCTTTAGATTCTACACTGCCACAGATCATGAAAGTCCCGAAGAGCCCGGGCCTCCGATGTTATCAAGAGGTGGTAAAATACCCCTCTCAACTCCCTTGCTCGCCTCTTTATTTTTCCGGTGATTCTGTCATTTTGTCTGGGTGTGAGGCGGGCGGGTCATGCCCCAGAAATTAATCCATGCCAGCTGTCTCCATGCTGAGGGGCCCCCGACCCTGACAGGTCGGCCTCGGCGTGGCAGGAACGGAGTGCCCGGCATCTGACATTCACAGCAAAGAAAATGCCAAGGCTCAAACATCGGAGGAACAAAGCTCTTTTATTGGACACAAGGTGGCAAATGGAATCGAATCATTGTCCAGACGCGTTTCAGCCGATAGGCCTTAATTATTGGAGGTTGGGTTTTGTAAAACCATGTGGTTTAAAAATTTAAATGTAGACTGCTTTCGTAGTCCCAAATTCCTTCGTTTCCCAACATGCAGCATGGGAGAGAAATCACGCAAGTTCAGAGTACAGTGCAACAATAGATGTAAATTACTTTCTTTGCATTAGTGCTTGCTTACTGTACACTGTTCCAAGTACACGTCCTCCCAGGATGCCTTTAGATTCTACACTGCCACAGTTCATGAAAGTCCCAAAGAGCCCGGGCCTCCGATGTTATCAAGAGGTGGTAAAATACCCCTTTATATATATGTATATATGTTTATATTCACTGAAAAAACCATAGGTTTCAGGGACGTTATAGTTAGAAATTATCATTTAAAAAATCTTTGAAATTCACTGAAAAAACCATAGGTTTCAGGGACGTTATAGTTAGCTAGACATTTCACTCGTACAAAACCATAGAAATTCCACTGTTATAGTTAGTTCAGCTAACTATAACTCGCGCCCCCGCAATGCACTGCTGATGACATCACATATTACATAATTCATGACATGGTCAGTGACATCACTGATGACATCTCAAATGACATCACTGATGACATCATCCAGTGAATGTTTTTTTCTTTAAAGTTTAAATATGTATTATATATATACCAAGGTGTATTGAAGAATGAGTGGGTGTATAAGTGCCTGGATGGAGGATTTAGTAGGTGTGTGACTGACTGTTTAACTGAGTTATTACATGTGTCTTACTGAATGCATGGGTTAGTGACTAAACTGTGTGAATGTCTATATCAGTCTGTTTGCTGTTGTATAAGCTGCTGCATGGGTTGGTCAGTAGCTACATGAGTGTCTATATGGGTTATTAATTGGTTGCCAGAGTATTTGTATGGGTGCCTGAGTGTGTGTGTGGGTACGTGGGAGGTGTGTGACTCTGTGCATACATGTTTGAGTGGTTGATTCACTGGGTGTATGGGTTCAAGAGTGCATGTGGAAACAGCTGTATGCGTGGGTGAGTGTGTGTATGGGTGTGTTAGTGAGTGAATGGATGTCTCAGTGGTACATGTCCAACTAACTACATATGTAAAAGACAGTGTATGTGAGAGTTGGAGTATATAAATGACTATACGTGAGAGTTAGTGATTGTGAGAGTGGCTGTATGGATGAGTGTGTATTTGTATCAGTGATTGTATAAGAGAGTAATTATGCGTTTCTTCCTGTTTGAATAAGTGACGTGTTGTGTGTATAACTGTATAGGTCAGTAAATGGAAGTGTGATTGATTATTTGCATGACTGACTAGGTGTGTGAGTAAATCTGGATGAGTGCTGCTGTGTGAGTGTCTGTGTAGGTGTATGAGTGCATATGATAGTGTTGTATTGATGATTGACTGCATGTATGAGTGATTGTATGGGTGAATGAGTGGATGAGTGTGTAGACCTAAGAACCAGTGATTAGATATGTAGTAAGTGGTATTGGTGTGTCTATGGTTTCAAAAATGGTATTCTGTTTTTTGGAGTGGGTGTATCAAAGGTTATATTAGGTTGTGAGAAGGTGCATCAGATTGTCACATGGATGATGTCATCAGTGATGTCACCAGTGATGTAATTTGAGATGTCATCAGTGATGTCATCAGTGATGTCACTGACCATGTCATGAATGATGTAATATGTGATGTCATCAGCAGTGCATTGCGGGGGCGCGAGTTATAGTTAGCTGAACTAACTATAACAGTGGAATTTCTATGGTTTTGTATGAGTGAAATGTCCAGCTAACTATAACGTCCCTGAAACCTATGGTTTTTTCAGTGAATTTCAAAGGATTTTTAAATGATAATTTCTAACTATAACGACCCTGAAACCTATGGTTTTTTCAGTGAATTTCTAAGGTTTTTTAAATGCTAATTTCTAACTATAACGTGCCTGAAACCTATGGTTTTTTCAGTGAATTTCAAACGTTTTTTAAATGCTAATTTCTAATTATAATGTTCATTAAACCTATGGTTTTTCAGTGATTTTAAATTATCATTCCATTCTCAACCTAGTGAAAACAGCCAATATCGCCAGTTTTGCAACAATAGCTTCCGCAAACCAAATTCGCCACAAATGAGAGTGAAAACTAACGCTAATAATATGCAGAGTAGGCGTTCCCGTGCAAAAATAACACGAAAACATCACTTCCCGATATTTTCAACAAGCAGCCAAATCTGGGGTGCGATCCAAAAACAGGCGATAAGCTGCCTTAGCAGTAGGAATTTAACATCTGCCTTTTACTGGTGTAAAGCAGGACGACTAGCTACAGTGTGAAAGGGAGCCCAGCCCAGAACCACATCTGAAGACCAACACATGTCATAGAGATACTGACCATACAGCTCTGACACCCAAGAAGGCCACAACACCCACTGCCCTCAGGACCTCCCCCCCGGACCACCCCCCTCCCTACTACCACCGAGGCAGCGCAGAACAGGACAGCGGACCTTCCAAAAACGGCATGGTCCCTCAGCCACACAATAGTGAATCTTGGGAGATGTGGCAACCAAGTATGTGTGAAGGACGCAAGTCACCCATTAATAAAAATGCACACAATACCAAGTGTAGCGGTGATGTGGTGGACAGACCTCACTATGCAGAGCACAAACCTCTCCATGTGGACATATACTGCTGGTGCTTGTAGTGTTGTGGACAATAGACGCAACCATGTTACCTCAGGCAGTGGGGAAGATCTCGGTCATGTAGCTGTGTTGTCCCCCCTGGAAGTGGAAGCAGAGTGTGCTGGTCCAATATACGCCACTCCAGCGTAGGAGTATGAATAAATAGGCTGGGGCTCTGGGCGTCGTTCACTTGTGGGAAGGCCAAAACGTCTGCCAGGGTGGCAGCCCTCACCCTGTCACGAGGCCTCCGCCGTGACCGCTGGCCTCCTCGACTCAGGCCCCCTGCGAACCCAGCAGCAGAGCACCACAGACTTATGTCTGTACAGACTACTGCCTTCGATCTACACTGCGGACAGCAGGGCTCACAATTCAGATCGAGTCGCAATTGCAGATGACGCACTCCAGTAGGAAAGAGACATTGATCCCAGTGCGGCCCGCTGTGAGAAGTTGGCCTGGCATATGCTGTCCACTAATTATAGTGATACCAAAGGGGATGATGGACGGAGCGTTAGAGCAAATCAAACACTCACCCCCAGTCAAATGATCTGGGTTTAATCCATCATCATTCTTTAGCTCACTCCACCACCCCAGTTCAGACATGGCCATATGCAAATCAGTCTGACCCTGTGCCTCATGGGAACAGTCCAGCCCGAACTGCCAAGCCATGTCTTCCCTGGACCGGAAACAAGCATCCTGGGACGGTTTCGGGTTCAAACCCTCATCAGCCAGGCTATCTTGAATCCAGTGGCAAAGTGAGCAAGGGACCCACGTCTGGGCATACCCTGCCAACTTAGGGCGAACAAAGCGATACCAAAGGGGATGATGGACGGAGCGTTAGAGCAAATCAAACACTCACCCCCAGTCAAATGATGTGGGTTTAATCCATCATCATTCTTTAGCTCACTCCACCACCCCAGTTCAGACATGGCCATATGCAAATCAGTCTGACCCTGTGCCTCATGGGAACAGTCCAGCCCGAACTGCCAAGCCATGTCTTCCCTGGACCGGAAACAAGCATCCTGGGACCGGTTTCGGGTTCAAACTCTCATCAGCCAGGCTATCTTGAATCCAGTGGCAAAGTGAGCAAGGGACCCACGTCTGGGCATACCCTGCCAACTTAGGGCGAACAAAGCGATACCAAAGGGGATGATGGACGGAGCGTTAGAGCAAATCAAACACTCACCCCCAGTCAAATGATCTGGGTTTAATCCATCATCATTCTTTAGCTCACTCCACCACCCCAGTTCAGACATGGCCATATGCAAATCAGTCTGACCCTGTGCCTCATGGGAACAGTCCAGCCCGAACTGCCAAGCCATGTCTTCCCTGGACCGGAAACAAGCATCCTGGGACCGGTTTCGGGTTCAAACCCTCATCAGCCAGGCTATCTTGAATCCAGTGGCAAAGTGAGCAAGGGACCCACGTCTGGGCATACCCTGCCAACTTAGGGCGAACAAAGCGATACCAAAGGGGATGATGGACGGAGCGTTAGAGCAAATCAAACACTCACCCCCAGTCAAATGATCTGGGTTTAATCCATCATCATTCTTTAGCTCACTCCACCACCCCAGTTCAGACATGGCCATATGCAAATCAGTCTGACCCTGTGCCTCATGGGAACAGTCCAGCCCGAACTGCCAAGCCATGTCTTCCCTGGACCGGAAACAAGCATCCTGGGACCGGTTTCGGGTTCAAACCCTCATCAGCCAGGCTATCTTGAATCCAGTGGCAAAGTGAGCAAGGGACCCACGCCTGGGCATACCCTGCCAACTTAGGGCGAACAAAGCGATACCAAAGGGGATGATGGACGGAGCGTTAGAGCAAATCAAACACTCACCCCCAGTCAAATGATCTGGGTTTAATCCATCATCATTCTTTAGCTCACTCCACCACCCCAGTTCAGACATGGCCATATGCAAATCAGTCTGACCCTGTGCCTCATGGGAACAGTCCAGCCCGAACTGCCAAGCCATGTCTTCCCTGGACCGGAAACAAGCATCCTGGGACCGGTCTCGGGTTCAAACCCTCATCAGCCAGGCTATCTTGAATCCAGTGGCAAAGTGAGCAAGGGACCCACGTCTGGGCATACCCTGCCAACTTAGGGCGAACAAAGCGATACCAAAGGGAATGATGGACGGAGCGCTAGAGCAAATCAAACACTCACCCCCAGTCAAATGATCTGGGTTTAATCCATCATCATTCTTAAGCTCACTCCACCACCCCAGTTCAGACATGGCCATATGCAAATCAGTCTGACCCTGTGCCTCATGGGAACAGTCCAGCCCGAACTGCCAAGCCATGTCTTCCCTGGACCGGAAACAAGCATCCTGGGACCGGCTTCGGGTTCAAACCCTCATCAGCCAGGTTATCTTGAATCCAGTGGCAAAGTGAGCAAGGGACCCACGTCTGGGCATACCCTGCCAACTTAGGGCGAACAAAGCGATACTAAAGGGGATGATGGACGGAGCGTTATAGCAAATCAAACACTTTCCCCCAGTCAAATGATCTGGGTTTAATCCATCATCATTCTTTAGCTCACTCCACCACCCCAGTTCAGACATGGCCATATGCAAATCAGTCTGACCCTATGCCTCATGGGAACAGTCCAGCCCGAACTGCCAAGCCATGTCTTCCCTGGACCGGAAACAAGCATCCTGGGACCGGTTTCGGGTTCAAACCCTCATCAGCCAGGCTATCTTGAATCCAGTGGCAAAGTGAGCAAGGGACCCACGTCTGAGCATACCCTGCCAACTTAGGGCGAACAAAGCGATACCAAAGGGATGATGGACGGAGCGTTAGAGCAAATCAAACACTCACCCCCAGTCAAATGATCTGGGTTTAATCCATCATCATTCTTTAGCTCACTCCACCACCCCAGTTCAGACATGGCCATATGCAAATCAGTCTGACCCTGTGCCTCATGGGAACAGTCCAGCCCGAACTGCCAAGCCATGTCTTGACAGTTGACGGCTGAATAGCCAGAAACCGGTCCCAGGATGCTTGTTTCCGGTCCAGGGAAGACATGGCTTGGCAGTTCGGGATGGACTGTTCCCATGAGGCACAGGGTCAGACTGATTTGCATATGGCCATGTCTGAACTGGGGTGGTGGAGTGAGCTAAAGAATGATGATGGATTAAACCCAGATCAGTTGACTGGGGGTGAGTGTTTGATTTGCTCAAACGCTCCGTCCATCATTCCCTTTGGTATCGCTTTGTTCGCCCTTAGTTGGCAGGGTATGCCCAGACGTGGGTCCCTTGCTCACTTTGCCACTGGATTCAAGCTAGCCTGACTGATGACGGCTGAATAGCCAGAAACCGGTCCCAGGATGCTTGTTTCCGGTCCAGGGAAGACATGGCTTGGCAGTTCGGGCTGGACTGTTCCCATGAGGCACAGGGTCAGACTGATTTGCATATGGCCATGTCTGAACTGGGGTGGTGGAGTGAGCTAAAGAATGATGATGGATTAAACCCAGATCAGTTGGCTGGGGGTGAGTGTTTGATTTGCTCAAACGCTCCGTCCATCATTCCCTTTGGTATCGCTTTGTTCGCCCTTAGTTGGCAGGGTATGCCCAGACGTGGGTCCCTTGCTCACTTTGCCACTGGATTCAACCTAGCCTGGCTGATGACGGCTGAATAGCCAGAAACCGGTCCCAGGATGCTTGTTTCCGGTCCAGGGAAGACATGGCTTGGCAGTTCGGGCTGGACTGTTCCCATGAGGCACAGGGTCAGACTGATTTGCATATGGCCATGTCTGAACTGGGGTGGTGGAGTGAGCTAAAGAATGATGATGGATTAAACCCAGATCAGTTGACTGGGGGTGAGTGTTTGATTTGCTCAAACGCTCCGTCCATCATTCCCTTTGGTATCGCTTGTTCGCCTCTAGTTGGCAGGGTATGCCCAGACGTGGGTCCCTTGCTCACTTTGCCACTGGATTGAAGCTAGCCTGGCTGATGACGGCTGAATAGCCAGAAACCGGTCCCAGGATGCTTGTTTCCGGTCCAGGGAAGACATGGCTTGGCAGTTCGGGCTGGACTGTTCCCATGAGGCACAGGGTCAGACTGATTTGCATATGGCCATGTCTGAACTGGGGTGGTGGAGTGAGCTAAAGAATGATGATGGATTAAACCCAGATCAGTTGACTGTGGGTGAGTGTTTGATTTGCTCAAACGCTCCGTCCATCATTCCCTTTGGTATCGCTTTGTTCGCCCTAAGTTGGCAGGGTATGCCCAGACGTGGGTCCCTTGCTCACTTTGCCACTGGATTCAAGCTAGCCTGGCTGATGACGGCTGAATAGCCAGAAACCGGTCCCAGGATGCTTGTTTCCGGTCCAGGGAAGACATGGCTTGGCAGTTCGGGCTGGACTGTTCCCATGAGGCACAGGGTCAGACTGTTTTGCATATGGTCATGTCTGAACTGGGGTGGTGGAGTGAGCTAAAGAATGATGATGGATTAAACCCAGATCAGTTGACTGGGTGTGAGTGTTTGATTTGCTCAAACGCTCCGTCCATCATTCCCTTAGGTATCACTAATTATAGTGGGCACCTTGCACCAGTCCAAACAACCCCTTATTGGAGATAGGTTAAAGACAACCTTTATTGAAAGTTATCCTAGTGGTAGCTATGGAGAGCAGCCTTCAGGCTAAGTCTTGAAGGAATGTAAAGCAACTTGTTTTACCAGTCTATAATCTCTTGAGTGACCAAATGAAAGAGGACCACACCAGGTATATATTCAAAATATATGTATTTATTACTAAACACACCCCTCTAGTCTCTTTATGAGGCTAGAGTTTGAAGTACATAAATTATAAGTTAGTTATCTACAGTAATAGCACAAATACACGTTTGAGCCCCAGGGGCGTACCAAACCATATACCAATAAAGTGGTATAAGAACCACGACTGAGCTAGACACAAGGCCTAGAGCCTGTAGAAGTGCTTGGACCACAAGGAACCACCCAAGGCAGTGACACGGGGGACCCACGGGGGACGCGTGCAGTGTATGAACACAGCCGCGAACCACCATTAACTTCTATGGGGAAAGTCGCGATTAGAATTTAAAAGAAAAGGGACACTTAGAGGAGGACTTGGAGCAAACCCTTTGAGAACTAGGCTGTTCTAGTGTCAATACCCACGGGAGCACTGGAGTACTCGAGTTACCTCACCCAGGGGAGCCGGGTGCATAGGTGTCTTTCGGGGTCGGGTTTCGTCGTCGCTTTCAATGGCGATCTGCTGCAAAGTGCTGCTGGCGACCAATTCGAAAGTGTTCGGGTGGATCCAAAAGTGGATCGAAGATCTGAAGAACCTGAAAGCATAGGGGACAGAGTCTGGGTCACTAGCCAGTGACCAGGAAGGCGATGAGCAGATGCCCACCGATGTCGAGTGCTTCAGGTAGGTTGACGGTCGTCTTGACTCTTCAGCCACGAGGTCCAGGAGGCGTCGACGATGACCAGGAGCTGGATTCGAGCTGTCCCACGACGTTTGTCAATTGCAGGGGTGTCGGCGACCGGATTGGACCCAACAAGCCTTGGCAACGGCAAGTCTCGTGGAAATAGAGAAGGATGATGTTGCAGACCAGCAAGGTCTGGGGGACTCACCCAGCAAGGATAAGCCAGGGCACACCTGGAGCAACCAGGGAGCCCAAGCAGAAAAAGATTGGCCTTCGGGAGGGCCTACTAGCCAACGGACTAGCAACCGCGAAGGAGCCTCGAGGCGATGCACGTGGAGCTGGCTCACAGGACACTCGTGGAGTGGAGGCCAGTGATCTTCGGTGCAGTTGGTGCTGGAGGCTGGGGCTACTCAGAGCCCAAAGCACGACTTTGTGGGATACCCAGAAGAGGATTCACTTGCAAATGCGATCGGTGTCCAGGGGTCACGGTTCCACGTTACCCACGACAGCTACGGGCCTCAGCTTTGCTGGGGACTCAGGGCAGCCTCGGGGAAGTCTGGAAATCCACCTCTGGTGATGCAAAGACTTCGGCGTCTGACGGGAGCTTCAGCGATGCAGACCGGACAATTGCTTCTTTGGTGCCTGCCAAGCAGGGGAGTCACTCCTTGACCCCAAGGGAGATTCTTCAGTCCTCTAATCTTAAAGTAGAGCGTCGAAGTTCCAGGATTCTGGGTCAGAGTTTCGTCTAGGTAAATCTAAAGTCCTAAGGACTGGGGTCCCCTACTTATACTAAGGTAGGGGGTTGGACATACTCTGTGGCCCCACCTATGGGAGGGTCAGGGCAGAGGGGTGGTTACACCCCTTTCCCTTTGTCCAGTTTCGCGCCAGAGCAGGGGCTGGAAGCCCCTGAGCCGGTTTGAACTGGGGTATGCACAGGGACACCAAATGTGCCCCCAGTGCAGGACTTCAAAGCACCAGAGAGTGCTCCCGCCCAGCCCCAATACACACTATCCTGTCTGGGGAGGTGGTTACACCTCCCTGGGACAGGAAACCTATTGTCCAGGCCTCCCTGCCGGAGTTTGGGTCAGCAGCAGGAGGCCAGACTCGTGTCTGTGGCAGCGGCATCCATTTTGTGATGCCAGGGCTCTGGAAAGTCAGTACCGGGTATACCGGTGTGTACATGTCTTTCCCTCTAGAAGGGTGGAATGCTACCCCCGCCGCCAGAACTGGTGGGGGTAGTATTCCAAGATGTTTGACACCAAACACGACATGTTTCCGTGCAGCCATCCCAAAGTTAGCATTTAACGCGAGGTTATAATGCGCTTAAGAGTATATGGTCGGGATGCACTACAAACAGCATCAGAGAAGGGTCTCCGAACACTGCAGAGGGGTCCTGCTCATGCAGGGGCACCCTCTCACATAGGAACCACGCACTCTGCCTTCAGGATTGATAAGGCCTGCCATAGGAGTGACTTATAGGTTTATATGTGTGTATGTATGTAGTGATATAGGTAGCCTATATCACAGTAAGGGGTGCATGCACCACCTTACCCAGGCTGCAGTAGCAGACCTGTGGTGTCAGTTTGGATGGCCTTCCAGGGGTGGCACAATACATGCTGCAGCCCCTGGTAGGCCTCTGAGGTACCTATGCCCTGGGTACATAGTATACCATATACTAGGGACTTATAAGGGCACTCCAGATTCCAATCAGAGATGTGCCTATGGCACATGGAAACCATTTTAAAGAGGAAGCAGCTAGGCTGGGGTTCTGATTAGCAGGGCCCCAGCCAGACTAAGGTCGAAAAACAGTGAAGCATCAGCAAAAAGTGGGGGTACCCATGTGAAGCAGATCCTACTCTCCTACACCCGCCCGGACCACGCATCATCGCAGACTGCGCACACACTGAGTGCTTCAGGTGCCACTAACTCAGTGCACCACACGTCAACGCCACGTGGACTTATTAAGACAGAATTCATTAGGCAAAAGACATTGCTGCCAGTGCGGCCCGCCCGGACCACGCATCATCGCAGGCTCCACACATGCTGGTTGCTTCAGGTGACACTAACTGTACAGCTCAACTCAACGCCACGTGGCTGTGGGCCCTTGCTGACCGCTGCCTCCAGCCTACACTGCGGTCATCAGGGCTCACATTTAAAATTGACTCTTGATTCATTAATTGCAGAGTCCAGTAGGCAACTAAGTATTACGTCCCTAAAACCTACATAATATCCTTTTAGTATCCTTGCTTCAAGAACTTGTTTTATATCAGTTATAGCTTTAGTACAATGACCAAATTCATCTTGCAAGTCCAAAGGAACACTGAATGGCAGTCTACACTGCGGACAGCAGAGCTCAGAATTTGAATTCAGTCTTGATTTATTAATTGCAGACAGAATTGTACTCTATGTCCTCGAATTTTGTCAAGAGGAAGTGACAAAAAGCATTCCTTGATGTCTGTGCTGACTACTGCCTTCGATCTACACTGCAGTCAGCAGGGCTCACAATTCAGATCGAGTCGCGATTGCAGATGACGCAGTCCAGTAGGCAAGAGACATTGCATCATCGCTGGCTGCGCACATGCTGAGCGCCACACCTACCACTAACTCTATGCAGCTCAACTCAACGCCACGTGGCTGTGGACTCTTCCTGACCACTGCCTCCGGCCTACACTGCGGTCAGCAGGGCTCCCAATTCAGATCGAGTCGCGATTGCAGATGACGCAGTCCAGTAGGCCACAGACATTGCATGATCGCTGGCTGCGCACACGCTGAGCGCCACACCTACCACTAACTCTATGCAGCTCAAGTCAATGCTACGTGGCTCTGGGCTCTTCCTGACCACTTCCTCCGGCCTACACTGTGGTCAACAGGGCTCACAATTCAGATTGAGTCGTGATTGCAGATGACGCAGTCCAGTAGGCAAGAGACATTGCATCATCGCTGGCTGCGCACACGCTGAGCGCCACACCTACCACTAACTGTATGCAGCTCAAGTCAACACCATGTGGTTGTAGGCCCTTCCTGACCGCTGCCTCCGGCCTACACTGTGCTCAGCAGGGCTCACAATTCAAATTCAGTCTTCATTCATTAATTTCAGAGTCCAGTAGGCAACTACTATAACGTCCCTGAAACCTACATATTTCGACAGTGTATTCCATAAATGTTTCATCTTTTGTTCCATACACCTACACTGCGGTTAGCAGAGCTCACAATTTAAATTGAGACATGATTTATTTATTGCAGAGAGAATTGTACTCTATGTCCTCGAATTTTGTAAGCAGGAAGTGACTAAAAACATTCTTCGATGTCTGTGCTGACTACTGCCTTCGATCTACACTGCGGATAGCAGGGCTCAAAATTCACATCGAGTCGCGATTGCAGATGACTCAGTCCAGTAGGCAACAGACATTTCTCCCAGTGCAGCTCGCCCGCACCACGCATCATCGCTGGCTGCGCACACGCTGAATGCTTCTGATGCCCCTATCTCAGTGCAGCACAACTCATGGACCCTTTATGATACAATGTTTTGTGTATAATTTCACATCTGCTGCCCCTACCTCAGTGTACCACAAGTCATGGACCCTTTACGATACAATCTTGTATGTATTATTTCACATCTGTTGCCCCTACCGTAGTGCAGCACAAATCATTGACCCTTTATGATTGAATCTGTGTGTCTGATCCAATGATTACTGTTGTACTTGTTGCCAGCACCAACCATTCCCGGACGGCTGGCTTACACTCACCCCACACGCATCCAGCACAGACGTCACTGGACATGTGACCCTGGTAATAAAAATGAGTCGAGCGCACGTGCCCGTACCCAGTTCCACTATCTATCTGTGTCCGTGTGTTCATTATGTATGCAAGATGCCGCCCCTGGGCACTACCACATTACATTGTGCTGTGGACAGCATATGCAACCATGTTACCTCTGGCAGTTGGGAAAACTTCGGTTATGTAACTTTCTCTTGGTCATTGTACAAGTACGTACGTAGAGACTGGATCATTGGAGTACTGCAAGGAGAGTGTATAGTGAATTTATAAGTGCTTGGAGATTGGCGGAGTAATTGTATAAGTACATATGTTGGCGCAGCCTAACCCCGAACACAAGCTTGGCTCTAATTGGCTGCCCTCCAAGTGCCAAAAACTGAAACTTGAACTTTGCATGGCCCTGTATTGCTACAGCTGCAACACTCCACTGAATGTGCAATAAACATTCATATCCACACAGATGTGTCATGTCCACCATCTTTCATGTGTGGAACTATGGATGAATGTAGGGTCAGTGATTCCCCGTACCTTCCATGTTGGCCATGTTGTGGGACTTGGCTCACCGAGTGACACATTGACGCTTGCGACCCGGGTGACGTCAGCACTACAACAGGGACACCCGCATCAGTTGATTCCTCATACAGCCCAGGACGGAGCCACGCCCATAGCTCCGGAGTCATTCGTCAAAGCCTCACGCAGGACTGGCATACGCCAGGCCAGCCCACTCCGCTTACGCTTACAGGGAAGGACAACAACGCTACATGGCCCAGATTTTCATTGCAGTGATCTGCTGGTCACACCCTAGTTGTCAGTACGCCACAGCCACTCCCTCACAGCTAGTATACACCCACACCACACCCATCCAGCACAGGCGTCACAGGACACGTAACCCTGCCAATAAAACAGACCGGGCGCATGTGCTCGATGCCATTTCAGAGTTGCTCGCACCGGATGCACTGCGGCTGGCACAGGCACACCGGCATGGGACGGTGACTTTCGGTCCACTGAGGTACGGGTACCGTACCTGCTGAGCGGCTGTACAGCCTGCGGTGATGGCCCGTCCCGGCAGTCTGGACAGCTCAGGTTTTGTGTGCCCTGCTGGACCGCAGTGTAGGCCTGAGCCATCAGACAGCGCAGGCCTACCGCCACGTGGCGTCGCCTCGCTGGTCACAGAGTTAGTGGCACCGCAAGGGCTGAGCGGGTGTGCAGACTGCGATGAAAAGCCCGGTGCACTGGTATGTCCTCTGCCATGGCGAAATCAAGACCCAGCACCAAATGTGAGACCTGGTGGTCTGCGGAGCGGGGCTGCATGATATGCAGGGTGCCGTGTCCGCGGGCCACAGGCTTAGGGCTTGCAGCGGCACGTGGTAGCCCTCTTTTCTACACGCAGGTTGCGAAAGGTGAGCAGAGAGGCTTGTTAGTGCAGCGGCGAGCAGTGACCTCCGGGCAGTGGGAGTGGATGGGGTGCAGCAGCCTGGGTGTGCTGCGGCAGACAGTCACCTCCGGGCACTGGGAATGGATGGGGTGCAGCAGCCTGGGTGCGCAGCAGCGGGCAGACACCTCTGGGCAGTGGAAGTGGATGGGGTGCAGCAGCCTGGGTGCGCAGCGGCGAGCAGACACCTCTGGGCAGTGGAAGTGGATGGGGTGCAGCAGCCTGGATGCACAAAGGCGGGACAGAGAATTAGGCGTGTGCAGTTGTATATACTCTGCCATTACTGATTCCATACTACGTTTCAGATGAGTAAGCTTGAGGGCTCCACTACGTCCCGGCACGTGGTTGGAGACACACCGGTGACGGAAAGGTGAGCTGTGAGGGTTTTGTCCACAGTGTGGGCACTCACTGTCCCTCTCCATCTCTTCCTTTCTCTCCCTCACACTCTTTCTCTCTCTCTTCCTCTCTCTCTCACTCTATCTCTTCCTCTCTCTCACACAGTTTTTTTCTTTCTCTCTCTACCTCTCTCTCTCTTTCTCTCTCTCTCACTCTTCCTCTGTTTCTCTCTTTCACACTGTTTCGCTCTTTCTCTCTCTCTTCCTCTCTCTCACTGTTTCTCTCTCTCTTCCTCTCTCACTCTTTCTCTCTGTCTACCTCTCACTCTTTCTTTCTTTTTCTCTCTCTTCCTCTCTGTCACTCTTTCTCTCTCTCTCCTTTGATGGACGCATGATGCACAATGTTATCTTGCTTTTTTTCTAGCAGGCTGTGATTCTGACCCCCCCCCCGACACGGACCTCCCGCCACGAGGCGATGACTTCAGTTCCACTGAGTTAGTGCCACCAGAGCTGAGCGCGTGTGCAGCCTGCGATGATGCGTGGCCATCCTGCAATCAACACCCACTTTGAATTGTGAGCTCGGCTTGACCGCGTGTACGTAACGCCTGAGGAGGTTGCTTCGGCACATGGTGGACCCTCTTAGACACACGCCGGTGGCGGAAGGTGAGCAGAGAGGCTTGTTTCCGCAGCAGCGAGCAGTCACCTCTGGGCGGTGGGAGTGGATAGTGTGCAGCACCCTGGGTGCACAAGAGCGGGCAGACACCTCCGAGCAGTGGGAGTGGATGGGGTGCAGCAGCCTGGGTGCACAGGAGCGGGCAGACACCTCTAGGCAGTGGGTGTGGATGGGATGCAGCAGTCTGGGTGCGCAGGAACGGGCAGTCACCTCCGGGCAGTGGGACTGGATGGGGTGCACCGGCCTGGGTGCACAGCAGCGGGCAGACACCTCTGGGCAGTGGGAGTGGATGGGGTACAGCAGCCTGGGTGCGCAGAAGCGGGCAGACACCTCTGGGCGGCGGGAGTCGATGGGTGCAGCAGCCTGGGTGCACAGGGGCGAAACAGAGAATTAGGCTTGTGCAGTTGTATGTACTCTGCCATTACTGATTCTATACTATGTTTCAGATGACTAAACTTGAACACTGCACTATGTCCCGGCACGTGGTTGGAGACACACCGGTGGCAGAAAGGTGAGCTGTAAGGATTTTCTCCACAGTGTCAACACTCCCTCTCCCTCTCAATCTCTTCCTTTCTGTCACTCACACTCTTTCTCTCTCTCTCACTCTCTATCTCTTCCTTCCTTTCTCTCTCTCACACTCTTTCTCTCTTTCTATGTCTTTTCCTCTCTCTCTCTCTCATTCTTTCTTTCTCTCTCTCTTCCTCTCTGTCTCACTCTTTCTCTCTCTCTCTACCTCTCTCTCACACTGTTTCTCTCTTTCTCTCTCTCTTCCTTGTATCTCAATATTTCGCTCTTTCTCTCTCTCTCTCACTCTTTCTCTCTTTCTCTGTCTTCCTCTCTGTCTCACTCTTTCTTTCTCTGTCTCTTCCTCTCTCTCACTCTTTCTCTCTTTCTCTCTCTCTCTCCTTTCATGGACGCATGATGCACAATCTTATCTTGCTTTTTGTCTAGCAGGCTGTGATTCACAGATTGACGACCCCCCCGACACGGACCTCCCGCCACGAGGCGATGACTTCAGTTCCACTGAGTTAGTGCCACCAGAGCTGAGCGCGTGTGCAGCCTGCGATGATGCGTGGCCATCCTGCAATCAACACCCACTTTGAATTGTGAGCTCGGCTTGACCGCGTGTACGAAACCCCTGAGGAGGTTGCTTCGGCACGTGGTGGACCCTCTTAGACACACGCCGGTGGCGGAAGGTGAGCAGAGAGGCTTGTTTCCGCAGCAGCAAGCAGTCACCTCTGGGCGGTGGGAGTGGATAGTGTGCAGCACCCTGGGTGCACAACAGCGGGCAGACACCTCCGAGCAGTGGGAGTGGATGGGGTGCAGCAGCCTGGGTGCACAGGAGCGGGCAGACACCTCTAGGCAGTGGGAGTGGATGGGATGCAGCAGTCTGGGTGCGCAGGAATGGGCAGTCACCTCCGGGCAGTGGGACTGGATGGGGTGCACCAGCCTGGGTGCACAGCAGCGGGCAGACACCTCTGGGCAGTGGGAGTGGATGGGGTACAGCAGCCTGGGTGCGCAGAGGCGGGCAGACACCTCTGGGTGGCGGGAGTCGATGGGGTGCAGCAGCCTGGGTGCGCAGGGGCGAAACAGAGAATTAGGCGTGTGCAGTTGTATGTACTCTGCCATTACTGATTCTATACTATGTTTCAGATGACTAAACTTGAAGACTGCACTATGTCCCGGCACGTGGTTGGAGACACACCGGTGGCAGAAAGGTGAGCTGTGAGGATTTTCTCCACAGTGTCAACACTCACTCTCCCTCTCCATCTCTTCCTTTCTGTCACTCACACTCTTTCTCTCTCTCTCACTCTCTATCTCTTCCTTTCTCTGTCTCACACTCTTTCTCTCTTTCTATGTCTTTTCCTCTCTCTCTCATTCTTTCTTTCTCTCTCTCTTCCTCTCTGTCTCACTCTTTCTCTCTCTCTCTACCTCTTTCTCACACTGTTTCTCTCTTTTTCTCTCTCTTCCTTGTATCTCACTCTTTCTCCCTTTCTCTGTCTTCCTCTCTGTCTCACTCTTTCTGTCTCTGTCTCTTCCTCTCTCTCAATCTTTCTCTCTTTCTCTCTCTCTCTCTCTCTCCTTTCATGGACGCATGATGCACAATCTTATCTTTCTTTTTGTCTTGCAGGCTGTGATTCACAAATTGTCGAGGGATGACACGCCATACCTGTACCTACTTTTATTTTGCTGTTTTGTTTAAATAAAATGTTTTATATGTAAATCCATAGATGACTGAGATTCCTATTTGTCCAACCTCACATGCATCTTCTTTACTATAATTGTGCGACATCAGCCAATTTGTTACGTTCCAGATTTCCTAAGGTTGCTGTCACATTTGTTTGTGTGGGGGGAGGGGGGATGGCGGACAAGGGGCTGGTGGCGGGGGGTGTCGGAGCAGTGTTGGGTGTCCGAGCTGCAAGATCGTTGGCTCCATTGCATCTGTTGTCATTCACTTTGAAAGTTGAAAATATCATCTCAAATACTTAACCACTACTACAAAACACATAACACACCTTCTTAATTTCTAATTTACCTTCGTAGTTGGTATGCAGATTTCAAATGTCACAAATGCATGCAATTCTTTTCTTGTCACACAGTACATGTAATGCACCGCTTTCATCAAGAATGGAATCAGTAATGGCACAATTTCCCTGTTGCTCCACACATAAATACATGTAAAGAAGAAATCAGAATAGTTCCTTATTTTTTTTACATTGCAAAACCTCTCTTTATTAGTTATTTTTGAACTTTCCATATAAACAGTTTTTTTAAGGACACATACAGGTGAAAAGTTCAAGGTATTGTATCAACACTTTCTAGAACATTCTACGACACGTGCAGGTTAAAAGTTCATCATTTGTTTACACTTACCGATATTTTTTTTGCAACATTTTCTCCAACATTTAACGGCACATGGAGGTCAAAAGTTCACCATTCTTTCATGTTTGAACTGCACCTTCCAAATACAATTAGCAGGTGTGGTTGAGCTGAGCAAATTTCATCCTATAATATGTACTCCACGTATAAACTGCTTTTTTATTAACCAATCACAAAGATGCTTTTCATCAAAACTAATATACACCCTACTTTTTAGGACACAATACATTTTATCTCCCAATCGGTTAACGTTTTGTATGTAAAAAAAAAAGTTGTTCCCCATGTTTAAACATATCTCTTATTCTACGAACGGACTGCATTAGCTACAGACATTTATCCATATCTTCTAGCCATACCTTCAAAATGCTAGTGTGGATTGTAGGACATAGCTATGTTTTCTGGTGCAAGAGGTATGCAGAACAGAGACGATTTGACTTAGACCTAGGTTTACAAAATGTGCACATTAAATGGTTTGCACAGAGTGGATTGTGAAGTGGCACCAATTGCTCCCTTTGGTTAAAACCTGTTTGCATCTCCAACACCCTGATCTCATGATTGTGCACTGTGGTGGTAACGACCTAGGCACATTGACTGGGGTAGGTTTGGAAATGCTTATGAAGGGCACCTTTGGACAATTGATGTTACTTTTGCCTCAAACTGTCTTTGTATATTCCAATATATTCCAAAGACAGAAGTGGAAATGGTCAAACCAATTTTGTCATAAGATTGAAAAATCTAGGAAGAATGTCAACAAAGCTGTGTCTGCATACCTCAGAGACCATAGAATGGGGTCGATTTACAACAACAACATATATTTTGATATGGCTGATATCTACAGAAGTGATGGAGTACACTTCACAGATGAGGGAAATCGAGTTTTCCTGATTAACTTGAAGCAGTGCATTCGCACTTACATGTAGCTCCAACTAATAAACACAAGGGCTCTTTTTAGAGCCGCCTTATATTCCCAATTTCGGCTAGCAGAGGGACACCTGCGGGCCGTCGGGCAGGCTTGCAGAGGAAGAGCTGCGGCCCGTGGGCTCAGCTCGCAGAGGGAGACCTACGAGCCATTGGCTCGCAAAAGCACAGCACCGTACTGGCTCGCAGAGGGAGAGCTGTGGCCGGACTCGCAGAGGGAGACCAACGGGCCAACAGGCCTGCTAGCAGACACACAGCTATCAGTTAACGGGCTGGCTCGCAGAGATACAGCTGCGAGCCCTTCGAGCTGCAACCCAACGGGCTAACTCGCAGAGGGAGAGTAACAGGCCGACGGGCCTGCTAGCATACACAGAGCTACGAGCTAACGAGGTGGCTCACAGAGGTAGAGCTGCGGGCCCGACGTCTCACAGACACAGAGCTGCGAGCCGACGGACTGCCTTCTAAAGGCATAGCCGCGAGCTGATGATGTGGGGAGAGGGAGCGTAAAAGGAGTATCTCGCACAGACAGACCTGCGGGATATTTTCAGTATTGCCTCGCAGAGGTAGAATTACGGATGCAATGCCTTTTAGAGGGAGAGATGCAAGCTGACGGACTGAGTCACAAAATGGCTCACAGCTCGCAGTCGCAGAGCTGCGAGCCGACGGACTGGCTTCTAAAGGCATAGCCGCGAGCTGGTGATGTGGGGAGAGGGACCGTGAAAGGGGTATCTCGCACAGACAGAGCTGCGGTATATTTTTAGTGTTGCCTCGCAGAGGTAGAACTACGGACCTGATGCCTTGTAGAGGGAGAGTTGTGAGCTGACGGACTGAATCACAAAATGGCTGCCAACACTTCCTAGTTTCAACAGTTCGCAGCCAATGAGCCGCAAGCTCGTGCTCGTAACGCTTCAGCCAATCAGATGTCAAAATTCTTAAATATCGATATCTGGAAAATTTGATATTTCTCTAAAACTACTGAATGGATTTACCCGATTTAAACAAAAGCGTGCTTTCTGGACCAAGACCTTTCTCTGTGCCAAATTTGGCATAATTCCGTTCAGCAGTTTGACCTGTAGCCTTGTCTAAAGTTTCCTATGGAAATTGCATGGAGAAAACACGTTTTGGGACCCCCTTTTTCTTAGCCCCCTTGACGAATCCCCCAAACTTTTAGGATAGGAGCTGACCTGAAAAGAGGAACTTTTGGAAAATTTCATAAAGATTCGTCAAACGACGCCAAAGTTATAAGCACATCAAAAAATGCTTTTCCTATGGAAACGTGGTCCTAACTATAACTACCTACTGGCGACCGCCAGTAGGTAATATATACACACATATATATATATGTATATATATATATGTATATATATATATATATTCATTTAAAAAACCAAAGGTTATGGGGACATTATAGTTAGGGTCATAGTTCACTCAAACAAAAGCAGTGAAGTTCAGTTAGCTGAGCTAACTATCACTTATGTCCATATAATACACTGCCTATGACTTCACATATTATCTCACTCATGACATGGTCAGGGACATCACTGATGACATCACCGATGACATCATCCAGTGATCGTGAGTGTTTTCTAAAAGTATATGTTGTTAAACATGTATAGTAAGGTACTACAAAACTTAAATTAGTATACTTTGTGAACTACCAATGTGTGATACTATTTCTAACATATACTATGTAAGTGGCTGTGTGACTGTGTGTATCAGTGGGTGAGTGGGTGAGTGAGTGGTTGTATGGATGAATAAGTGGGCATATGAGTAGCTATATGGGTGAATAAATGGGTGTGTGGGTATCTTATGGGTGAGTGAGTAGCTGTATTGGTGAGTGAGTGGCTGTTTGATTGGGTGTTTGCTTAACTGAGTGGGTGTGGAAGTGGCTTTATTAGAGAGTGACTGTATTGGTGAGTGAGTAGGCGTGTGAGTGCTTATATGAATGTGTGAATGGGTAAGTGGTTGTGTGGGTGTATGGGTGGCTCTGTTGAGAAGCTGTAAGGATGAGTGACTGGGTGTGTGAGTAGCTGTATTGGTGAGTGAGTGGCTGTATGGGTGAGTGAGAGTCTGTGTGAGTAGGTGTATAGGTAAGTGAGTGGCTGTGTGAGTGGATGTGTGTGAGTGAGTGGGTATGTGCATGGCTCTGTGGATGAGTGAGTGGATGTGTGCCTGGTTGTATGGGTGTGTCAGTGGGTGTATGAGAGGTTGTGTGGGGGTGTGAGTGGGTGTGTGAGTGGTTGTGTGGATGATGTCATCAGTGATGTCATTTGAGATGTCATTGGAAATGTCATCAGTGATGTCACTGACCATGTCATGAGTGATGTAAGATGTGAGGTTATAAGCAGTGCATTTTGGGGTCATAAGTTATAGTTAGCTCAGGTAACTATAACTGCTGAATTTCACCGATTTGGTACAAGTGAAATCTGAGCCTATAAAGTCACTTTAAACTTTGTTTTTTTCAGTGATGTTCTGAGTTTAAAAAAATCTATTTCCTAACTATAACGTCCTTGTAACCTTTGTTTTTTTCAGCAAATTTCTAAGGTTTTCTTAACCCCTTTGCTGCTAGGCCTTTCCCCCCGTGCTAAGCCTTTTTTGGCTATTTGGGGTAGTTTGCGCTTAGGCCCCTGTAACCTTTTGACCACATAAGATATCCACGCCAAATTTGCGTCCTTTTCTTCCAACATCATGGGGATTCCAAAGGTACCCAGGGTTTGTAGATTCCCCTGGAGGGGACCCAGAAATTAGCCAAAATACAGCTAAATTTTGTTTTTTTTGTGAAAAATTGGAAAAAAAGTGCTGCAAATGAAAGCGTCTGGTCTTTTCCCTGCAAACGGTATCAGCAAAGGGTTTGTGGGGCTGAAATCACAATTTTCCCAGCTTTTAGGGACTGACAGACTTTTGTCAGAAAACCAACATTTTTTACACAGTTTTGGCATTTTACTGGGATATAGCCTATTTTTGCTATTTTTGTGCTTTCAACCTTCTTCCAGTTAATGGTAGAAATGGGTATGAAAGCAATAATGGATCCTGGAAAGCTATACATTTTAGGAAAGTAGACAAAATTCTGAACTCAGCAAGGGGTCATTTTTGTAGCTCCTTCAAGGTTTCTTTATAGAAACTAACAGTTAAATATAGGAAAAATTGAAAATTAGTTGAAAAAAACAGCCATTTGTGCCAACGTTTTCACCTGTAACTTCTTCTAATTGTGACAGCTGTTTGAAAGAAATATACCGTTACATCCGCTTGACCTTTCTGGTTGTGGGGATATATAGGACTTGTAGGTTCACCAAGAACCCGACGAACCCAGAGCCAATAACTGAGCAGCGTCTTGCAATGGTTTTTCATTATGTACCGGGTATGTAGCAATTCATTTGGGAAAATGTATGCATGGAAAAATCAGTATGAAAGACACCTATGTATTTCTGAAATTGGAACACAATATAGAGTTTAGAAACAGTAGATATTTGCATATTTCCGAAATTGGGAGTACCCATACTAGAATGAGAATTATAGGTCATTTTTCAAAATTACTGCTTTTTTACACATTGTCTTTCATTTGGAATGCAGAAATGCATCGAAAGGCAATAGGTAATAACAGTTGCTCTACAATTCTGTGTTACCCGAAGTCTCCCGATAAAAATGGTACCTCACTTGTGTGGGTAGGCCTAGTGCCTACGACAGGAAACGGCTCAAAACGCAACATGGACACACTTTATTTCTACAGTGAAAACTGACCCTTTTTTCGCAAAGTGCCTAGCTGTAGTTTTTGAACCCTAGCTCTGCCAGCACCTAGGGAAACCTAGCAAACCTATACATTTTTGAAAACTAGACACCCAGGGGAATCCAGGATGGAGTGACTTGACTGGCTCTCACCAGGTTCTGTTACCCAGAATCCCTTGCAAACCTAAATATTTGTCCAAAAAAACACATTTTCCTCACATTTCTGTGGTGGAAAGTTCTGGAATCTGCGTGGATCCACAAAATTCCACCCACCCCGCATTCCCCAAAGTCTTCCAAGAAAAATGGTACCTCACTTGTGTGGGTAGGCCTAGTGCCCGCGACAGGAAATGGCCCAAAACGCAACGTGGACACACCACATTTTCACAGTGAAAACGGACCCTTTTTTTGCAAAGTGCCTAGCTGTAGATTTTGAACCCTAGCTCTGCCGACAACAAGGGAAACCTAGCAGACCTATACATTTTTGAAAACTAGACACCCAGGGGAATCCAGGATGGGGTGACTTGACTGGCTCTCACCAGGTTCTGTTACCCAGAATCCCTTGCAAACCTAACAATTTGTCAAAAGAAACACATTTTCCTCACATTTATGTGGTGGAAAGTTCTGGAATCTGTGTGGATCCACAGAATTCTACCCACCCCGCGTTCTCCAAAGTCTGCCGAGAAAAATGGTACCTCACTTGTGTGGGTAGGCCTAGGGCCCGTGACAGGAAATGGCCCAAATTGCAATGTGGACACACCACATTTTCACAGTGAAAACAGACCCTTTTTTTGTAAAGTGCCTAGCTGTAGATTTTGAACCCTAGCTCTGCCGGCACCTAGGGAAACCTAGCAAACCTATACATTTTTGAAAACTAGACACACAGGGGAATCCAGGATGGAGTGACTTGACTGGCTCTCACCAGGTTCTATTACCCAGAATCCCTTGCAAACCTCAAAATTTGTAAAAAAACACACATTTTCCTCACATTTCTGTGGTGGAAAGTTCTGGAATCTGCGTGGATCCACAAAATTCCACCCACCCCTCGTTCCCCAAAGTCTTCAGAGAAAAATGGTACCTCACTTGTGTGGGTAGGACTAGTGCCCGCGACAGGAAACGGCCCAAAGTGCAACGTGGACACACCACATTTTCACAGTGAAAACAGACCCTTTTTTTGCAAAGTGCCTAGCTGTAGATTTTGAACCCTAGCTCTGCCGGCACCTAGGGAAACCTAGCAAACCTATACATTTTTGAAAACTAGACACCCAGGGAATACAGGATGGGGTGACTTGACTGGCTCTCACCAGGTTCTGTTACCCAGATTCCCTTGCAAATCTCACAATTTGTAAAAAAAAACACATTTTCCTCACATTTCTGTGGTGGAAAGTTCTGGAATCTGCATGGATCCACAAAATTCCACCCACCCCACGTTCCCCAAAGTCTTCCAAGAAAAATGGTACCTCACTTGTGTGGGTAGGACTAGTGCCCACGACAGGAAACGGCCCAAAGTGCAACGTGGACACACCACATTTTCACAGTGAAAACGGACTCTTTTTGTGCAAAGTGCCTAGCTGTAGATTTTGAACCCTAGCTCTGCCGGAGACTAGGGAAACCTAGCAAACCTATACATTTTTGAAAACTAGACACCCAGGGGAATCCAGGATGGAGTGACTTGACTGGCTCTCACGAGGTTCTGTTACCCAGAATCCCTTGCAAACCTCAAAATGTGTAAAAAAAACACATTTTCCTCACATTTCTGTGGTGGAAAGTTCTGGAATCTGCGTGGATCCACAAAATTCCACCCACCCCGCGTTCCCCAAAGTCTTCTGAGAAAAATGGTACCTCACTTGCGTGGGTGGGTCAAGTACCCGCGACAGGCAAGGGCCCAAAACCTATTGAGGCGACATCAAAATTACCTATCGCAAACCAACCTGGTTTTGCAAGGGGGGTCCCATTGGTTTTTGGCCCCGGGCTTGGCGGCCATCTAGGGAAACCTACCAAACCCACACATTTCTGAAAACTAGACACCCGGGGGAGTCCAGCGAGGTATGGCTTGCGTGGGTCCCCCAACATTCTCCTACCCAGAATCCCCTGCAAACTTCAAATTTAGCTGAAAAAAATCACTTTTTTCTCAAATTTCTGTGTGGGAAAGGTCTGGAATCTGCGTGGATCCATAAATTTCCTCCCACCCAGCGTTCCCCCTGGTCTCCCGATAAAAATGGTACCTCACTTGCATGGGTGGGTCAAGGACCCGCGACAGGCAAGGGCCCAAAACCTATTGAGGCGACATCAAAATGACCTATCACAAACCAACCTGGTTTTGCAAGGGGGGGTCCCATGAGTTTATGGCCCCGGGCTCGGCGGCCATCTAGGGATACCTACCAAACCCACACATTTCTGAAAACTAGACATCCAGGGGAGTCCAGCGAGTAAAATGATACCTCACTTGTGTGGGTGGGGCAAGGGCCTGTGACTGGGAAGAGCCCAAAACATAGGGATTAAGGGTATAGGACCGAGAATTCTAAGCGCTATATTTGTTTAAAAAATACGTTTTTAGCCAATTCTGCATTGGACACCCACACAAGTGAGGTATCATTTTACTCGGGTCACTAAGGAGAATGCTGTGGGGTAGGACATTTGTGCCGGCACGGTGATTCCACACAAAAATATGTGGAAAATGTGAGTTTTTTCAGCTAAATTTGAGGTTTGCAGGGCATTCTGGGTAGGAAAACGTTGGGGGATCTACGCAAGCCATACCTCATTGGACTCCCCCGGGTGTCTAGTTTTCAGAAATGTTTGGCTTTGGTAGTTTCCCAAAATGGCCGCCGAGCCCGGGGCCAAAACCCCAGGTGCCCCCCCAAACCAGGTAGTTTTGTTATAGGTAATTTTGAAGTCTCCACAGTACGATTTGGGCCATTTCTTGTCGCAGCCACTATGCCTACCCACACAAGTGAGGTACCATTTTCATCGAGAGACCTGGGGGAACGCTGGGTGGGAGGAAATTTGTGGATCCACTCAGATTCCAGAACTTTCCCACACAGAAATTTGAGAAAAAAGTGATTTTTTCAGCTAAATTTGAGGTTTGCAGGGGATTCTGGGTAGGAGAATGTTGGGGGACCCACGCAAACCATACCTCACTGGACTCCCCCGGGTGTCTAGTTTTCAGAAATGTGTGGGTTTGGTAGGTTTCCCTAGATGGCCGCCGAGCCCGGAGCCAAAAACTCATGGGACGCACCTTGCAAAACCAGGTTGGTTTGTGATAGGTAATTTTGATGTCGAATCAATAGGTTTTGGGCCCTTGCCTGTCGCGGGTCCTTGACCCACCCACGTGAGTGAGGTACCATTTTTATTGGGAGACCTGGTGGAACGCTGGGTGGGAGGAAATTTGTGGATCCACGCAGATTCCAGAACTTTCCCACACAGAAATTTGAGAAAAAAGTGATTTTTTTCAACTAAATTTGAGGTTTGGAGGGGATTCTGGGTAGGAGAATGTTGGGGGACCCACGCATGCCATACCTCGATGGACTCCCCCGGGTGTCTAGTTTTTAGAAATGTGTGGGTTTGGTAGGTTTCCCTAGATGGCCGCCGAGCCCGGGGCCAAAAACTCATGGGACCCCCCTTGCAAAACCAGGTTGGTTTGTGATAATGAATTTTGATGTCGCCTCAATAGGTTTTGGGCCCTTCCCTGCCGCGGGTACTTGGCCCACCCACACAAGTGAGGTACCATTTCTATTGGGATACTTGGAGAAATGCTGGGGGGTAGGAAGTTTGTTGTTTCTTTCTGAGGCGTGAAAATGTTGGCACAATAATGCAAGGAAAATGTGACAGGCACATTTTGAGGTTTGCAGGACATTGTGGGTAAGATAACTTGTTGGGATCCACAAAAGAGACATCACCATGTACTCCCATGGGTGTTTAGTTTACGACAATATCTACAGTTGGTAGGTTTTTCTTAGATGGAATGTACACCTTGGCAGAGAGACAAAAAATACAAAGATTACTGCACAGCCATCTATTCCTCAAGCACACACACATACTGGTTGGATTTGGCACGAGGGTGAGTGATGGTTCAGTATATACAATTGTATTAACAAGTGATTTCACAAAAATGAAATGCACTGTTAATAATTGAAAGGACGAGAAACTGAACCATTGGCTCACAGCTCGTGAGCTGTAAAGCCACGACAAGGCACCAACCTCTTTACAGGCCATTCATACACCTTTCATACATGTGACACATACAAAACCATTCACACCGCCAGCCGCGGGCCCAGCACATTACAACACTCACACCAGCAGACAGCGCCATTCAAGGGCCCATCACTTTCACACGCCCACATTCCTGACACAGCAACCACACCAGCTCATGAATTGCGTGGAGTGGCATTTGGCTAGCAGTGTGTGTAGTGACCAGCAGCAAGTCACTACTCACACACCGCCAGCCAAGCGCCAGTCCACGCACACCGCCAGCCGTGCGCCAGTCCACGCACACTGCCAGCCGTGCGCCAGTCCACGCACACTGCCAGCCAAGCGCCAGTCCACGCACACCGCCAGCTAAGCGCCAGTCCACGCACACCGCCGGCCAAGCGCCAGTCCACACACACCGCCAGCCAAGCACCAGTCCAGGCACACCGCCAGCAAAGCGCCAGTCCACGCACACCGCCAGCCAAGCACCAGTCCACGCACACTGCCAGCCAAGTGCCAGTCCACGCACACCGCCAGCCAAGCGCCAGTCCATGCACACCGCCAGCCAAGCGGCAGTACACGCACACCACCAGCCTACACACACCGCCATCATATTTAGGATTTTTTTATACAAAAAAGAAAACACAAACAAATTGCAAATAGATATAAATCTACTAACACAAAATCTGAAACTAAATACATTTCACAAATGCCAACCTTGAAACTGAACAAAAAATATAAAAAAATAGAGACCAGGCAGTTCACTTTACCACTCATGGATGCTCCCAAAAATTATTTTGCCTGTGGTACATTCTAAAACAAGCAGGCACACACAGCGCAGGGTTAGAAGGACACTCGGGTCAGTACATACGAGTCTACTTCCGCGTACCTCTTCGCCAACAGACTCTACATCTCCTACTGGGAAAGTCTTTGGAGGGTGTGGGAGGAATGTGATCAGGAAAGTGGCGATGTTTCAATCTAGCCACATCCTCCACCACTCCAACTCTAGGAACACTTGCCTGTTCCACTACAACAAGGCTGCCTATTACAGACTCCTGAAACTTAGCAAAAGTCATCTTTGACTCAGGACAACAATCCTTTTTTTAAAATATGTTTATTAGTTTCAACAAGCATGGTGACAACCAGATAAGTGGGAGTCAAATAGCAATATTCAGTAATGAACAACCCCCCTTCCCAACCCCCAACAGAGCAGGCGACAATACACTGTGCATTTGGAGAAATTCTGTACATCATGGACAAACATGAGTGGAGTATCATAAACACATTCAATGGTAGGACTCTCATGGTAAGGCAACTATCCCACAGGCATTAAGAGACATATACAATACAGGTCATATCAAATCTGGACGGGTGAGCAAATATGCAGTAAAAGGGGCCCAAAAATCCTTGGGGCGTGAGGCTTCGGGTAATTCTTCCGCATAGACCCCCAGCTGATCCCTACATTAAAGTAAATCACGGATCCATTTTTTCACAGTTGGAGTGGTTTTCGCTCCCCAACACTGCGCGACAGCTCTTTTGGCAAACAGAGTGGAGACTGCAACTATGCGTCTATTACAGGGCTTTAGGTTTTTCACATTTCCAAGAAGACAGATTTCAGGCGTGCAATGCACCAGTTCCAGCACGATATCAGTGAGCACACTCACCACCTTGGACCAAAATGCAAATATACCTGCACACATCCATGCCACATGCAGGAAATCAGCGTCAGCATGCCCACACCTCACGCAGTTAGCAGATTCACGCAAACCATACCTACAAAATTGTTGAGGGGTATAATATAGCTGATGTAGGTATTTAAAGTGGATAATACGGAGATTACAATTCGCCGTGAGGCGACCTGTTAGCTCACAGCAAGTTTTCCAAAGATCCAGTGTGAGGACGGACCCCAGCGCAGTGTGCCATTTAAGATATGAGGGGTGTTCCCCAAATTCCCGCTCTCGTAGGGAGGCATTATATAATTTAGTGATTAGACCCTTATGTTCCTCCCTCGCCAGCATAGCCTGTAGTGCCAGCAGAGTCGTAGGTTCATCCGGATAATTCGGGTAAATGGTTCTAACAGCTTGCCGCACTCTGACATAAGTAAAACTCAGCATGAATCCACGATCTGTACCCCCCTGTACATCTTGCAATGACCTGAACTGACCCTGCTTATACAGGTCCCCCATACGGGAGATACCTATAGCCGCCAACTCCCGCAGGACGGGCTTCTCCCTTGCCGCAGAAATGTCAGGATGCGAGGCCAGTGGCAGCAGTGGGGCATATAAGTACGAGAGCTGCGCCCTTTTCGCAAGCATCTTCCAAGCCCATGCAGTGCATTGCACAGGGTTAATTTCAGTCCTAGGGCCTCCTGAACCCCCACAAAGGGTCGCTGCCTGCAGGGGCATTGGAAGAACAGCGTCGGATTCAATAGCAAGATGAAGTTGAAACCGTTGCGGAAAGTGCCAATAGTGCACAAACTGCGCCTGCGAACACAAATAGTATAGTCGGAGGCCAGGAGCCTCAAACCCAGCCCGGTCAAATGGCTGCACCAAGACATCCCAACTACATCTAGGTTTCTTCCCGCCCCATGCAAATGTGAGTATTGCCGATTGGAGCGTCTGAAACAGCGCAATATTCAATTTGATTGGAATATTAACAAAAAAATAAAGCAGCTTAGGTAAGAAAGCCATTTTTATAACTGCTATCCGATCTGCGAGGGAGAGGGGCAAGCGCGCCCACTGCTCTGCCTGTTCAGTAATGCGCGTAATAGCTTGGCCATAATTCTTGGATATCACCTTATCTGGATCTCTGTGCAGCCATACCCCCAGGTATCGCACAGGATCATGAGTCCATGTTAGCGGAAAATCCAGCTCCACCTCCCTCGTACCAGCCGTCAGCGGAAACACCACCGACTTTGCCCAGTTAATACCGAGGCCCGAATGCCGCTCAAATTTAACATATTCCCGGAGCAATTCTGGCAAGAAAGTAGCAGGATCACGAACGTATAAGAGCATGTCTTCGGCATACAAGGAGACCACAAGTGGTCTTTGCCGAAAGCGTAATGCCGCCGCTGCATGCCTTTGTCGAAGTTTACAGGCCAGAGGCTCCAGCGCAAGCGAGAAAAGCATCGGCGACAAGGGGCATCCCTGCTGCGTGCCTCTCTCTATGGGAAACGCCGAAGACACCCAACCATTGACACGCACACGAGCGACCGGTTCCGTGTATAGCACCTTGATCCATTGAAGAAAAAACAGGGGAAGGCCCATTCTAGTTAAAACCGTGAACATGAAATCCCATTGGAGGGAATCAAAAGCTTTTGCTGCATCGAGCAGCACTGCCACCGCTTGAAAGTCTTGATCAAAATAATGCAACGTGGAGAACACGGTGGGAAGGTTGTGTGTCGTAGAGCGCGCAGACACAAAGCCCGACTGGTCTGGTAAGACTAGGAGAGGGACCAGCGGTTGAAGCCTAGTGGCAATCATCTTTGCCAGGATCTTGGCGTCTATATTAATGATTGAGAGAGGTCTATAGGATTTGCAACGATTGGCGGGCTTATCTGGTTTCAACAAGGTCACCAGCAAGGCTTCTTTGAGGGTAGGTGGAAGTCTCCCCTCCTCATAGGCCTCTGCAAAGACAGCCAGGAGCCTAGGGGCAAGATCGTCCACATACGCTTTATAAAACTCGCTGGGGAGCCCGTTCATTCCTGCTGCCTTACAGGTGGGTAATGACATAATAGCTAATTTAACATCCTCAACATCAAAGGGCTGCATTAAATATTCCCGGTGTGCATTTGAAAGCCACCCCAGTGCAACGTCTTCAAGATAGGAATCTATCTCTGCAATCGGTGGGGCACCCCTAGGACAACAATCCTTGAATACAAAAAAAGCATTAAAGGTTGCCAAGTGGAAAAGATGGATAGCCAATTTCTTATACCAAATGTAAGCCTTACAAAGACCAGTGTAAGGTTCTAACCTCTGATCTACTCTATCAACACCACCCATGTGCCTATTATAGTCTAAAATGCACACAGGTTTGCGCGCTTCAGCAACCTGACCCCAAACAGTCACAGGTGAAGTGCTTTCATCATGGATGGTAGTCAGCATGTAGACATCTCTCCTGTCTGAAAACTTCACAGCTAGAAGTTCCTCGCAACGCAACGCACTGCACTGTCCCCGCACAAGCTTTTGACAAACAAGTTCTTTTGGGAAGCCTTTACGGTTAGAGCAGCTTGTGCCACAAGCAACAGTGTCCACTTTGGCCAATTCCCTGAACAACAGCACACCAGTGTAGAAGTTATCTACATATAAATGGTGACCTTTGTTAAAAGGTCCTCTACCAAGTTCCCACACAATTTTCTCAGTCACTCCAAAAGTGGACGGACAACCAGGGGGGTTAATCCTGGATTCCTTACCGGTGTACACCCTGAAATTAGAGACATATCCAGTCCTACTGTCACACAGCATATACCGCTTAATTCCATAGTGTGCCCTCTTACTAGGAATGTATTGCCTAAAAACCAAGCGGCACTTGAACAAGACCAAAGACTCATCCACTGCTATTTCTTTCCCTGGAGCATAGATCTCAGAAAATCGATCTACAAAGGGATCAATGACAGGCCGAATCTTAAAAAGACGGTCACAATCAGGGTGATCTCGTGGCAACACTAAACCATTATCGACAAAATGCAGCATCCGAAGCAGAAGCAAATACCTATCACGACTCATGACTGCCGGAAATATAGCCGTTGCCATCAAGGGACTAGTAGACCAATATGAAGACATTGATGGCTTCCTTAGCAAGCCCATCAAAAAAGTTAAACCAAAGAACTTCATCATCTCTTCCAGATTTGTGGGAGTCCACCGGGTAGCTCTAGAGTGGGGCCTAAGGCTGGCACTGTTGTCCCTCAAAAACTGTTCGGCATACAAATAAGTCTGCTCAACAAACTCTGCCAAAAATACATCGTCCATAAACAACTGAAAAAAATGTATCAGCAAAAAGTTTTCAGTATTCACTCTACACCCTGGAACACCAGTAATGTCTGGCAATGCCGGCTGAACCATGCCTGGGGCAACCCAGAGGTCATCACTTCCAACGGGAAGCCTTGCAGCCCCAGGCTGCAGCCCAGATGCCTCTTGATGCACTATCGGCACATCAATGTCCTCCTCTAAAACAGGCACTTCATCCGCACTAAGAGTAGCTTCATCCGCACTGAGAGTAGCTTCATCATCCGATGATTCCATGTGGAGAGAAAACTCACTGCCTGAATCTTCCACTCCCTCCTCTGCCTCAGATGTAGAGTCAGTCTCTGAACCATGGTCAGAGGAAGACTCAAAAAGCATACCAACAACCTGCTGAGCAGTAATCCTTCGGCTAGCCATTATCTGTACTAAGAAAGGAGACTGCACAAACAAGTCAACAACAACCAACACTGTGCAAAATAAGTAAGTAAAAAAATGTGTGCCTTTATCACAAAGATCTATATACTCAAAAACTATACGATTCACTTGCAAGAGACAGCTACACTCACCAGCACCTACTCTGCAGAGACACAGCAAAAACCAACGATATCCCACTAGAAAGAAAAAAACAAAACCAATTACTCACAAGACAACAAAATACACATCGAGCACAAATGCAAAACGTTTTTGACACTCAAAAAACAGAAGCCAAACATACTGCTATTATTACACCATATTGCAAAAAACACAGTCATGCAGAGAAATGAAACTCATTTACATTGTACAAAAAAGTCTCTTACCAAACACATGCAACTACACAAACAGCAGAACCACCAGTAACGAAACCGCAACCTGGAACATTCTAAAGAGCGCAAGCCTTGAACTAGAACGAAAAGGGAGAAATAAAGCATTACAATTGCAATTCACAAGAAATAAAACAATTAACATTATAACACGCTATGCCACTACCCAAATGGTCAATGTGTCAGTTGGGCCTTCAAATAGGGCTGAGAAAAATGGGGGGTGATCTTGTCCAAGGGATCGGGTGAGGTTGTCTGCCAGGCCGATCTGTCTCCCAGGTGGGTCAGAAAACAGCAGACAGAAATGTGCCCCCCTTGCAAAAGAAATAAATCCCTGGTGCCTAGTAGGGTTTTCTGCCTCCCCCCTCCCGCCTAGGACAGAAAGGCCAAAAAAAAGGGCAGATCTGTCCCCAGGAGGGGCAGTAAAAACATTAACCAAATTTTACCCCCTTGGAAGCAGCCATGTCGCTTCCATCACACACAAAACAAAATCCCTGGTGCCTAGTGGGTTTTCTGCCCCCCCCCCGCCGGGGGCAGAAAGGCCAAAGAAACGGGTTGATCTGCCCCAGGGGGGGGGCAGAATACACATTAAAAAAATAGGTCCCCTGGAAGCGACCCTTGCCCAAGGGGTCGCTTCCATTTTATTTTTTTTAAATCCCTGGCTCTAGTGGGCTTTTCTGCCCCCCCCCGGGCCAGAAACGCCAAAAAATGCAGGCGTTCTGTCCCCAGGGGGGGCAGAAAAGTCTAAAAAAAAATATGCCCCCTGGAAGCGACCCTTGCCCAAGGGGTCGCTTCCATTTAAATTTTAAAAGAACTCCCTCGTGTCTAGTGGGGTTTTCGGCAGAAAGGCCAAATAAACGGGCCAATCTGCCCCCAGGGGGGGCAGAATACACATTAAAAAAAAATAGGCCCCCTGGAAGCGACCCTTGCCCAAGGGGTCGCTTCCATTTTTTTTTTTTAAATCCCTGGCTCTAGTGGGCTTTTCTGCCCCCCCTGGGGCCAGAAACGCCGAAAAATGCAGGCTATCTGTCCCCAGGGGGGGCAGAAAAGTCTAAAAAATAATTTCACCCATAAGGAAGTGACCCTTGCCCAAGGGGTCACTTCCTTTACATAAATTAAAAATCCCTGGTGTCTAGTGGGGGCATTCCTGCTGCACGATCGCGACGCTGTGCACGATCGTGCAGCAAAAATGCCCTGCATTGAGACATCAGGGGAGAGGAAAAACTCCTTCCTCTCCCCCGATGCCTCAATACATCCAAAATCCCCCCCGCCCCACCGGAGCAAGAAAACGTACCTTCTCCTCCTGGACGCGCTGGAAGCAAATTGCTTCCAGCACGTCCAGGGCTTCCTGATGACGTTGGCGCGCGCTGTGCGCGCTGACGTCATGGATTGCCTGGGGGTTCGGGGGTGGCAGCGGAAACTCTTCCGCTGCCATCCCCCATTGTGGGGGCTAGATGGGCTGCCCATGGGGGGAGCGCCAGCACTTCCCCCATGGGTGGGTGCCTTGACGGAGCGGTTCCGTCATGAGCACACGCCCACCGTTGCTCATGACGGAACCGCTCCGTCATGAGCATGGAAAGGGTTAATGTTATTTCCTAAGTATAACATCCCTGTAACCTTTGTTTTTTTAAGTGAATTTCTACAGTTTTTTTAATGCTATTTCCTAACTACAACATCTCTGTAACCTTTGTCTTTTTACTGAATTTGTAAAGTTTTTTACATTTTATTTCCTACCTGTAACCGTTGAGACTGATTATGTGAGTTAGTACATGAGTGTCTCAGTGGGTGTGTGAGTGTATATGTGAGTGTCTCACTGGGTGTGTGAGTGGGTGTGTGAATGTCTGAGTGGGTCTGGGAGTGGATACATAAGTGTCTCACTTCGTGTGTGAGTGGTTATATGAGTGTCTGTGTGGGTCTGTGAGTGGGTGTGTGAGTGTCTGAGTGGGTCTGGGAGTGGGTACATAAGTGTCTCACTTGGTGTGTGAGTGGTTATATGAGTGTCTGTGTGGGTTTGTGAGTGGGTGTGAGAGTATCTGCATGCATCTGTGAATGGGTGCATGAGTGTCTGAGTTTGTGTGAGAGTGTCTAAGTAGGTCTGTGAGTGGGTGTGTGAGTGGGTGTGTACATGTCTGAGTGGGTCTGTAAGTGTGTATTTCAGTGTCTGAGTGGGTCTGTCTGTGGGTGTGTGAGTATGTGAGTGGGTATCTAAGTATCTGTGTGGGTTTGTCAGTATCTGTGTCAGTGACTGGGCCCCAACATAACCACGACTGCCCGGTTATCCAAGAAGAGTCTACAGTTTTGCATAAAATATCTACCCAAGTGGAGTACTTTCTACTGGTTAATTACTAAGTGCTACCTCCTTGGGTAAATGTCCAGTACATATTCTATGCTACAGCTGTGCAATAGATCATGAGGAAATGTCACCAGTGATCTTGTGTGCATTTTGGCAATGTGATTGTTCCTCGTGTGTCTTTATGCAGAAATTTGTGATAACCTGAATTTCCTATAGAGAAAATGACGAGAGTACAAAGAGGTAACTCTCCACCAATCAAGGGTCCTTCTTCTTAACTATATGAAATAAGTGCTTCTTTCTCTGGAGGAGATAGCCTCACCTTCCTCGGCATCAAGAACACTTCACCAAAATCAGAGGGAAACGTGGTGGGGGCCTTTTGGTAAGCTTTCCATCATCCTTACAAAAGGTGGGAAGACCAATGCATACAACTAAGGTGGACAGGGTGGGCCAAACTGGCAGAGCTTCCAGGTAATTTTACACATTTGCACACTTGTAGTAATTTTAAAGGAGATCCATGGACCCTGCACTCACCAGGTGAGGACAAGAGAGAGCCCACTTGTCACAGTCACTACAGATTGCGCTCCAATAGATCTACGATGCATTCACCTCCATGAACCATATCAGTTTGTCTTTAAATGTGGAAATGCTGAGTAAACACACTTGCTTTGCCTTTGCTAAGCCCAGGAAGAGCTTAATAGAAGGGGAGGGGACCCCCCTCCCTGGGACGATTTCAGCCCCAGGGACCCTAAACCCCAGTGAAGAATTAATGGGAGAGGAGGACTATTCAATCCCATCTCCCTGGGCCGATTTTGGCCCCGGTTCCAGCCAAAAATTAATGGGGGCCAAGCAGCACCATGCGCTGTGCTAATTTAGGCCCCAGGGACACCATCCTCTGGGTCCCGGCTACTTTATGCTGGGTTCCCTGGAGTGTGCAAAGTTGCCTCCGTGGACCCTGCCAGCTCCCTGCCTCCAGAGGGAGCCGACAGTGCTCCTACTGTAAGGAGGAGCAAAAAATGCTGCTCCCTGCATGTGGGAGCAATTCTGTCATTAACTGTTCTCCTGCCCACTTGACGGCGGGCAGGGAAATAGATGAAAATTCTGCTTCTAGCGAGCAGGAGCAGTGTTCCTGTTCACATCCACTGGGAGTGCAGTTACTGTTTGCTCTTGCTTGGTTGGAGCTGTTAGAGCTCCCACCAAGCGAAAGCAAACTGCTATCTCCCAAGGGTGGGCACCTCAGGAGATAGCAGGACCTAGCCCTGGGGGTGGCAGTCCCCAGGGCAATTAGTGGCTCCATGAGCGGGGCCACTTGGCCCCCCTCCTTTACTTTTCACGGGCTGGCCCCAGGAATGTGGTGGTCCCTGGGCCGTATATAGCAGGGAGGGGGGCCACGTGCCCCCTCCCACTTTATGTTGATTTCTGGCCCCGGGGAGGTAGTGGTCCATGGGGGTCCATGTGGCCCCCCTCTAATTACATAATTTAAGTCCCACGGAGGTGGGGGTCCCCGAGGCTCTAGGGGGGTCCACGTGGCCCCTCTCCATATTAGATTTCCAGCCCCGGGGAATTAGTGGTCCCTGGGCCTCAAAATAGACTTAGGAGGGGGGCCCTATGCACCCCCTCCTTTTCTTTTTTATGCCCCAGGGACCTGCCCTCCCGGTAACTGTACTGTAAACAAGCGCTTGTTTTTTTGTTTTTTTACTTTTGCCATGAATTGGAGAATCTGTCATGAGTTTTACTGCAAAAAGTAAAAAAATGGTTTTTGGTCCTGGCGTGGTTCCTGGGGTCCCCAGCACCAGGCCTAGAGGGTCAGGGGATTCCTACCCTGTCCCTTCTCTTTTTTTATGTATTTGTTTGGGACTCGGCTGAGTCTGAATCCCAAGATGGCTGCCAACACTTCCTGGTTGAAGTGTTGCCAGCCAATCAGATGTCTCCACGAAATTGGGAGGATTCACGGAGTGCTCACGTCCCTAGATATGCAAATGTATTTTTCTTTTAATAACTCTAAAATTTCTGAACAGATTTGCACCAAATAACAAAAAGGTCACTTTCTGAACCAAGACCAACCTTTCAGCCACATTTGGTGTAATTCCATTCAGCAGTTCGGGCTGCAGTCATGTCTTAAATCTTTATGGGAATTAACATGGGAAACACACTTTTTTACCACCCATTTTTCTCGGCCCCTGCTTCACAGATCACCCTGAAACTTTCCATGCAAAACTAGAATCAGGTGGACACTTCTTTTACACAATTTCGTGAAGATTACTCAAACGGCGTTAGAGTTATGGGCAAACCTAAAAATGCTTTTCCTATGGAAGCTAGGTCCTAACTATAACTGCCTACTGGTGTCCTCCAGTAGATAATAGCTGTTTATCTATCTATCTATCTATCTATCTATCTATCTATCTATCTATCTATCTATCTATCTATCTTTAACCATAAGTAAGATATACATTTGTGAAACAGATCTAAATAATATCTATATATTTTAAAAACCATAGTTATTATACATATTTATACAAATACATTATAAATGTTTACATACACAGGGATATGCTGTACATTAGTGTGTGAGTATGGTGATTATGTAGGAAAAAGCGAACTCTTGAGTAGTTTTCTAAAGATAAGATAGTTATCCATGGATCTTACCGTGGGGGTAATGAATTCCATAGTTTGGCTGCTTGAACAGAGAAAGATGTACCACCTATGGTATTAGTCTTGTATGGTGAAGTTTTGAGGTGAGGTGCCAATCTTGAGTGGAGGTTCATTTGTTGAATGTATATGGTGATTTTATTCGTGATGAAAAGTGGTCCTGTTCCATGTATTGCTTTGTAGGTGATACAAAGCAGCTTGAAGATGGATCTTCTGGTAACCGGTAACCAATGTAGGGCCTTCAAGGCAGGGGAGATGTGTGCTTGTGGCTTTACATGTAGGAGTAGTCTAGCAGCAGAGTTCTGAAGCCATTGTAGACCTTTCAAACTTGATAAAGATGATCCGTGGTAGAGGCCATTAGCGTAATCAGGTTTGCACAGTACAAGAGAGATAGTAGTCTGGTCCTTGTGTGGAAATCCCAGGTGGGGCAAGATGCGTCTCAAAGGTTTCATGGTGATGAAACTTGATCTTGCTAATTTGTCCACTTGGGCATTTATTGATAACTTGGAGTCTTTTGTAATTCCAAAGTTTCTTACTTACTTAGATACTTTAGGAGGTGGTCTAAGACCATCAGGCCAGGTGCAGAGTGGTTATAATGTTGCCAATCGCCAATGTGAGCATTTCAGTTTTGGAAGCATTCAATTTAAGATGTCTCCATGTCATCCACTGATCAACGGCTCTGAAGCAACTGAAGATTTTTGAGTTTCCAATGTCTTTGGGGCTTTCCAGTTTAAGGAGTATTTGTGTGTCATCCGCATAGTTGTAGTATGTGAGCTAAAATTAATTGTTCATTGTCGGCAATGACTTCATGTAGATGTTAAAAAACTTGGATGAGAAGGTAGAGCCTTGAGGGACCCCTGCTTTAGTAAAGTACGGTTTTGATCAGAAAGGGGGAGTATGGATGAGATTTGTTCTGTTGTGAAGGTAGGATGTGATCCAGTCGAGAGCAATCATCTCTATGCCGGCTTCGTAGTGTCTTTGTAGTACGGTGTCATGGTCAGTGGGGTCAAAGGCAGCTGACAGGTCAAAGAGAAGTAGTGCAACAACCCCATTCCAGTCTACTGTGTTTTTAAGGTCATCCCAGATGGGGAACTCTATATAAGTACCTTGGTTACAGAGATTCCAAAATGTTATATTCGCCACACCTTCTTTAATGTACTGAGACATTATTTTTATACGAGCATGAAGTCACAGCCCTTCACACCAAAAGGAATATCTTGGTTTCACAGTAGCTGCAGGTAGGTTAAATCAAATTGCTCCCACTAATAAGAACAACAATAAGGCCAAGATAATAGAGTGAAGGAAAAAACATAAGCTAGTACAGATTGCTAGCAAAAAAGGAGGAGTAATCATATTGGCGAGATCTTGTTATCACTTTGAAAACTAAGGGGCTTATTTACAAGGCCCTTGCGCCACTTTTGCGTCATTTTTAACATGGGAAAAGTGACGCAAAAGTGGCGCAAGGGGCTTGTAAATCTGCCCCTAAGGATTTAAGATCCTTTTGGCATGCTTTCACTTATGGTAGCTTAAAAAAAAAACAGGGCGGAGAAGATTTACATTCAGTCCTAGACTTGGTTTAATGACTAGTCAGATCTCTACTCTATCCCAGCTACAACAGATAACTTCACTGAAGATTTAAATAGAAAAAATTTGTTGTCTTTTGCCGATCGATGGTCTCCAAGAAAACATTGGCAGCTATAGAGTCCATGAAAACTGGCAAAGTCATTGGTTTGGATAGGATCCCAGGCAACCTTTTTCGTTTTGAGCCTGCCGTCTGGGGCCCTTATTTAAATGTTCTTTCCAATGCTGTTTTTACTGGTGCAATATCCCTGGGACCTGGAGAAGGGCTGAGATTATCCCAATTTTTAAGAAAGGAGGTATAGACGATCCAGGGAACTATAGGCCAGTTAGTTTAATCAACAATATACAAAAATAGTTAGCAGTCAATAATTGTCCAGAGTAGATGAATACATTCATGATTTACATGCCTTATCCCATCTAAGGTGGGGTTTAGATTACATACTACCAACTTTGATCACGTTTTTTGAGTTTTATTGAATTGCTGTCACTTGTATGTGGGATTTGTGGACCTAAGGGCAGCTTTCAATTTGGTTCCACAAGCTAAGCTCTGGGAGGTATTAAGAAGTATGAGGATGCCGGACATCAGGAGTGGGATCCACCAGGGCTGTGTGTTAGCCCCAACACTGTCCACATTCTACTTAAATGGGGTATTTGTAAGCCTCTATGATTGTGGCAATGATTCCCCCAAATTGGCTTGCCAGAAAATCCCTGCTTTTGTTTTTTACGGATGACACCCTACTCATCTCTAAAACTCCTATGGGCTTTCGAACATTTCAAACAAAATTAATGGCGTTTCATCCATTCAGGTCCTTTAGGGGTAAGATAAAATTATGTGACATCCCCTTGGAGGGTGTAAATGATTTGGACTACCTAAGGGTATGATTGGCCGATTCATTGTAATGGACACCCCAGATATTAAGATGCCAATTGACCCACCAGCACCGAGCCTACTCAGTCCTTAAATGATGAAAATCATTAATTTATTTTCTGGTATCACCAGTAGGCCTGGGCGGAAAACTACGCTACGCTCGCGTAGTTTGCGTAGTTTGCGCAACTACGCGCTACGCGAATTGCACGTAGCACAGTGCAAAAACGCGTAGCGTAGCGGGCATTTTTTGCTTGCTCGTGGTCCTCAATGTCAAGTTGGCGACCGCGAGCGAGCAAAATGACATCCCGGCGAGACTTTTTCCTCGTTCGCGATCAGCAACATCAAGTTGCCGATCGCGAGCGTGGAAAATAAACCTCCCGGCGAGATTCTCAACGCGGAGAGGTCAGGTTTCTCATTGCGAGTGGTCGCGTATGCTCGCGATGAGAAACTACCAGTCCGCGTTGAGAAAACTGCAGCTCGAGTACAAATCTACTCGAGCAGCAGAAAACGACCGCTTGCACTGTGCAAGATGCCGTTTGCAATCATTGCACAGTGCGGACAAGCATCCGGCACTGTGCAATCATTGCGAACAGCATTTTCTACTGCACTACGCAGTTCGCGTAGTGCTACGCGTAGCTCGCGTAGTGCTAAGTGCACTTCGCGTAGCTACGCGTAGCGCTACTACGCGAACTACGCCCAGGGTTAATCACCAGCCTTTGAATAATATTGTACTAATGGACTGGGAGTGACTCTGTACAGTGTGGTGTTTTGTGGCAATGGTAATTTATCAACCTTGTTGATGTAGGAAATATATTCATGTGAGGACATCAAAATTGACTCTATAGTGCCCCATCATTTCTCTTGCAACACCGAAGAACTCACATGCTCGACGACCACCACCACACCAACCACAACTTCATCAGAACAACTCCACTGCCTCCTGCTCAACGCACAATCTCTCTGCAAGGACGCCACCAAGATCTGGGACACCAACACCTTCCTCACCCCAAAACCCTCTTCCTTACCGAAACTTGGGTCAACCCCACATTTGAGCCCAACATCACCGCAGCAACTCTTGATGGCTACAAGATAGCACACCGAGACCACATCAACAAACACGGAGGTGGAATCACCATCATCCACAAATACATCATCCACTGAACTACTGCCACAGACGACACCACCCTGATCATGGAATTTCTCAATTTCCAACTCCAAACCGACTGAAAACCACCATCAGAGTCACCATCACCTACACGCCCCAGCTTCTGCAACGCCATTCTGGAATTCATCTCCCTGCTCTCCATTCACTCTGAACACTACATCTTCCTCCACGACCTCTATTTTAACCTCAACAACCTTAATAGCACTAACACCACCAACCTCATCGAAAGCATGAACAACATTGGGCTAACCCGACTAGTCATCTACCCCATGCACAATGCAGGACACACGCTTAATCCCATCGTCACGGACAGCGACAGAATCATGTACAGCCATGTCACAAGCTCACCTGGACAGACTACAGCATCATCCATTTCACCATCTCAGGATCCCCCAGCATCTCTACCAAGCCTGCCAACATCCCACACCACTGCTGGAAAAATGTATTAGAGAGCAAGTAGAATAACACCCTCAACACCTTCCACCCTCACAACGCAACCAACCTAGAACAGGCTGTTAAGATCTTCTCAACCTAGATCACAGATTTCGCCAACAGAGTTGCTTCCATCAGGCCCACCAAACTCAGGAGGTCCACCAGTCAAGCAGGCAAGGTACACCACAGAACTGAGAACCACCAAACACAACTGCAAGTGACTAGGAATGAAAAGGTGCACCAGCAAGGAGCCCACAGACTGAGCCACCTTCAAGACTTCGATCAACCAATACCACCAACTCCTAAAATAGACGAAAAGGAGTGCCCTAGCCGACTACATCAAAGCCAGTGCCAACCACAGCACAGAACTCTTCAACATCGTCCACGAGTTCTCCAACACTGCAGCCACCGAAAACATCATTAAACCTTTCCAGGAACTCTGCGACTCACTGGCGGACATATTCCACGACAATATCTGCTCCATCTACAAAAACTTTGAACCCCAACCCACACCCACCGACATTCTCAGCCTTCTTGCAACCGTGGAGGCTAACCTCGACAACCTACTCACCACCTGGGACCAGCTCACCACACCACAGTCATCATGAACACCATCCATTTTGGAGCACCCACAAGCCCCTGTCCCCACCACATTTTCAACCTAAGGCCACCTTCCCCAAAGTATGGAAACACGCAGAAGTCAAACCCTGCTCAAGAAACTGACTGCAGACCCCAGTGAACTCAAGAATTACTGCCCCATCTCACTGCTCCCCTTTCCTGCCAAAGTCCTCGAGAAGACTAGCAACTGCCAACTCACGGATCACCTGGAGAACAACAATCTTTTGGACCCCACCCAATCCGTATTCCACACTAACCACAGCACCAAAACCACCCTGATCGCCGCCACCAACGACATCAGCATCCTCCTTGACCAGAGAGAATTGGCAGCCCTAGTCCTCCTTAACCCCTCAGCAGCATTCAACACCGTATCCCACCACACCCTTATCAAGAGGCTTCATCACATTGGTATCCAAGGAGACACCCTCAAATGGATTACCTCCTTCTTCACCAGAAGAACACAGAGTCCGCCTACCACCGTTCACCTTGGATCCTAAAAACATCATCTGCGGTGCTCTTCAAGACTTGTCTCCCAGCCCTACTCTGTTCAACATCTAAATGACCCCCTAGGCCAACATCATGAAAACCCATGGACTAAACATCATATCCTATGCAGCCGTCACCCAGCTCCTCCTCTTGCTATCAGAAGACCCCTCCACCAAGATGCCCGACTTTCGCAGGTGCATTACGAGTGTCACAGTCTGGATTAAGGGCAACTGCCTAAAACTCAATACAGACAAAACAGAAGTGCTGATCTTCGGGAATAACACCACCCCATGGAACGACTCCTGATGGCCCTCCGAACTAGGACCCTCATCCACTCTGACGGACTATGCATGTAACCTCGGCATCATCCTGGATGGCAAGCTCACCATGTAGAGCCAGATCAATGCAGTCTCCTCAGCCTGTTTCCTCATCCTTCGCATGCTCCATTGGATCTTCAAATGGTTCCCTGTCAACACCAGATGAACGGTTACTCAAGCCCTGGTCACCAGCCGGCTAGACTACAGAAACACACTTTACGTAGGAATCACCATGCATCTCCTGAAGAGACTACAGACCATTCAGAAGTTAGCGGCCAGACTCATCTTCGACCTCCCCAAATGAACACACATCAACCCCCCCCCATTGCAAGAAGCTCCACTGGCTCCCCATCCGGAAGAGATATCAATTCAAGATGCTGATCCATACCTACAAAGCCCTTCACAATCAAGGGCCTGCATATATCAACCACATTGTCAACTTCCACCAACCTTCCAGACACCTGCGCTCTGCTTCCCTCGCACACAACCCCCACAACAGAGGAGGACACTCCTTCTACCTCGCCTCAAAGTCCTGGAACAACCTCCCCCTTCACCTCAGAACGTCATCCTCTCTTCTGGAATTCAGGAAAGGACTCAAGACTTGGCTGTTTAACTAAACCCCCTGAACCTGCAAGGTTTCTCAGCACCTAGATAACCTCAGGGGTATTTAGTCACGGTTTATAAATCCTATTTGATTGATCCCGATGCATGTGAACTTGAGACTTAAGAGTGTAGCACACGTAGCAAATCTCAAGCCTCTGCTTTATTGAGTGAAGTTGTGGTCCACTAGATCCCTAGGCTCTTATAAAAAAAAATGCCTTCGTAGAAGTAAGAGAAATGGATAAAGGATGCAAATTAGCATGGTTTTCTCACATCATGTCCAGGTGATGTAAATTGGACCTCTGTGAAGTATAGGATACCCCTGAGCCCATTTCTAAGGAAATAACTGCTATTGTTAAAAAGCTAGATAGTGACTGTTCATACAGTAAAGATTGTCGCCAGTTCCAAATCTCGCTTCCCTGACTGAGAGGTTCTTTGATTTTAAAATTGTAATGGAGTTTGAGTAGTTTCTTGATCAGATAGAGCCGACTGGGGTAAGAAATGTATTTATGAAATTTTGTATTGGAATTCTGCTTGATAACTGTTTTCACAGTAAGTGGTGAGCATCTGAAGTTTGTTCTGAAAGCTGTTTCTCTTGCAGGGCCCATGCTGAAACTGAAGCACACTATTCTCTCGTCCAGCGTATGATCATATCATATAGAAATGGATTATCCCCATCTTCAGGGATATGATCATAAGACAGTTTGAACAGGCTTAAAGGATTTTAAGATCGGACAATAATGAGCCAATAGTCTTTGCCATGCCAAATATTTATACTCTGTTTGGCGTTTGACACACTGGCTTAGCTCCTGTATATAGGATATCTGGGTAGGTCAATTTCCAAATAGTGTATTCGTTTTTAACTGTTTATGTGTGTTTTTTTTAATAAATCTAATTACCTGAGATGTAGCTTCTCTGTATTTTAAATGATTATGCATATTGTATGTTTTAATCTTTGATGGTGGTCTCCCCAAAATAAACATTTTCTACTACTAGTGTACCAGTTCACATGAGATGGTTAGGTTTGAGTACAATTAAAAGACATGACAAAATACATACTGACATTTCTGTTTTGGATAAGAAGATAGCAAGTGAGAAAAATCATCTACATTGTGTTAGGCAGCTTGTTAATGTAGGAACATGCCTGTCTGTGTAGAAGGTTTGTATTGTAAGACCTACCCTGTGGTTGCCCTGCTGGAGTTGCATTGACTTCTGCTCCAACTGAAGCAACCAGGTGTGTGAAGAGCAGTAAAATAAATTAACACAACATGTATACATTTTTAGGACTTATGTTACGGGGTATATATGTTATGTGCAACTATAAAATGCAGGTGTGAGTGAAAGACAGATATTGATGAGTGCTTGTAGGTCTGTTTTTATAGAGATAGAGTCGTAGCTGCTAAGTTATGTTATGTTATGTTAATTATATTTATAGAGCGCACGATTACCCGCGGGTGTCCTGGCGCTAGTAGCTCAACTCCACTGAGATCAAGGTTGCAAGGCCGGATTAGCTGAGGGATTCTATAGGTTAAATAGCCAAGTTTTAAGTTCCTGCCTGAATGCGAGAAGGTCAGTGGAGTTCCTCAGATTCCAAGGGAGGGCATTCCAAGCTTTGGCTGCACCTAAAATGAAACTTCTCTCCCCCCACGTAGCTTTCGTCGTGGGCAGTATGCTCACTAGTTTGGCTCCTAGTGAGCGCAAAGTTCTGTTGGAGTGTACCATTGAAACTGACGAGTCAAGAATTCAGGACCTTGGCCATGTAGTGCTTTGAAGACGAAGCATAGCAACTTAAAGTGCACCCGTTTCCAGTGTAATCTTTTAATTTCCTTGGTGACCGAGACATATTTGGGAGTACCTGTCACAAGTCTTGCTGCCACATTCTGCAGGATCTGTAGTTTGTTCAAGTGCCGCTCTTGAATATTCAGGTATAGCCGTTACAGTAGTCCAGCCGTGATAAAATAAGGGATGAGACGACTGTTCGTAAACTGTCTTCTGGCAGGAAAGGTTTGATCTTTTTAAGCAGTTTAAGGGAGTGAAAAGTGGCTGAGGTCATGGCATTTATCCGGTCCTCAAAGCTCAGCCTATTATCGACCATGACACCCAGGTTTTTTGCCTTCCTCGTAGGAATCGGGAGGGTGCCCAGATCTGAAGGCCACCATTCCGGAGACCAGAAGTTGGCCTTATTTCCAAACAGGAGGACCTCCGTTTTATCTGTCATTTTTTTAAAAATGTATTTATTTATTGAACTTTTCATCAATGTCACACATTCAATATATCAGCAATTGTAGTGAGTATACAGCCTCATCATGAATAGTAATGAAGTATCATGAAACAGATGATATCCGTTGCAATAAACGCCATGGACAGCATTAAGGAGGACAAATATACATTACAGAGAACCATGAGGAGCTGAGTAGTAAGGCTAAGGTACCATCCACATATTCACCACGACGAACGCTGTGGGTAGGTTGCCAGGGGGGTCTACCATAGGACACCAGGGCAAGCAGGGTAGAGGGCGTAGAAATGGAAGCAATGCAAGAGAGGCTGTATTGAGTATAAATTTAAGTACGGCCAGGGATAGTTTGTGTAGGTCTCACGGTCCATCGGTAGTGTCGATTGGGTGTTCCAGTAGGTATGTCTGCAGTGGGCCCCAAATGTCACGTGGACGTGAGGAGTGGGGGAGTAATTCAGCGTAAGTACAGAGTTGGCCTTGCCACAGGATCATGTCTCCCAGCCACTCCTTAAACTTGGGTGCCCGGCCCCTGCCCCACCTACAGGCCACCCGCCGCTTAGCCAGCACAAGGCAGAAGGACACAAATCTCCGATGTTTGACGGGGATGTGTTCTGTGTATCCCAATAGGGTAATGAGTGGTGATCGGGAAATGGGCGTGGAAGTCATGAGGTCCAGGGCTGTAAGGACTTGTCGCCAATAAGTAAGCACCTCTGGACAGCCCCACGAAAGGTGTAGGAAGTCAGCTTGTTCCGCCCCACACCTGTCACATCTACTTGTGTCCCGCAATCCAAACCCGTGAAGTCTAACCGGAGTGCAATAGCTGCGGTGCAAAAATCTATAGTGGATTATACGAAGCCTGCTATTGGAAGAGAAGGAGGACCTCCGTTTTGCCTGAGTTCAATTTCAGGAAATTCTGTGTCATCCACTTTTTGACTGCTCCCATGCAGTCATGAAACTTCTTGCTCATCCCTACTTCTTGTCCCAGTAGCAGTGACGCTACAATTTGTGTGTCATCTGCATATGAGGTAAGACTGAATCCATAGGATCTAATCAGGGGGGCCAGAGGTGCTACAGAAACATTAAAGAGGGTAGGGCTGGGGGACGATCCCTGCGGCACTCCACACGGTAAAGAGAAAGGTTTGGAGTAGAACTTCCCTAGGGACACTATTTGTGTTCTATCAGTCAAAAAAGCTTTTAGCAGCCTCCATGCCTTGCCCTTAACTCCATACTCCGACAAACGGTCCATCAGAAGGTCATGATGGACCGTGTCGAAAGCCGCGAATAGGTCCAGCATAATGAGGGCAGCCTCACCTCCTTGATCCAGTGCTTTCCTAATTTCTTCCATTGACTTTATCAGGGCAGCCTCAGTACTATGCCCTATTCTGAAAACATACTGAGTGGGATCCAGTAGCTTATTCTCATAGAGAAAGGCACTCAGCTGGGAGTTTATTTCTTTCTCACCCACTTTCGCTGGGAGTGGGAGGCGGGAGATGGGCCTGAAATTATTTGGATCCAGCGGGCCCAAATTGTGTTTTTTCAGTAATGGGAGTATCGAGGCCGTCTTCCACAGGCTAGGGAAATCTCCTGATTCAAACATGTCATTAAATACTGATGTAAGTGCGGTAGCAATGGGTTCCAGGGCAAGATTGGCCACTGACACTGGACAGGGGTCGTACGGAGATCCTGACTTAATCGATTGCAGAAGCAACTTTGTGTCATTTATACAAAGTTGGACAAATTTCTCAATTGTAGGACCGGTCTCTAAGGCTTTGTTAGCTCCGGTCATCAAATTTCCTATGCCTCCTTGTGGGAGTTAGTTGAAGGCTGAGAAAATAGCTACCACCTTGTTTTGGAAGAACCTAGCAATTTCTTCACTCAATTCTTGACTTGATTCGACCTTAGGTATGCTTGGGGTGGCCAGCTTAGAGACGGTTTTGAAAAGTTCTTTAGAGGAATTTTTTGCTAGGTTAATTTGGTCTATAAAAAAGAGCTTTTTTGCGTTAAATACGGCTAGTTTGTAAGCGGTAAGGCTTTGTTTATAGGCTTCTTTCTCAGCTGCAGCGTATATTTTTCCGCCAGTTGCGTTCTAACCGTTTACAGGTTAGTTTCTGATTTCTAAGATCTTCTGAGTACCAGGGAGCAGTGGGTAAAGATCGTTTGGGATGTACGAGTTTAGCCGGGACTAACTTATTGCAGGCTGTCTCAACCCATTGAGTATACCATCTGGTGGCATCCTCCACCCTTGAGGGCAATGGCCTCTGGGTAGTGTGAGAAGTTGGCCTGGCATTTGCTGTCCACTAGTTCTAGTGGGCACCTTGCACCAGTCCAAACGACCTTTATTGATGATAGGTTTAAAGACAACCTTTATTGAAAGCTATCCTAGTGGTAGCTATGGAGAGCAGACTTCAGGCAAAGTCTTGAAGGAGTGTAAAGCTAGTTGTTTTACCAGTCTATAATCTCATGAATGACCAAATGAAAGGAGAACCACACCAGGTATATATATATAAAATATATGTATTTATTACTAAACACTACCCACTAGTCTCTTTATGAGGCTAGAGATCGAAGTACACAAGTTACAAGTAAAATAGCATAGTAAATTAGCACAATATACGATTAGCCCTAGGGGCGTACCAAACCATATATTAAGAAAGTGGTATAAGAACCACGACTTAAGTAGACACAAGGCCTAGAGACTGTAGAATCGCTGGGACCCCAAGGAACCACCCAAGGTAGTGACACAGGGGACCCACGGGGGCTGTGTGCAGTGTGTGAACACAGCCGCGAGCTCCGTTAAAGTCTATGGGAAAGTCGCGTTAAGAGTTTTAGAGTTTAAGGACACTTAGAAATGGACTAGGACCAAACCCTCTTGGACTTAGACAGTTCTAGGGTTAACACCCACAGGAGCACCGGAGTACTCGAGTTACCTCACCCAGGGAAGCCGGGTGCCTAGGTGTCGAATGGTGTCGGGTCGCGTCATCGATTTCAATGGCAGGCTGCAAAGAAGTGCTGCTGCCGGGAAGATGCGAAGTGTCTGAAGAGATCCAAGCCTGGATCGGAGGTGAGAAGAACCTTAAAGCAGAGGGGACAGAGTCTGGGTCACTTGCCAGTGACCAAGGGCACGATAGGCAGATGCCCACCGATGTTGGGTGTTTCAGGTGAAAGAGGTGAAGCTTGACTCTTCAGCCACGAGGCCCCGGAGGCATCGACGACGACCAGGAGCTGGATTCGAGCTGTCCCACGAAGGATGTCGAGTGCTGCAGCATTGGTGTCCGGATTGAACACAACAAGCCTTGGCAACAGCAACTCACGCAGAAAGGAGAAAGATGCTTCGGAGCAGACCAGCAAGGTCTGAGGGACTCACCACTCAGTGGGGAGTCAGGGCACGTCAGGAGCAACCAGGAAAACCCAAAGAAAATCAGAGTTGCCTTCACAGGGACCCACCAGTTGACGGACCATGGATCGCGAAGGAGCCTTGAGCGGAAATGCCAGAAGCAGGCCCACGGAACACTCATGGAGTGTAGGCTCACAATCTTCAGTGCAAATGGTGCTCGGGGCCTGGGCTACAAGTAACCCAAAGCAGGACTTCAAGAGATGTCGAGAAGTCAATGCACTAGCAAATGTGCACGGTGTCCTGGAGTTCCGGTTCCACGTCACTCGTGAGGGCTGCGGGTCTTAGCTTTGCTGGGGACTCGGGTCGGCCTCTGAGAAGTCTGAAAATCCTCTTCCTGGGCTGCAGGTACTTTGGAGTCTAGCGGGAGTTTCGGAGATGCAGACCGGCAAATGCTTCATTGGTGCCTGCCAAGCAGGGGAGTCACTCCTTGACCCCAAGGGAGATTTCTTCAGTCCTCTAGTCTTTAGTAGAGCGTCGAAGTTCCAGGATTCAGTTGCAGAGTTTCGTCCAGGGATATCTAAAGTCCTGTTGCCAGGGGTTCCTTACTTATACCTAAGAAAGGGGTTGGACTAACTCTGGGGACCCACCTATGGGAGGGTTTGGAAAGAGGGGTGGCCACACCCATTTCCTTTGTCCAGTTTCACGCCAGAGCAGGGGCTGGCAGCCCCTGCAACCGGTTTGAACTGGGGTATGCACGAGGACACCAAATGTGCCCCCAGTGCAGGACTTCAAAGCACTCAGAGAGTGCACCCACCCAGCCCCAATACACTAAAGCCTGTCTGGGAGGTGGTAACACCTCCCTACGACAGGAAACCTATTGTCCAGGCCTCCCCTGCCGGAGTTTCGGTCAGCAGTGGGAGGTCAGACTCGTGTCTGTGGCTGCAGCATCCATTTTGTGATGCCAGGCTCTGTAAAGTCTCTACCGGGTATACCGGTGCTGCCATGTCTCTCCCTCTAGAAGGGTGGGATCATACTCCCACACCAGTTACTGGTGTGGGGGTATGATTCCAAGGTGTTTGACACCAAACACGACATGTTTCCGTGCAGCCATCCCAAAGTTAGCATTTACCGTTTAAGATATAATGCACTTAAGAGTATATGGTCAGGCTGCACCACAGACAACCCCGGAGAGGAGATTCCGAAGGCTGCAGAGGGGCTCTGCTCATGCAGGGGCACCCTCTCACATAAAACCAAGCACCCTGCCTTCAGGATTGATAAGGCCTGCCATAGGGGTGACTGATAGGTTTATATGTGCAGTGATTGGGTGAGATATAGTGAACCTATATCTCAGTAAGGGGTGCATGCACCACCTCACTCAGGCTACTGTAGCAGTCCTGTGGTGTCATTTTGGAGGGCCTTCCAGGGGTGGCATAATACATGCTGCAGCCCCTGGTAGGCCTCTGGGGTACCTATGCCCTGGGTACATAGTATACCATATACTAGGGACTTATAAGGGTACCCCAGAATCCAATCTGAAGTGTACCTAAGGTACCTGGAATCCATTTAGAGAGGAAGCAGCTAGGCTGGGGTCCTGGATAGCAGGGCCCCAGCCAGACTAAAGTCGAAAAACAGTGATACATCAGCAAAAAGTGGGGGTAACCCCCCCCCAAACGCAGGGACATTAAACTAACCTTGACCAGTTGAGTCTTCATGTTCTAAGTGGAAATATCTGGAGAGTCCATCTGCATTGGCATGGTTACACCCAGGTCTATGTTCCACTGTATAGTCCATCCCCTGTAGGGAAATGGACCACCTCAAAAGTTTGGGGTTTTCACCCTTCATCTGTTTTAGCCATAAGAGGGGCTTATGGTCTGTCTGAACAAGGAAGTGAGTGCCAAACAAGTATGGCCTCAACTTCTTCAGAGCCCAAACCACAGCAAAGGCCTCCCTCTCAATGGCTGACCAACGTTTCTCTCTGGGGGTCAGCCTTCTGCTAATAAAAGCTACTGGCTGATCCTGACCTTCATCATTCAACTGTGATAGTACAGCCCCTACCCCCAACTCAGATGCATCTGTCTGCACAATGACATTTTTGGAGTAATCAGGACTCTGCAGAATGGGAGCAGTGCACATGGCCTGCTTCAGGTCATCAAATGCCTTTTGACAGCTAACTGTCCACTGAAACTTTTTGGGCATTTTCTTAGAGGTTAAGTCATTCAGGGGTGTCACTATTGATCCATACCCTTTGACAAATCTTCTGTAATACCCAATCAGGCCTAAGAAGGCTCTCACCTGAGTCTGGGTAGTTGGAGCAACCCAGTCCATGATGGTCTGGATTTTGCTCTGCAATGGTTGAACCTGGCCTCCACCCCAAGGTGGCTCAGGTACACAACCTGACTCTGCCCTATCTGGCACTTAGTGGCCTTGATAGTTAGGACTGCTTTCTGCAGGGCCTCCAAAACATTTCTGAGGTGGACCAGGTGATCCTCCCAGGTGGAGCTAAAGACAGCAATATCATCTAGATATGCTGCACTATAGGCTTCCAGACCTGTAAGGACTGTGTTCACCAACCTCTGAAAAGTGGCAGGTGCATTCTTCAAACCAAAGGGCATTACCACAAATTGGTAAAGCCCACCAGGGGTAGAAAATGCTGTTTTTGGCTTTTCATCATCAGCTAGTCTGATCTGCCAGTAGCCAGCTGTCAGGTCAAATGTGCTTAGATACTTGGCTGAGGCCAAAGTGTCTATTAGCTCATCTGCCCTGGGGATTGGATGTGCATCAGTCCTAGTGACTGCATTGAGGCCTCTGTAGTCCACACAAAACCTCATCTCTCTCTTACCATCTTTGGTATGAGGTTTAGGCACCAGGACTACTGGGATAGCCCAAGGGCTATCTGAGGGCTCAATGACTCCCAGTTCCAACATTTTCTGGACTTCTGGCCTGATACAGTCCCTGACCTGGTCAGGTTGCCTGTAAATCTTACTTTTAACAGGCAGACTGTCCCCAGTGTCCACTTCATGAGTGCACCAGGTGGTCTGACTTGGAGTCAGAGAGAACATGTGTCTGAACTGATTGAGCACCTGTCTACAATCAGTTTGCTGCTGGGCAGTGAGGCTGCCTTCCAAGGCTACACCATCTACTGACACATCATCAGGGTTCTGTGAGAGCAGGTCAGGGAGTGGGTCACTCTCTTCCTCCTGTCCCTCATCAGTTGCCATGTGCAAGCCCATGTCAGCCCTGTCCACATATGGCTTCAGCCTGTTGACATGGAGCACCCTATGGGGGCTCCTGGGAGTTCCCAGGTCTACCAAATAGGTAACCTCTCCCTTCTGTTCAACAATTGTATGGGGGCCACTCCACTTGTCTTGGAGGGCTGCTGGGGCCACTGGCTCCAGCACCCACACCTTCTGCCCTGGCTGGTAAACAGTCAGCACAGCCTTTTGGTCATGCCAGGCTTTCTGTAATTCCTGGCTAGCCTCAAGGTTTTTGGTTGCCTTTTTCATATACTCAGCCATCCTGGAGCGGAGACCAAGTACATAGCCCACTATGTCCTGTTTAGGGGTTTGAGAGGTAACTCCCAACCTTCCTTCACCAGACACAATGGACCCCTGACAGGATGGCCAAACAAAAGTTCAAAAGGGCTGTAGCCAACCCCCTTTTGAGGCACCTCCCTGTATGCAAATAAAAGGCAGGGCAAGAGTATGTCCCATCTTCGCCTTTCTGGGAGCCCTTTAATCATGCCCTTCAAGGTTTTGTTGAATCTCTCAACTAAACCATTGCATTGTGGGTGATAGGGTGTGGTGAATTTATAAATCACTCCACACTCCTTCCACATTGCAGTCAAGTAACTGGACATAAAGTTTGCACCTCTGTCAGATACTACCTCCTTAGGAAAGCCCACTCTTGAGAAAACTCCCAGGAGGGCCCTTGCCACCACAGGTGCTGTAGTGGTCCTAAGGGGAATTGCTTCTGGGTCCCTGGTGGCATGGTCCACCACCACCAGGATAAACCTGTGCCCAGATGCTGTTTGGGGATCCATGGGACCAACTATGTCAATCCCCACCCTCTCAAAGGGAACCCCCACCACAGGTAGTGGTATCAGGGGGGCCTTTGTAGTGCCACCTGCCTTGCCACTGGCCTGGCAGGTTACACAGGAGCGACAAAACTCCTTGGTGTCTTCAGACATGTGGGGCCAGTGAAAGTGAGGGACAATTCTGTCCCAAGTCTTGTTCTGGCCCAGGTGACCTGCTAAGGGAATATCATGGGCTAGTGTCAATAGGAAGCCCCTGAACTGCAGAGGTATAACCAACCTCCTGGCTGTTCCAGGCTTGGGGTCTCTACTCTCTGAGTACAGGAGTCCATCATCCCAATACATCCTATGGGTGCCACTAGCATTCCCAGCAGCCTCAGCAGCAGCTTGCTGTCTGAGGGGTTCAAGAGAGGGGCAGTTCAGCTGCTCCTGGCTCAGATCTGCCCTTGAAGGGCCCCCTGTCCCCAGGAACTCAACCTGATCAGGTTCAAGCTCCTCTGGGACAGTTCCTTCTTCAGGCCTGAGATCATCTTCCTCAAAAGACTGATCTTCTTCCTGAGCCAAGGGGGAAGGCACTGCCTTAACCCTACTGCTCCTCCTCTTGGGAGGCACCTGGTCCATTATTCCAGAATCCAGGGCCTGTTCAGCTTTTGACATTTTTGCCTGTGACCTAGTCACAGCAAAGACATGTGCAGGGATCCCTAGCATTTCTGCATGTTTCCTGAGCTCCACCTCTGCCCAAGCTGAGGTTTCAAGATCATTGCCAAGCAAGCATTCGACTGGTAGGTCTGCACTCACCACAACCTTCTTAAGGCCAGTTACCCCTCCCCAGGAGAAGTTAACAACTGCCAGAGAATGGTCTGTTCTGACATTGCTAGCATTGGTCACTTGGTACATCTCACCAAGTATAATCTGCCCAGGATCCACAAGATCTTTTGTCACCATTGTGACACTTGCTCCTGTGTCCCTGAATGCCAAAGCCTCTCTTCCATTAATTAAAGGCTGCTGTATGTATTTGCCCAAATTATTGGGACTCACAAAGGGGGACATATCCATGCCCCCATCACAGACTAGGACAGCCTGAGTTGGCACTCTGACTAGGTCAGAGCCCATCTCAGTACCCAGGGTCAACCCTACTAAACCCTTATTCTGAGTACTTCCACTACCACTTGTAGCTGGACTAGGGGGAACAGTTGCCTTAGGGGCAATGGTGGCTGGATTAGAGTCTTTGGACTTGGTGCAATCACTGGTCCAGTGAGTTTTCTGTTTACAGATTTTGCACCATGGTTTCCTTTGGCCTTTTCCTTTAGTAGATTGGGATTCCCCAACAGATGCAGATTTTTGGGGACCTTGAGAAGACTTCTGGTCTTTACCCTTCTCCCCACCCTTGTCAGAGTTTTTGGAATCTTGCTTCTTCTGGTCACCACCTTGGTTCTGTACCTTCTGCTTCACCCTGGTTCTGACCCATTTGTCTGCCTTCTTTCCCTATTCTTGGGGAGAGGTCAGATCAGAGTCCACCAGGTGCTGATGCAACAGCTGATTTTGACAGTTATTAAGAATCTGCTCCCTCATGATTAAATTATATAATCCTTTGAAGTCACACACCTTACTGCCCAGTAACCAACCTTCCAGAGCTTTAGTAGCACAATCTACAAAGTCCACCCAGTCCTGTGTCTGTGCCTTTTGGGTATCTCTGAACTTTAACCTGTATTGCTCAGTGGTTAGGCCAAACCCATCTATCAGTGCACTCTTCAGGACATGGTAATCATCAGCATCCTCTTCTCTTACAGTGAGGAGCTTGTCTCTACCTTTGTCTGCAAAGGAGAGCCACAAGATTGCTGCCCACTGTTCCTGGGGGACCCTCTGAACTTTACAGGCCCTTTCCAGTGCAGTAATCCACTTGTGGATGTCATCCCCACTCTGGTAGGGAGGGACAATCTTGCTCAGGTTTCTATGGTCATAAGACCTTTCCCTATCCCTAGGGAAGTTGCTGCCACCATGGGACTCTAGTCCCAACTTTTTTCTTTCTCTATGAAGCTCTAGGGACTCCCTGTCTATAGCCAACTGCTCTTTTCTGATCCTAAGCTGAGCTTCCTCATACTTGAGCAGTCTCTCTTTCCTTTCATGAGAGGATTCCCTCCTATGAGAGGAAACAGAGGTCCCTACTGAGGTGTCAGAATGGTTAGACTCCTCTGAAGGAGATCTTGCCCTTCTAGGCACCCTCACAACTCTTCCTGGTGGGATAAAGGGGAGGTCATTCTGATCCTCCTCCTCATCTGCAGGAGGAGCTGGATTTTCCAGGGTAAGATCATTGTCATCTTCCTGGCCAGCTTCAGAGGTCAGGTCCTGGGTTTCTTCACCCTTGGGCCCTTCCTCTGTTGCTGTTCCACCCACTCTGCCTACCCTTTCAGACCCTGAGGCCTGCCTGAGATCATCCAATATCAGCATCTCTATGAGGCGTTGGGTGTTTGCAGTCTTGCCTGGCTTCATCTTCCTAGCATTGCACAATGCTCTCAATTCCAAGATTTGGAGATTGTCATACTGGGATGGGGGAAGCCCAGTGGCTTCTGGCAGGGACTCAGTGGTTCCTGGCTTTGAAGACATCACTAGTGAGGTGTGGTGTATGCACTACCTACTCTAGTGTGGCCTACTAAACTCTCTTGAGTTGTAGAAAGGGTGTGCTAAGCCCTTGACACACAACTCTAAGTTCAGTAGAACTTACTGTATTTCTAAGCTTGAATTTATATGTACCTCAGGTACCTTTAGTGGTTTTCAGTTAGTCACACACTTGAGATTATCTGGTAAAACAAAGGCAAGCTTGAATCCAACCGCTGCACACCAATGTGAGAAGTTGGCCTGGCATATGCTGTCCACTAGTTCTAGTGGGCACCTTGCACCAGGCCAAACGACCTTTATTGATGATAGGTTTAAAGACAACCTTTATTGAAAGCTATCCTAAAGGTAGCTATGGAGAGCAGCCTTCAGGCTAAGTCTTGAAGGAGTGTAAAGCTAGTTGTTTTACCAGTCTATAATCTGATGAATGACCAAATGAAAGGAGAACCACACCAGGTATATATATAAAATATATGTATTTATTACTAAACACTACCCACTAGTCTCTTTATGAGGTTAGAGGTCGAAGTACACAAGTTACAAGTCAAATAGCACAGTAAATTAGCACAATATACGATTAGCCCTAGGGGCGTACCAAACCATATATTAAGAAAGTGGTATAAGAACCACGACTTAAGTAGACACAAGGCCTAGAGTCTGTAGAATCGCTGGGACCCCAAGGAACCACCCAAGGTAGTGACACAGGGGACCCACGGGGCCTGTGTGCAGTGTGTGAACACAGCCGCAAGCTCCGTTAAAGTCTATGGGAAAGTCGCAGTAAGAGTTTTAGAGTTTAAGGACACTTAGAAATGGACTAGGACCAAACCCTCTTGGACTTAGACAGTTCTAGGGTTAACACCCATGGGAGCACCGGAGTACTCGAGTTACCTCACCCAGGGAAGCCGGGTGCCTAGGTGTCGAATGGTGTCGGGTCGCGTCGTCGATTTCAATGGCAGCCTGCAAAGAAGTGCTCTGCCGGGAAGATGCGAAGTGTCCGAAGAGATCCAAGCCTGGATCGGAGGTGAGAAGAACCTGAAAGCAGAGGGGACAGAGTCTGGATCACTTGCCAGTGACCAAGGGCACGATAGGCGGATTCCCACCGATGTCGGGTGTTTCAGGTGAAAGAGGTGAAGCTTGACTCTTCAGCCACGAGGCCCCGGAGGCATCGACGACAACCAGGCACTGGATTCGAGCTGTCTCACGAAGGATGTCGAGTGCTGCAGTATTGGTGTCCGGATTAAACACAACAAGCCTTGGCAACAGCAACTCACGCAGAAAGGAGAAAGATGCTTCGGAGCAGACCAGCAAGGTCTGAGGGACTCACCACTCAGTGGGGAGTCAGGGAACGTCTGGAGCAACCAGGAAAACCCAAAGAAAATCAGAGTTGCCTTCACAGGGACCCGCCAGTCGACGGACCAGGGATCGCGAAGGAGCCTTGAGTGGAAATGCCAGAAGCAAGCCCACGGAACACTCGTGGAGTGTAGGCTCACAATCTTCAGTACAAATAGTGCTCGGGGCCTGGGCTACAAGTAATCCAAAGCAGGACTTCAAGAGATGTCGAGAAGTGAATGCACTAGCAAATGTGCACAGTGTCCAGGAGTTTCAGTTCCACGTCACTCGTGAGGGCTGCGGGTCTCAGCTTTGCTGGGGACTTGGATCGGCCTCTGAGAAGTCTGGAAATCCTCTTCCTGGGCTGCAGGTACTTCGGAGTCCGGCGGGAGCTTCGGAGATGCAGACTGGCAAATGCTTCATTGGTGCCTGCCAAGCAGGGGAGTCACTCCTTGACCCCAAGGGAGATTTCTTCAGTCCTCTAGTCTTTAGTAGAGAGTCGAAGTTCCAGGATTCAGTTGCAGAGTTTCGTCCAGGGATATCTAAAGTCCTGTTGCCAGGGGTTCCTTACTTATACCTAAGAAAGGGGTTGGACTAACTCTGGGGACCCACCTATGGGAGGGTTTGGAAAGAGGGGTGGCTACACCCATTTCCTTTGTCCAGTTTCATGCCAGAGCAGGGGCTGGCAGCCCCTGCAACCGGTTTGAACTGGGGTATGCACGAGGACACCAAATGTGCCCCCAGTGCAGGACTTCAAAGCACTCAGAGAGTGCACCCACCCAGCCCCAATACCCTAAAGCCTGTCTGGGAGGTGGTAACACCTCCCTATGACAGGAAACCTATTGTCCAGGCCTCCCCTGCCGGAGTTTCGGTCAGCAGTGGGAGGTCAGACTCGTGTCTGTGGCTGCAGCATCCATTTTGTGATGCCAGGCTCTGTAAAGTCTCTACCGGTTATACCGGTGCTGCCATGTCTCTCCCTCTAGAAGGGTGGGATCATACTCCCACACCAGTTACTGGTGTGGGGGTATGATTCCAAGGTGTTTGACACCAAACACGACATGTTTCCGTGCAGCCATCCCAAAGTTAGCATTTACCGTTTAAGATATAATGCACTTAAGAGTATATGGTCAGGCTGCACCACAGACAACCCCGGAAAGGAGATTCCGAAGGCTGCAGAGGGGCTCTGCTCATGCAGGGGCACCCTCTCACATAAAACCAAGCAAACTGCCTTCAGGATTGATAAGGCCTGCCATAGGGGTGACTGATAGGTTTATATGTGCAGTGATTGGGTGAGATATAGTGAACCTATATCTCAGTAAGGGGTGCATGCACCACCTCACTCAGGCTGCTGTAGCAGTCCTGTGGTGTCATTTTGGAGGGCCTTCCAGGGGTGGCATAATACATGCTGCAGCCCCTGGTAGGCCTCTGGGGTACCTATGCCCTGGGTACATAGTATACCATATACTAGGGACTTATAAGGGTACCCCAGAATCCAATCTGAAGTGTACCTAAGGTACCTGGAATCCATTTAGAGAGGAAGCAGCTAGGCTGGGGTCCTGGATAGCAGGGCCCCAGCCAGACTAAAGTCGAAAAACAGTGATACATCAGCAAAAAGTGGGGATAACCATAAGAGGCAGATCCTACTCTCCTACAGGTAGTCCTTTTTTTTTTTTTTAACTCTTTTTATTGTTAACATGAGGTCATAATAACAAAGCAAATAAAGTAGACAGGAATACCAGTATCATAACATAACATAAAGCAAATAGATAAAAAATAAATACAAAATTAATTTAAAAAAAAAAAAAAAAGGATAATTAGAGAGGAATACCGTTTGTCTTTAAGTAAATGCTCCCCAAATTTTTTTCCATTTTGTACAATGATCGAATCCCCTAGTTGTAGCAAGTGCGGATTCCATGTTATATATTTCTTTAACAATACCCCACCATTCCAACGTCGTTGGTGAGCTCCTTGCAATCCAAACCCGGGCTATAGCTAACCTAGCACAAGCTAATAAAATAGTTATAAGATCTCTCTGGCTAGGGTCTCCAATCTGTCCACCAAACAACACATCTGACAGTGTAAGTAATATAGGTTTTCCAAGCTTATGAGACATAATTCTGGTGACTCCTCGCCAGAATTCTGTTAATAACGGGCATTGAAAGAGCATATGTTGCACATCAGCTCCAAATAAATCACATTTTGGACATCTAGTCCGATCACTAATGGAATTAGCTGGTGACCATTTCGCTATCCTTTCAGGAGTGTAATACAGTGAGCAGATAGTTCTATGCAATTGTAGTCTCAGATTAGATGAGTGTACTGATTTACAGATACCACCGAGTGCAGACGAGATAGTTTTAGCAGTAATAGTAATCCCCATTTTCTGACTCCAACGTGCAGCTAATCTCCCACAATCATCTTCTTTATAAGAATTAAAACCTTTATATCCAATACTAATCAATGATTTAACTTTAGCTGAATACATACAATCCCATATATCAGAATCTAATAGCACCGTAAGTTTCATACTGCGTATAAGATAATCACAAATTTGATAGTATTTTAGCCGCATGCTCTCCGTAATATTATATAGCAGCTTTAATTTATCAAATGTTGAGAATCCATTAGAATCATATAGATCCCCTAAGTTTTTTATACCCAGATTGTCCCATTGTCTCCCACCCCCATCATGAAAAATTCCTGGGAGGATTGGATTATCCCATAAGGGAAGTTTAGGATGGTACATCGGTATTTTGTATTTATTGACGACAGCCCTCCAGATGAATACAATATCCCGTGCAGTCTTGAATTTGACCCGCTTAAAATAGTTTGGATCGTTGGTTCGATACAAAAACATTTTAGCTTCTTCTCCCAGCATAAATACATAGTAGAAGAGGGATTATTATTAGGATTTATTAAACTACGCATCCGTCCCAAGAAGGCCGACCAGAAGTATAATTTAAAATCTGGGAAGTCAAGACCCCCTTGACTAAATGGAAGTTTTAATAACTCAATTGCGCGACGCGCTTTTTTATAACTCCAAATAAAACTACTTAATATACCATCTAAACGTTTGAAAAAAGAATTATTAATACGAAAAGGAATAGACCGGAATAAATAAAGAAATTTAGGGAGAATCTTCATTTTAATTAAATTTATACGCCCACTTATACTGAGAGGGACCTTGTGCCATTTTTTCAATATAATGGCTGTCTCTTTCAGTAATATGTCATAGTTTAATGCCCCTATCTCTACTGAGTTAGCCGAGACTTTGATCCCCAAGTAAGTAGCAGTATTACAGACTCCTTGTATCGGATTCAATGGTCTATAGTTCATCACTACTTGAGTTTTATTTGTATTCAGTCTATAGCCTGAAACAGCCCCAAATCTCCTTGCTTCCAAGAGGATACCTTCCATAGCTTCTTCTACATCAACTGAGTATACCGCAATATCGTCTGCATATACCGTTATTTTAAGAGTATTCAGACCTGAGACAAAGGGAATTATACGTGACTGATTTTGTAATGCCACTAAAAATGGTTCCATAGACAGGGCAAATAATAAAGGTGACAGAGGGCACCCTTGACGGGTTCCTCGGAGTATGAAAAAAATGACGATTGCAGCCCTGCGTAGCAAACTTTAGCACTAGGATAATCATAAAGGGCTTGTATCCATTGTAAAAACTGACCTTTAAGCCCAAAGCTTTTTAATATAGCCCAGAGATAATCCCACCCCACTCGGTCAAATGCTTTCTCAGCATCTAATAGTATCATACCGAGTGGGGTCGACTTAACCCTGGCAACATCAAATGCTGTACAAGCCGTATTAATATGGGTTGTAGTATCCCTGCCCGGGATAAACCCATGTTGCTGTGGAGATACCAAGCTAGACATTATTGGGGCAAGACGAGTAGCCAGTATTTTAGCAAATATTTTTGCGTCAGTATTTATAAGAGAGATGGGTCTATACGACCCACACTCATCAGCTGGCTTGTTTTTTTTTAAAAGAATACAATCTGCGTGATATTCCATGATTTAGGAGCTTTCCCTCCAGATCCGATGTACCCAGCTACTAAACTAAATAATGGGGCTAGTTCCTCAATACACTTTTTATACAGTTCCATAGGAATTGAATCTTCTCCGGATGCTTTGCCCGATGATAGAGCAGCAACTGCCAATTTAATTTCGGCCAATGTAACATCACTAGTCAGCATATCTAATTGTTCATCCTCAATACGATTCACTGAGTTAATTTGTAAATATGTGTCGATGTCACCTAAAACCGGATTAGTTTCAGGAGTATATAACTCCTTATAATAATTAGCAAATTGTTCAAGTATCTGCTGGGGTCTATTGTAAGTCACATTATTTGGCCCTTTAATACCCTTAACTAAAACTTTTGCTTTTTCATCTGCCACCTTATATGCTAGTATTTTCCCTACTTTCTCCCCACCCTCATACTGGGATAAACGATATTTATTCAATTTAATGAGGCTTCTTTCCCTAAATGTATTTTTTAAAGCAGATTTAAGATCAACTAGCATGTAGCCCAATTCTTCTATTTCGATTGAGCCCTGTAAAAGTGCTTCAGCCATTTGATTTTCTACTAAGAGTATTCTTGCGATGGTTTCGTCTGCCCTCTTTTTACGTTCCTGATTCTGTCTAAATATATACTGTTGAGTAAAGCCCCTGATGCTAGCTTTACAAGTATCCCAGACCACAGTATGTAAAGCTGACCCAATATTAATTTCAAGAAATTCTTTTATATGTATCTTAAGTTTAAATATAAAATCCTCATTTGAAAAAAGATGTCTAGGAAATGAAAAAAGCCGGGACTCTGTTTCCCTGTCTTAATTTTAAAGGAGATGAGGATAGGGTTGTGATCAGAAGTAACCCTTGGGCATATCTCCATCTGGCTTGTCTCCAAAACGCTATCTGATACCCAGGCCATATCTATGCGGGAGCACAATTTATGCGGAGCGGAGTAGTAAGTATAGCCGGCCACATCAGGATGTAATACCCGCCAAGCATCTTTTATGGCATGCATCCGTCCTAATTCTCTAATTGCTGCCCGTGTTTTACGCATCCTCTTAAATGCCCCCTTCTGGTAGTATCCACATCATAATTCATAATACAGTTAAAATCACCCATTACCAACCGCTCCCCGCCCAGCCCAACAATTCCATATTGACTTTATCTACAACAGTAGGATCGTCTATATTTGGTCCATACAGAACGCAGAACGTATATTTACTGCCCTGAACTATGATCTGAGCTATAGCCCATCTGCCATTTTTATCTGAAAGTGTCTTACTAATCTCAACTTTAAATTGTTTATGTTTCAAAATTGCGACCCCTCGAATTGAAGCGTTTAATTCTGAGCTGACAACTACTTCATACCCTAATTGTTTTAAAAGATTCCGGTCTTTATAAGAGATGTGTGTTTCTGAAATTAAGACTATGTGCGGATTATACATCCTTAACTCTTCAAGGACCAATCTACGTTTATTCCTACTATTCAATCCCGCCACATTCCACGTTAAACATCTTATTCTATCCATTCCGTGAATTTTTTCAAAAGAAAAGAGGAAAAAAAAGTCCCATCACTTGTCTTCTCATTATGCATTTCCCTCATGTTATTTTTACTAAATTTAACCCCCCTGTGAACTCCTCCCACCCCACCCGTCAGCCCCCACCCCCTCCCCACCCTACTCCCCTTTCTCACGGAGGAGACTACCTTTATCTGATCAGCTGCCATTGGTCTAGGCAGCCTTAAAGAGATACAGCCATGGAGATCCCCCCTCGATCCCAAAACTCCAACACCTTAAATAACACAACCAGTTAGTGAGCCTTAGCCATATTCTTCATAGAAAGAGTAGATCGCCGCCCCCATCAACAATCCTAAATTATTATACATTTTATATACTTGGACCATTAACATATTATTAGTAGCAGACACCGCTCTATGTTATTATTCTGCTATTTCTCTGCAGCTTCTCTTCGCCATTTGACTAACATCTTCTCAACTTCCCGATCATCCATGAAGAAATATGTATGACCACTCTTAAGTACTTTTAGCCGTGCTGGTTCTTGAAGAAAAGCTTGTCCCCCAAGAGCCTTGATAGGGTCAATGTATTGTCGCAGTTTCCAGCGTTTCTCCATAGTAATTTTACTCAGATCTGATCTAACAAAGAAAGTTACTGATTCTGTCATGACTGGAGTGTTAGGGCGAGCCTTCAGTGCTACCGCCTGTCTCAGCAAGAAATTTCCCACATAGATCAGAAAGGGGCGAGGGTATTGACTTCCCTTGTTCTTCTGTACTATCGGTAATCTGTGAGCCCTCTGCAATTGCGAGTCCCAGTCCCAGTCAGAGAGATCAGGGAATGCTTTTTGAAAGAGTTGAACCATATACGCTCTTGGATCTCCCCCCTCCGCCCCTTCTGGAATGCCAAAAAGTCGTAAGTTTTGTCGACGTTGTCGATTTTCCATGTCTTCTACCTTGGCCTGTAGGCTTATGATCTGAGCTTCATGTGTATTTACACAGACTTCTGTGCGAGAAGACAGTTCTTCAGTATCCACCACCCTCTGTTGTAATTCTGCCATCTCCTGCGTCAAGCCCCCTAGTTTGCCTGCCAACTCAGATAAAGAGCGATGCATTTTATCATTGTCTTCTCGCACTTGCACATAATGTTGCTGCGCTTCATATTTCTGCTCGCTAAGCAGTTGAAGTATCAGGTCAAATGATGTTTTCTCTTTACTGACCCCAATCTCAACTCCCGGCTGAACAATTGGTTGATTCAGATTCAGATTCAAACTCTGACTTTCCGTAATATGGACCAAGTTATTAGCCGGAGACATAGCTGGAGGTATAATTTGATCAAGCCGATCTAGCTTAGGGCTATCCAATGATCCTGGTATAATTGCATGAATTATATTAGTTGTATTAGCTTTCATGAGGCCCTCCTCCAATAGACTGGAGCCTGACAACCGAAGTGCCATCGTCTTAACACCTCCCTTTGCTTGCACCCATTTTCGTAGAGGACTATTATCAGCGATAGCCTTAGTTCTTACGGTAGATTGCCCGCAGGTCAGTTTTTTATTTTTATTTTTAAACTTGCCTCTGCCTTTCTTGCCCACAGAGCCCTTATTCGCTCCCATAGGGGGTGTTATGGTCTCCTCTGTCTCTTCGCGCTCTTCATTAGAGCCTGAGTCCATACACGCATCTGCATCTTCCGTCAAGTTATCTATAGCTGCAAACATCTTTGCCCCCAGCTCTGTCAGTGAATCCGTGCCAATATTAGAGGAATACGTCCCAGGGTCTAATGTACCAGACATGTCCTGTGGTGTATTTACCAGCCCTTGGTAATTTAATGCTTCAGCTACCCCAACCGCCCTGAAGGAGCCGGAGGGGCTGACAAGATCTTTGTCCATTATTCCTACTACAGATGTTGTTGGTACTGTTGTTGGTACTATTATTTCTTTATTTTCGGCCCCCGGACCCCTGACCAGCATCTCAGTTGTTACTTCTGTCTCCAAAACCAAAAATCCGCTATGACAGGAACCACTGAGGGCCTCGCTACTTAGTACTGCAATTGTGTTGCCCAGCTTGATTGCTGGGTTTGAGACCGCGGTAACAATGTTGCCATTAGTCTCCCTCTCCGTTTCTCTCTTTTCAGGTTTGCTGGCAGTATCTTCAGCCGACTTAAAGAGCTGTGGCATGCGGATGAGTGATTTATTCAGAGTCTGACCTGTTTTCTCCAATGAAGTCCCTTCATTATTGTTTTCTCCAGCCGCAGCAGTCCTACCGGTACGCGTGGATCTAGCTGGATTCTTAGGTGCCATCGTTTGTTGTAGCAGGGACTGTGCTCTGATCTGACCCCGAGCTCCAACCTGTGCTCCAGCCTCTGGCAGAATCCAAACCGTGGCAGGGACGACTGTGAGCGGTAGACGTGGCCAGTCGAGCGCTGATCGGCCCGAGGCTCTCCCTGCAGGTAGCCGTTCGACCCGCAGCAGCCACCAGATACGAGCCCCGCTTGAACGCCACATCCACCCGTGTTCACCGGGCTGATCCGAAACCTGCTCCTCGTTATTTCTCCCCCTCGAACTGGGTTCACAGGTACAGCAGCATATTTGGCGTATTTTAGCAATCAGCAATCAGCAAAGTGTTGGCGTTATCGATAGGAGTTTCTCAGGCTAGCGGGGGGAATCTCCATTTGCTGCACTCCGTGGCGGCTTCAATCCGCCATCTTGCTCCCACTTTCCTACAGGTAGTCCTAAGCAGTTCTTGTAGTTCAGACCCCACTACTCTGTGCCAGGCCCTGGTCTTTATCTGATTCTTAGAGCGCCCAGGTTTATGGTGATAAGCTGGGGTGGTAACTTCAAATAAGATTCCTGCATGGTCAGTCCAGACCAGAGGCATTGTTCCCGTGCAGGTTAGGTACGGATGGTTGGAGAAAACCCCATCCAGAGTGTGTCCTGCCTTATGGGTGGGCTCATTCACAAATTGGACCAAATCTGCGCAACTCATTATATCTAGCAGGACTTTCATATCAGGGTCCATGGGGGCTTCCAGATGGAAGTTAAAGTCCCCCAGAATGGTAAATGACTCGGAGCAGAGCCCCTCTTCAAGTAATATCCCAAGTGAGGTGAAAAATGAAGTTCTAGACCCTGGTGGTCGGTACATTAAAATGCCCTTAAAGAAGTGATGGGGCGATAGGCCAACATTGAACGAGAGCGCATCGCAAGCCGTATTATTGGCTGTCTGAAACGCTATTTTTAGAGTGTTGTGATACATTATTGCTAGCCCCCCTCCTCTCCCGGTTGGCCTATTTAAGGTATAGCACAGAAAGTCAGGCGGAGTGGCCTTCACTAGGTCCGGCCCTGTGGCCTCATCCATCCAGGTTTCCGTGATGAAGGCCAATTTTATGTCTTGTTCCACTAAGAGTCTAGCACACTAAAAACTATGCTTCACTAAGGATCTGGTGTTTACCAGAATACACTTTAGCGCACGTTCCTTGGGTTTTGTCTTACCACCCCAGTGGATAGCTTACTTGGTCTTTTGACACTGGATCCAACTCCCTGGTAGAGAACCCGGGGAAGTGGTCTATGACAGTCGGGACAAATGTCTAGTGTGCTGGCAGATTTGTCATGCACAGAGATCTCCTTGCATTTTATTCCCCCTCTCTCCGAATTCAAGTCCAGCAGTTGTGCTCTGGGGTACCTTATGGGTGGTCCCTTGTCCGGCTTGAAAGGGGCAGTGTGGCTGGCGCTGAGAGCGGTCGGTGCGTGGACGGGCGCAGACGGGCTTGCCTTAGGCACGCCTTCGCGTGCCAACGGCGTGCCCGCTGCAGGCGTCCGCTGCGCGCTGGCGTCAGCGCGCACATTTGTAGTGTGTCACGAGTGTTAGCAACAAAGACTAGTCTGCTAACCTTCCAAATGGCGGCCCTGCTCTACCTCGCAGGAGCGGCTTACTCTGGGAGTGTGCCCCACCCTCTCACGGCATGCAGCAGGCTCGGAGCAGACCGAGTGGTAAAGTGGCGGTCAGTGCGAGTGGGGATCAAAGTTAAAAACAGGTTTAACAGAGTAAGTGAGGCAAGATAAAATGTGACAACAATGATATAAAAGTTAAAAAAAATAGCCAATGTAGCAGCAGTGATTTTAAAATTCGATTGTCTGATAGTCCCTCTAAGCTATCTCCCGGCTCAAGCCTCAGGAGAATAAGCGATACGCGTCTGAGTCAGCGCACATATTTGTAGTGTGTCACGAGTGTTAGCAACAAAGACTAGTCTGCTAACCTTCCAAATGGCGACCCCTGCTCTACTTCGCGGGAGCCGCTTACTCTGGGAGTGTGCCCCGCCCTCTCACGGCGTGCAGCAGGCTCAGAGCAGACCGAGTGGTAAAGTGGCAGTCAGTGCGAGTGGCGATCAAAGTTAAAAACAGGTTTAACAGAGTAAGTGAGGCAAGATAAAATGTGACAACAATGATATAAAAGTAAAAAAACAATAGCCAATGTAGCAGCAGTGATTTTAAAATTCGATTGTCTGATAGTCCCTCTAAGCTATCTCCCGGCTCAAGCCTCAGGAGAATAAGCGATGCGCGTCCGAGTCAGCGCACACATTTGTAGTGTGTCACGAGTGTTAGCAACAAAGACTAGTCTGCTAACCTTCCAAATGGCGGCCCGTTCTACCTCGCGGGAGCCGCTTACTCTGGGAGTGTGCCCCGCCCTCTCACGGCGTGCAGCAGGCTCGGAGCAGACCGAGTGGAAAAGTGGCGGTCAGTGCGAGTGCAATCAAAGTTAAAAACAGGTTTAACAGAGTAAGTGAGGCAAGATAAAATGTTGTCATAAGGTTTCTGCACATACACAGAGCTATGCACAGGAAAATGGGACCCCGGAATACAGTGGTTTGCCACCATATACCGTAGCACCCAAAAACCCCAACCCAACTAGCTTAGCATCCCATTAGCACCCAAGTACTAATGTTTGGACAACCCAGAACACGGTATCTTTATCTCAGGACTCACAGAAGCAAGAACACTCTTTCGTCACTCACTCGTACTTGTCCACAAGGTGCGTAGGAAGAGACACTGGATAGGTTAAAATGTTTATTCCAACTTACGTGCTCTAATGTACAGTACACGTGTCAGTACTAATAGCATAATGCATATGACTAATATAAGCAGCATGGTTACAATTCCATAGAATACAAACGGGGAAAGCATTTCAGAGCTCAGTGGATAAACGTATAAATAACATTACCACCCTCCCCTCGCAGTAAGATAGTTTATTATAATAATAGAAGACCTCTGGGCTTTGACTAGCGAACCCCCATACCTCAGTCTCTAGATGCAGAATTACATCAGCAGGACATCATAGCTCTTCTCACTGAAAGGGATTTCTCCAAGTGTGTTTTAGCGCTAGTAAACCACAGTATTAAAAGCATATCAAATTCTTCATGGCAATTGCACATAATGTTATGTCTGGGTGCGCGAGACTGGCCATATCAGGAAGAACCAGAATACATTGTTATGCGACCTTGTACATGTTTGTGCAGACTGAGCCCAGAAAGGTGAACAACAGAAAATGCAGACAGTGCAAAAGAACTTGGCACGAGCAAAGGGCGAGGAAGGCCCGGCTCAGTGTAACGTGCGCAAAGAAAAGCAGCATGGCAGCCAGGCCTAGGCCAACATAACAAGGCAGGTAACAATCCACAAGACACCCTCCCCTGGACAGTCCGGCGGCCAGGACAGAGGCCCATCAGAGGAGAAAATTGACGGCGGAGCACAGGGAGCGCCCAAACGGCGAAGGGCAGGTCAATCCATGAAAGTGAAAGTGCAGAAAAAAGCCATACCCTCCAAGAGTTCATCATTGGAATCGTCAAAAAACATAGATGCCATCCAATCCATGAGTTCAAAAGAGCAGGAATGCTCCTCAGCAAAGGGAGCATCCAGAAGCAATGCGGGACAGCTTGCGTGATAATTGAAACAGCTTCGTTGTAGGAGATCCTGGGCAGCCGCCCAGATATCCCATTGCGCCAAAATCCCCAGTGCAGCCGCACGCGCCATACAGCCAGCAACGGAACAGTCCTGCTCATGGGCCTCTAAGGGACCCATCAACTGAACAAAATCCGGAACAGACAATGACGAATTGGAGAGGCAATAATCCAGAGTCCAGGTGAAAGGACAGCGGACACAAGTCATCACAGGTTGCACGCAAGTGAAATACGCAAAGCGAAATGAAAGAGTATATGACACACTCAGTGTCGCCAATGGCAAGACACCAAAACCGGCCAAAAGGCGCTCACGGAGCAGCTGGAGGCGTTCTGGATCGAGCAGGTCCCATCGGGGAGCAGCCATTGCGCAGAAAGCAAATTAAGAGCAAGACACCAGCCGCTAAAGCGAGGATCAATGGGAAACCGCCAAAGACACTGGAAAATATAGAATGTATGAAAGCCGGGATGACACCAAAAATAGTTTGGAAGGAGGACACCAAGCCCGACCCAACGACCTTAAAAAAGTGTACTAGGCCTTCAGTGTTAGATGCGTTAAAAATACGATGTATTAACTCCCCAAAATGTTGGGGGAGATTAGTGTTTAAAAGGGCCTGTATTTCACTGTGGGTACTCGCCACCTGGAGAATGAATGTCTCCCGGGCGGACGTGAGCATAACTTCCTCGTTTAATAATAGTGCCTTTATTCTGCTCAGTCTATTGAAATCTGCTTCCATGGTAGGGATGGAAGGCCAAATAGAGATATCAACCTTGCCATGAGGGGGAGGAAAAAGCACATTTTTGCAGCAGACAACCCTGTGCGAAACTGTTACAATGTAAGGAATGCCAGCTTGCAGGCCACAACAGTTTTCGTTATTTAAAAGTAAATAACTACCATTGGAAAGGAGAGTGAAAGTAGGTGAAATAACAGGAGCAGGAATACCTTTCAGCACACAAGCAAGATTAGGAGAGGAAACGCTACATGAGCCATGCAATTTAATGTGTTTACAAATAAGCGAATGACCTATAGTCGAGTCGCAGTACTCCCCGTGAGAAAGACTTCCTTGCCGTCCCGAAGGCATTTATACATGAAAGGCAAGGACCAGAGTTCATGCAGGAAAGCACTGCCCAATGGCCGGTAACGGCCCACAGGATAATGTTTCATGCACGAGTCAAATTCAAACAAGGAAAATGGTAAAGCTATAACCCCATGGACTAGCCATACAGCAGAATCGAGTTCTGCAACAGAGAACGGCAATGGATCCACCTTTTCGATATGTAATAGATTGTAAGTTGCATCCTTCATGGACATAAATTGCTGTTTATCAGTTAAGTTAAAAGGTAGAAATAAGGCAGAGGTGTTCAAGAAATGCCAAGGCACTTTACCCAACTTAAGTGTTTGTAAAGTCCATGCAAACTGCATAACTGAGCGCAATTGATTCTGACCATGATATAACACAGAAACATCATCTTGTACAATATCAACAACAGAGGACACAATATTCTCTAAAGTGTAAATGCGAGAAGACAGGGTATTAATACTATTGTCAACAACAGCAAGCACCTTTTCCATATTTGCTTGATCTATTTCCCGAAGACGGGAAGCAGCTTCCATTTGTGATAGCTTCCAGAGTTCATTATACGTTTCATAAATGAATCTCTTAGGTCGGGGACCACGAGGTCCCAAAACAAAGTCGGACAGATCAATATTGCCTGTAAGGAGGGACAAATGTTGTTTAACAGAATCAAGGGACGAATGTTGCAGCCATTGTTTGCATAATTTACCAACAGAGTATGTAGTGACAGTACGGGCATCAGTAAACCTCGGATCAGGCCTATTCTGTGTGTAGCTAGCACCAGTATCATGAAAACGCATTTGACATGCATTAGATGATATAGGCCATACTAACCAGGGTGACTGAACCAGCTCAGAAACATTAAACGAGTTATTTTGTAACATTGCCTGCAGGGACACGAGGGACAGATTGAATCGTGAGCTTTCATTTGGAAAACTCGACAGGGATGGTATTGATGGCGTATTCAATTGTTTAGTGGTTGCTAAGCCCCAACATGTAGTCTGATAGATGGAAGCATTTAGGAACATAATTTGGGTAGGGATGAGGCACGCACGATGCAACGCCTCGGTTCCCTGTACCTGCCATGGCTTGGAGCCCCAAATAGATTTTAAATCCACTGTATTATCCCAGTACTCATAACCACCCACAGCTAAGGCACTTAGAAAGGAACCTGAATAAAGCAATTTGGTGTGTGTTAACATAATTTTCTGAGTTGATGTGTTATTTAGTCTAAAATAATAGGATGCAGGGTTCGACCGATTAAAATCAGTGAAATAATTAAACTTATTTCGAAGAGTTTGAGAGCTACCTGGCAAGGGGTTTGGACAATGTTCCCATTGGGTATGGTTAACAGAACTACGCAGGGCACTGGGCTTATGGAGAAAATGATTACCCCAATGTTGGTAACAATACAAATCGGCATAATTAGCAGAATTCATATATAAATCTTCAGCATTAAAAGATGCATAATATTTTAAATCGGCAAACAATGCTTCAACGGCATGCACATCCCAATCATCAGAATGAATATTATTTTGTACTACATCACCCATTGAAACACGAAGGACATTAGGTACATTAATAATTTCCGTCGGACCATGGATTTGATAGTTCACTGCATCCCATACGATGCCATCAGCAACTGGGAAGGCTGAAATGTTCACAAATGTGTGGTCACGCTTCATGATGTGAGACGAGGAATGAGGAGCCAAAGTTCCAGAAACATAGTCTACAGCAGAGCGTTCAGGTAAATAGTGACCATTGATTAGTAGAAAAAACACTGTGACAAAGCCAATGGACATGAACAAAAATATCAAGAAAAGTACCAACCAGAGGTATGTCCAGGGGGAATCAAAAAATTGTCTCTAAACCAGGATATAAAAATACTGAACTTGGATGGAACTTTTGAAGATGTGGAATCCGAATCAAAGGAATAACGAGTCGGGCTTAGTGGCGTTGTTGGTTGATGTGCCACCGATTCTGATGCAGGATATGTATACTCGTCCTCGTCGATATTGGTGGAGAGTTGGGGATCAATCATAGTTTCAGGCAAATCAACCATCTCAATTACAGCATCAGCGATCGTTCGTGCAGATGGACTATGAACATATGTCCGATAAATGGCAGGACAAGAGACCGCTGGTGTGACACTATTCAGGATCGGCCAGGCGCTGTAGCTTGACATTTTCAACTGAGATGTATCTGTTCTCTTTGAGACCAGGAAGCAGTGGTAAAATGACTGTACGTGTTCCCTTCAGGCCAAGAACTGGAACCGGTGCACGAAAAGAGGGGCCAAATTCTTTTTGTTTTCAACCTTCTCTCGAACCAGTTCTCCAATTTTCGGAAGCCAGCCGGCTACCGGAATCTGCAACGCAGGATCTGTGGCTGAAGGTAAATGTGTAGTTGCAAGTTTGTCTCGGGCTTCTTGTAAGTCCTGTAACATAGCAGAATGGTTATCTACATCAAACTTGGCGGATTGCGCCGCGATGTCTGGACCCTCAAGGTCAGGCACAAACATTCTTATGCCAAAGAGCATTTCGTATGGGGTCCGCCCACCCAGAGGTCTTCTAGGGAGATTATTAAGTGCACGCTGAACGGTATACAAATGGGCCAGCCAGTTCCTGCCAGTACCTATAACCCTAGCTGTTAAGGATTGCTTTAAGTCACGGTTCATTCGTTCAACGATAGAGTTGCCCTCAGGCCTATACGGAGACGAAAATTTCACCCGCACCCCAAGCGAAGCCATTGCATCCTTGTAAGCCCTAGAGGCAAACGCTGGACCTTGGTCCGAATGGAAGGTGCCGCATGCGAAAATTCCCACAAAGACACGCAAATCCCTGATTACATTTCGGGCGTCAGCACTCCGTTGTGGCCAGACCCAGAGAAACCGTGTGCACGAGTCCACTGCCACTAAGATGTATTTATAGGCAGTGTCTGATGAGAATGGACCGCAGTGATCCAAGTAAACACACCCAAAGGGTCTGTTAGCAATGCAGAGCGGTGTTTGTGGTGGACGTGTTACCGTGGAAGGCTTAATCTGTTGACAAACGTCGCAAGAAAGCACAAAAGCACGGGTGTCTTTATATAACCCACGCCACCAATAACGCTGCTGCAAGATGGAAACCGTAGCTGAAACACCTGCATGTGCCGAAGCCATGCCTTCGTGTGCAGCTGATATCAAGGCACTCCTGCGGTCCGCGTTGGGGATCAGCCGATCTCCAACGTCAGGTATAGTTACATAAGGAACCTGATCGGGACTTAATTTGTAAGAATACTTGGAAGGGAAACCTGTAGGGTAATTATCACCTTCCTTGGTTGCAGCAATAGCTGCTAAAATAACAGGGTCTATTTTAGACATGGACCTGGTAACCGCTGCTACTGAACACGTGACTACTGCTGAACGGGCAGCTTCATCTGCCAGATCGTTACCAATAGCGTGTGCGCCCACCCGCTGATGGCCTAAGGTGTGAACCACCTGTGTGAGGGGCAGACGTTGTTGCAATTCTGCCACTCGAACCCAAAGCATTTTATGCTTAATTGTGCTCCCTTTTGCGTCCTTGTAGTCGTTTTTCGACCAGAAAAACAGATTGTCATTGTAAGATTGTACACAGTAAAAAGAATCACATACAATAAGAGTGGTCTCATCCTGAGAAGCGAACTCAAGTGCAAGTAGCAATGCATGCAGCTCGGCCAATTGTGCGGTACTATCTCCAAGTGTGCGAGTATGCACTGCAGAGGATTTGAACTTTCCATCTACAAAGGAACCCGCAACAATAGCACATGCAGCTGAATAAGCGTGCTTGGACCCAGTGGCCGGTTGCGCCGAACCATCGGTGTAGATCACACATTTGTAATCCTCAAGCGGTAATAAAAACAAAGGAGGAGGATGAACGAATTCATACTGCAAAAACTCCTGAGTCTGCAGAGAAGAATCAAAAACAAAAGTGACGTCCGAAGACGTCAAGGATGTAGCCCATTGTATCCAACGGGGATGCATTGCTTTTGAGTTCGGTACACTTGCCTTTGTTACTGCCTCCAGGGCAGGACAGGGTGTTACCACCAGAATCCGCTTACCCTGTGCCAGTGCGCGTTCTTTTAGAATCGCCATTTGCACTGCAGTCAGAACTTTTTCAACAGATGTAAAGCGCAATTCAGCGGAAGTGTACAGATGTGACTTGTATGCGATAGGTACTGTATCACCTTCATTAAAGGTTAAATAGGTGAATCCCACCGCCCCGGAATTATTCTAATCACCAGGTTTGTGTGGTTATCACGAGTCAAAAGATATTTAGACTCTAAAAGGTCTGTCTGCAAAGACTGCAGAATTGAGGTATGCTCAGGCAGCCAGCAAGACCTTGAATAAGTAGGTTGTATCAAAGCATACAAAGGCTTGATACGCTGGGCATATTCGGGAATGTAAGTACGCCCGAAGTTCAGGAAACCCAGCAAAGACTGAAGCTTCTTCAGAGTATTTGGGGGCACAAATGTGCACATTTTTCCAAGAAATGGGGGCTAAGCCCTTACCTTCGTTATTGAGCTCATAGCCCAAGAACAGAACGGTAAATTCAGCAATGTGTGACTTAGCAAAGTTAAATTTGTAACCCTGCTCCGCAAATTCAAGAATAATGCGGTCCACACGGGACAGATGCTGATATAACTCGTCGTCTGTCAGATAGATGTCATCTACATACGAACATGCGTCTTGATCAATGTCATTTAACAAAGAAACAACACGGGCGGCGAATATACCCGGACTATTTTTGTAGCCCATGGGTAAACGCCGGAACTGGAATAATTTACCACCGGATGTGAATGCGGTCCATTGACCACTCTCCGGGGCTAGGTTGTGCGTGTAGAAACCGTTTGAAAGGTCAAGTGTCGTTTTGTATTTTTTACGAACAAGACTGTCTACAAGCGCAGAACTGTGTGTATTTTGCACCGCAAAGTTCCGACAATGAGTATTTAAATGCCGGTAATCCAAAACTAAGCGGTACGATCCATCGGGTTTAGAAACCACGAAAAGGGGATTGTTCATAGGTGATACGCATGGTTCAATTACTCCCTGATATTCCAACTGTGTCAGAATTTCGGAGACGGGGCCTTTTGCCTGCCGTTTGATGGGATATTGGGGTTGTGGCTGCGGTAGTGACCGCAAAGGTATTGCATGAGGAGGTGATTCTTCATCCCATCCCACATGGTTGCGGTATAACGCTGGTGCCAGGTACACAGCCCACTCAGCTGCAAGTGCTTCAGCTTTGTCTTTTGGGACATGCCGTGAAAAGCTTGGAAGGATTACCTCCTCTCCTTTATGTGCAGCTAAAACGAATGGGGGTGGCCAATCCACCTCTGCTAACAAAATGTCATATGAAGAGGTTAGATTTTCCCAAAAAATCCCTTTTATTTCACGCGGTATATCACCTTCAATTTGTATGACTATGTTGTAAAGTCTGTCAGGGGGTGCCACTCTCGTGTCAGCTGTCTCTACTGTAACAAATGTTTCAGTTGCTGTCGCCTCCATATGAGGACGTAGCGCCTCCCGCACTATGGTAACTTCCGCGGCGCTGTCTAGGAGGGTCACTGCCCACGTCCAATTCTGGAGTCTCGTTCTCACGGTCTGAGGCATATTTCGCTGTGACAGCGGCAACCTTTTTCTTCTGAAATTGCGGTCGAGGAAGATGAAAATCTTCTGCTTTCCCTCTGACTTGTTGTCGAGGTTGGTCTCGCTCCTGGGGAGCCTCTCGGCCCCTTCCTCTATCTTGCCGTCCTCCTCCACCAGCCTGTGACGACGTCTGGGCCTGTGAAGAACGAGGAGAACGCGTATCAGAGCTCTGAAACCTTTCTGGTGATTTAATCCTTGACCTATCACGTAAATCATAAGTACGTTCAGAAGAAACCGAAACTGGGGAAGCGCCTCTCGACCCCGGCTTCTTTTGTTGCTTACCCTGTTTTTTCTGTCTCCAACTCTTTTTAGTGAAGACTGGTTTATCATCTTTCTCAGATGCACTTTTTGTTTGTATAACTTGTGATTGCGATTGAGTTTGCATTTTTACAAAAGGCTTGTTGCCTAGGCTATTTCTTCCAATTGTTTTATAAGCCCGGGCTATTATTTTCGGTAATTCGCGAGGCCTGTCCAACTCTGGGACCAAAGCCAAAGCATTCGCTACTTGAAAGTTCATAGCATCGCCCTTGACATTTCCAAGGATCAGCTCAGCTACTACATCAAACACTCCCACTAGTCTCATCCCTAATTCCACAGCCGCTTCAGGGCCATGTTCATCCTGTACTTTTTAATTACAGAGGGTAGAACCGTCATGGAAGGAGTTCCAAAACATTTTGAATAAACTGCTGCGAATACCTTACCCCAGTTTTCACATGATGTCAAATCGGGGATTATGTCTTTTGGCAAACTTATCGTGAGGATGCGGTGTTTATCTACTGGGGATGTATGTGGAAACACTGCTTCTATCTGATCGAACTTTTCAGCAAGCCAGTAAGGATAGTCGTCCTTATTTTGTGGACGTTTGCCCATCACAGAATTTACCATGACAGGACTTATAGTCACTCCAGCTGCAATAGCTGGTTGGCCTGCGACTACAGGAGCAGCTCCATGGAGGCTACCTGTAACGTATGTCACCAAGGCTCGATGCACTCGCACCAATTCGGTATGCATAGTGCGCAGTTCCGCAAGCGGTAATGCCAGATAATTTGGATGCGGGGTATACCCGGCCAATACAGGCCAAGTGGCCCCCTGAATTGACAAGGGGCCTAAACGAACTGCGGTAGTTGGTTGTGGTAGGGCGCCATTGAACCAAACACGGTGCTGCCAAGCCGTGAGAGGCACTTCAAGAACAGTATAGGGTCGATAGGCAGCAGGAACAGCGGTGGGCTTATATTCATGAAACAGCTTATCACCTGCATCCACCGCTTCAAAAGTGATCCAAGTGTAAAACACTTCAAAGTGATAAGCCGCATCGGCTTGAACCACAAAGACCAACTCGACCCCAGTATCGGGCACTCCATACACAGCTAAGTGGTCTCGGAGTGCTCCTCGACTATGTGCAGCTATCGCCACACCAGCCATGACTAAACAATGATATACGACAACCTAACAGGGAGCACAAAAATGGGTCTATTAACTAACCTTTTTAACAATATCAAGCTTGAAAGAACCTATAAAACATTCAATATAGGAGGTATCACCGTCACATACGCCTCCGGAAGCGTACGCGAGGGGTTTGTGGACAAGCACAAGCACTACTCAAGCGTCTCGCAGATAAGCTGCCCCACGGTGGTCGCGCCATGTCATAAGGTTTCTGCACATACACAGAGCTATGCACAGGAAAATGGGACCCCGGAATACAGTGGTTTGCCACCATATACCGTAGCACCCAAAACCCCAACCCAACTAGCTTAGCATCCCATTAGCACCCAAGTACTAATGTTTGGACAACCCAGAACACGGTATCTTTATCTCAGGACTCACAGAAGCAAGAACACTCTTTCGTCACTCACTCGTACTTGTCCACAAGGTGCGTAGGAAGAGACACTGGATAGGTTAAAATGTTTATTCCAACTTACGTGCTCTAATGTACAGTACACGTGTCAGTACTAATAGCATAATGCATATGACTAATATAAGCAGCATGGTTACAATTCCATAGAATACAAACGGGGAAAGCATTTCAGAGCTCAGTGGATAAACGTATAAATAACATTACCACCCTCCCCTCGCAGTAAGATAGTTTATTATAATAATAGAAGACCTCTGGGCTTTGACTAGCGAACCCCCATACCTCAGTCTCTAGATGCAGAATTACATCAGCAGGACATCATAGCTCTTCTCACTGAAAGGGATTTCTCCAAGTGTGTTTTAGCGCTAGTAAACCACAGTATTAAAAGCATATCAAATTCTTCATGGCAATTGCACATAATGTTATGTCTGGGTGCGCGAGACTGGCCATATCAGGAAGAACCAGAATACATTGTTATGCGACCTTGTACATGTTTGTGCAGACTGAGCCCAGAAAGGTGAACAACAGAAAATGCAGACAGTGCAAAAGAACTTGGCACGAGCAAAGGGCGAGGAAGGCCCGGCTCAGTGTAACGTGCGCAAAGAAAAGCAGCATGGCAGCCAGGCCTAGGCCAACATAACAAGGCAGGTAACAATCCACAAGACAATGTGACAACAATGATATAAAAGTAAAAAAAAATAGCCAATGTAGCAGCAGTGATTTTAAAATTCGATTGTCTGATAGTCCCTCTAAGCTATCTCCCGGCTCAAGCCTCAGGAGAATAAGCGCTGCGCGTCCGCGTCAGCACGCACATTTGTAGTGTGTCACAAGTGTTAGCAACAAAGACTAGTCTGCTAACCTTCCAAATGGCGACCCCGTTGTACCTCGTGGGAGCCGCTTACTCTGGGAGTGTGCCCCACCCTCTCACAGCGTGCAGCAGACCGAGTGGTAAAGTGGCGGTCAGTGCGAGTGGCGATCAAAGTTAAAAACAGGTTTAACAGAGTAAGTGAGGCAAGATAAAATGTGACAACAATGATATTAAAGTTAAAAAAAAATAGCCAATGTAGCAGCAGTGATTTTAAAATTCAATTGTCTGGTAGTCCCTCTAAGCTATCTCCCGGCTCAAGCTTCAGGAGAATAAGCGCTGCGCATCCACGTCAGCGTGGACATTTCTAGTGTGTCACGAGTGTTAGCAACAAAGACTAGTCTGCTAACCTTCCAAATGGCGGCCCCGCTCTACCTCACGGGAGCCGCTTACTCTGGGAGTGTGCCCCGTCTACTCACGGCGGGCCGCAGGCTCGGAGCAGACCGAGTGGTAAAGTGGCGGTCAGTGCGAGTGGCGATCAAAGTTAAAAACAGGTTTAACAGAGTAAGTGAGGCAAGATAAAATGTGACAACAATGATATAAAAGTTTTAAAAAATAGCCAATGTAGCAGCAGTGATTTTAAAATTCGATTGTCTGATAGTCCCTCTAAGCTATCTCCCTGCTCAAGCCTCAGGAGAATAAGCGATGAGCGTCCGAGTCAGCGCACATATTTGTAGTGTGTCACGAGTGTTAGCAACAAAGACTAGTCTGCTAACCTTCCAAATGGCGACCCCGCTCTACTTCGCGGGAGCCGCTTACTCTGGGAGTGTGCCCCGCCCTCTCACGGCGTGCAGCAGGCTCGGAGCAGACCGAGTGGTAAAGTGGTGGTCAGTGCGAGTGGCGATCAAAGTTAAAAACAGGTTTAACAGAGTAAGTGAGGCAAGATAAAATGTGACAACAATGATATAAAAGTAAAAAAAAAATAGCCAATGTAGCAGCAGTGATTTTAAAATTCGATTGTCTGATAGTTCCTCTAAGCTATCTCCCGGCTCAAGCCTCAGGAGAATAAGCGCTGCGCGTCCGCGTCAGCACGCACATTTGTAGTGTGTCACGAGTGTTAGCAACAAAGACTAGTCTGCTAACCTTTCAAATGGCGACCCCGCTCTACCTCGCGGGAGCCGCTTACTCTGGGAGTGTGCCCCACCCTCTCACAGCGTGCAGCAGGCTCGGAGCAGACCGAGTGGTAAAGTGGCGGTCAGTGCGAGTGGCGATCACAGTTAAAAACAGGTTTAACAGAGTAAGTGAGGCAAGATAAAATGTGACAACAATGATATAAAAGTTTAAAAAAAATAGCCAATGTAGCAGCAGTGATTTTAAAATTCGATTGTCTGGTAGTCCCTCTAAGCTATCTCCCGGCTCAAGCTTCAGGAGAATAAGCGCTGCGCATCCACATCAGCGTGGACATTTTAGTGTGTCACGAGTGTTAGCAACAAAGACTAGTCTGCTAACCTTCCAAATGGCGGCCCCGCTCTACCTCACGGGAGCCGCTTACTCTGGGAGTGTGCCCCGCCCTCTCACGGCGGGCAGCAGGCTCGGAGCGGACCGAGTGGTAAAGTGGTGGTCAGTGCGAGTGGCGATCAAAGTTAAAAACAGGTTTAACAGAGTAAGTGAGGCAAGATAAAATGTGACAACAATGATTTAAAAGTAAAAAAAAATAGCCAATGTAGCAGCAGTGGTTTTAAAATTTGATTGTGTGATAGTCCCTCTAAGCTATCTCCCGGCTCAAGCCTCAGGAGAATAAGCACCTTAGTTATGTGCGACTAAATAGGCCAGTGGCAGTTTTTCTCTTAGAATTCAGGAACTTGTAGTCTTATTTAACCCACAATAAAACCAAAATTACAAGTCCCAAAATGCAAAGTAAAAAAGAGGATTGCCTTACCTGGTCACAACTGGGAAACTTGTCAACTGTGGCGAGTAGGGGGGCTATGGGAGGTTATGATTGTACCTGGCACCACATTAACGTTGTCCTGAAGTGGCAGTCCATTAGCAGGTTGGGATGCATTGGAAAGAGGGCGTTCAGTCCACCTGGCCTTCGAGGAAGAACTTGAACAGGCTGAATCCTGAAAAAATTCTCCTCCACCCGCCTCCTCTCTTGTTGCCATTTTTAATTAATGTCCCCCACAGTCCAGACTTCCTCCCCCAATCCATTCATAGAGACTGTGACCTCTGGCCATAATACTGCTTTATAGTTTCCGCTGAAGGAGAATTCAGACACACCTGAAATACATTTCCTTACAGCCACATAAATACTGCCCATACCATAGAATGTGTTTTTTTCCTATTCAGTTTTGGGTCCTGCAGCCACCAATGCATTGTTCTCTCTCAGGGATGCTGTCTGTGTTAAAGATGAAGAGAATTTCCCTGAGGAGAAGATACTCCGTGTAGTTAAATTTGCTGCCGAATACTACAAGCAATCTCAATTCTCCTTCAGTGGATAGTGAATAGGAGACCTCAGCATGGCAGTGAATCGAAAAATTATATAAACCTGACAGAATTCAGACACACCTGAAATCCATTTCCTTACAACCACATAAATACTGCCCGTACCATAGAATGTGTTTCTTTCCTCTTCAGTTTTGGGTCCTGCAGCCACCAATGCATTGTTCTCTGTCAGGGATGCTGTCTGTGTTAAAGATGAAGAGAATTTCCCTGAGGAGAAGATACTCCGTGTAGTTAAATTTGCTGCCAGATACTACAAGCAATCTCAATTCTGTCAGGTTTATATAATTTTTCGATTCACTGCCATGCTGAGGTCTCCTATTCACTGCCATGCAGATGTCTCCGCCCCGTGTGTGGGGATCTTCTTTTCACTACCATGTGGAGTCTCCGTCCAGAGTGTGGAGGTTGTACTAGGCCGAAGATAGGGTCTTATGTTTCATGTAATAACTATACAGTTGTAAGTATTAATTACTCTGACTCCACTCCCTAAATTAAGGGGGCAGAAACATGAAAGTCTACACTTTTCAGTAACTTTGCACTCTACACTCATATCTTCATAATAGCCAAAAGTAGCAACATTTCTCCAAAGTATAAGAGTAAACTACGGATGTAAATTACTCACAAGTGTAAGTTTCATTTGTGAATAGTCCCCTCTGTGTCCTGCTACATTCTATCAGTCTCTTTCATGTGTTCAAATGCATCTATTACCTTGCTTTGTTTAAACAGGAAGCCATCATACATAATGCTTTAAATGTCTGCTTTTCCCTGCTGCCACAGAATCCTGCCACACAAACTTCAGCTGCACTCCACTTCACCTGCTGCTCCCACCAATGCCTCCTCTACATAGTCTCTTTTTGAAACATCTTTTGTATTGAAATTGCCACGATTTAGTAGATACTGAAAATGATAGTAATGTAGTTTTCAAATTTCGATCACATTGCAACGTATAAAATAGGTTCTCCCAAGAGACAGTCAAGAAAAACTGTCCTTGTCAATTTGAAGGAAAAACACAATTTTGTAATCTCACAAAAGTGTTTTAATCATGGAATATTTGTTTCATTTTGATTATATAAGCACAGTGTTACTTTTGTATTTATGCAGTTGCCTGGAGAGTTCCAAATCTATGATCTCACACGCGGTCTGCATACTGGCTGCTGCAATCTGGGGCGTGAGTAAAACAAGCACTATAACGTACTAGTCACCAATGACAAGGAAAAAGTCAGGAATTAAATGAAGTACCTAGAGATATAGACAACTGCCATAAGTGACATAATCTGTCTCCTTTTCCTTGAAAAAACTCCAGTCCTGCATGCTGAACAACTAAGGAACGAAACATGTGATGCATGTAGAACATTGGTCTGTAAACTTGAATCATTGATTAGCGACAACAACTAAAAAAATGAAGGAATTAACCAGCTTTTTCCTTGTACCTGCTTATTATTACCTGAGGTCTTATATAACATAATGTAACTATGTGAATTAAACAGTAGTCACATTCCTACTCCAGTTAGTATGATATAACAATATGAGGGGATTGGGCTGTATCCACACTACTGGAATGCATAGGGACACTGACCAATACATTTCTTACTCTTGATTTAGGCATTATAGTAGAATGACTAAGTTAAGAGACCTCTACTAGATTTTCTACCACATTTTGAATACATTGAGATTTTCTATGGAGCTCATAATACTCCAGCAGAGCAAGGCTGAAGGTGTATTCAATGAAGTTGCATCGAAGTTGGACAGCTTTGCCGTAAGGTCCTGCTGACGGCTCTGGAGGTATAGGAGGTCCAAACATGCTCGAAGACTACATTGTTCAGAGTTTCTGGAGCAGCTCCTATAGGTCACTTATAAGGCTCACAGGACACCAGGGATAGAACTTAGGGGCCAGGACTCAATCAATCAGATGCCAGCAGCATGGTTTTGTCCACTTGCCACTGGTCACCTGGTCACTTCTAAAATAAGTCCTCTAGCAGTTTCTTGTGTCCCTTTAGTCACACAGGAGGTCAGCCAATTGACCATTGGAGTCCATTTCCTTGTCCTGGGTACAAATTCAATCTGGTCCTGTCCTTCAGGGCTCCTCTCAAGGCACAGACAGCAGGTCTAGTCCTCTTCTGATCCTCTATAGGTCCAGAAAATGTTTTGAGGAGGGTGCCTTGGTATGCCACTCTTATGGTTGGCACTTGCGAGTGGGTAGGGGTGACTCCTGGCTCCTCCTGACGTACCAACACCTACTTTTTCAGCAGTTCCTGTTTGCCCTAATGCAAACAATCCCACAGTGCCTTTCACTCCTAAAATCCAAAATGGGGAAACCATTCCTCCTTTGTGCAGAACTCTTGTGTCCACCCTGAGGTGTGGCCAAGGAAATGAAGAGCCCCCTTCTCTGTGTCCCCTCCAAACCAGTTTTGGACAGCCTTGCTAGTGTGGGTTTTGGGGACATAGGATTTCCCTTTTTCAGGTCTCTCCTTACACTAAACCATGAATAGGCAAGTCTCACCTCTGTCCCTTTCAAGTTAATGAACTTCCTGCATGGTATCATGTAACTATTGCTACACACACGCATAAAAACAGCTGACCTCTGTGCTCTCATGGCTTGGGCTAGCATCATTAATGTTTGATTTTCTAACCCATGCTCCATGCCACTCGGATCTCTCTTAGGCAATCTACAACTTGCTCTGTCCTTGAGGTGCTATGATCTGTGAAAGGCAGTCACCCCATTGTCCAATTTGTATCATTTTCTGTGTTTATCTTATGCATGCCATACTGTCTACATTTTTTTTGTAAAATATTTTTATTAGCATTTTTATATTTTAGATAAATCACACATTAGTACATACAAATCATATTTGTTTCATACAATTCTTGCGTTTTTCCCTTATATCGTTTGGAATTACAACAGTTTGTTTGGGATAGTACCTACGTTGTCTGAGATATAAATGTATGTATGTGTGTAGTTACGTTGTTATATGCTCTTTTGCACATGGAAATGTACCTCCTTCCTGTAAATTACCGGCCTAGTAACTACCGGTATAAGTTCTCAACCGTTAACTTGGGAGTCTAACTGGGGTGGTTTTCAGGAGAGCTGAGGATTTTGTTCAGGTGGGACGCTGTATATATGGGTCAACATGCCTATGGCTTTATGCGGCTACGTATATCCAGGGCGGCTATATCAGTCTCTACGTGTCTACCCACATGTTTAGTGTTTGACTGGATCGTCGTGGGATATTATGTGTTTGTGACTTCTTGGAGATTAGAGCTTGTGTCTGCGATCGGGGTATGTGTCTGTGAAACTGGGGGGGGTCTGAGATGGTGTGTTAGATTAGTCTCGTGTTGTCTGTTGTTTAAAGTGGTGTAAGAGTAAAGTCCACTCCATGGATATGTGGTGTTTGCGTATTCCTTTCACTTCTTCATTTCTTATCGCTTCTTCTTCTGCTGCGCCCCATTTGTTCACTGCTCCCACCCATGCTGCTATTCGGGGTCCTGTCGGGGCTCGCCAGTGCATAGCTGTCCTCTTTTGGCTGTTAGTGTTGACAGCGATGCAAAGCGTATCTGCACTTTGTGCTGTTTCCGCCGCCGGAACACTCCGAAAGCACAGGCCTCCCATGTATTCATTTCTGGTAGGCCTGTGAGTTCCCTCAATGTCTCATGTATAAAGTTCCAGTATGATTGTATTGTGGGGCAGTTCCAAAACATGTGTTGGAAGTCTGCGTCTGACGATTGGCACCTGGGGCATAGGAACTGCGTGTCTGGATAATATTGCTGAAGACGCGCCGGCGTTAGGTATGCCCTATGTAATATATAAAATTGTATGTTTTTAAACCGTGCATTGCGGGACACCTTCTTTGGATATTCAAGTGCCTTTTCCCACTCTTTGTCATGCATTGGGCGCCCGATTTCTTCCTCCAATGTGTCTCGTAGTGTGTTTAGTGGCTTGTTTATGAGTTCTCGTATGGCTTTGTATAACCAGGTAACTAAGTGCCGGCCTGTTCCCATATGAAGGATTGTATGTATGACCGGGTGTGTTGCAGGTCGTAATATAGGAGATAACTGGCTATGATCTGCCTATGAAGCAGGAATTGCCCGGGGGGAAGGTCATACTCTTCCATTATCAGGTTGAATGGTCGTAATTGTCCATCTTCAAATAGGGATTCCATCTCCGTAAGTGAGTGTTCTGTCCAAACCTGTAGCATGCGGGTTGTGTAGTATGTCTCTCGTCTGGGCAGAAATAGCAACGGTAACAATGGGGAGTAGAAGGGCTTCCCTGCGGACATGCGATGTATCCTCTGCATACATGTGCAGGCTATTGACACTTGTAGTGGGTATGTTTGCCTAGGTTTTGTGCCGGTTAGGAGCAATTGGCGGATCTCCGGTAGTGGTATAGGGCCGGTCTCCGAGTGGGTCTCCCCTATGTGTCGTTCTGCAGTCCAGTAGGAGAGCCACTGGAGTTGCGCAGCTAAGAAGTACGCCTCGAAAGATGGTGCCCCCAGTCCGCCGTGGTCAGTGGGTAGCTGTAGCTTGGCTAGTGCGACCCTGTGTCTGCCTGTACCCCAGATCAATGAACTCAATAGAGAGTCCAATTCCCAGAGAAAGGCTCGGGGTGGGACGACCGGAAGGTTGGTGAAGTGATATAATAGTTGTGGTACTATTATCATTTTGGCTAAGGCTACTCGTCCTATCGGGGCTAGGGGAAGGGTCTTCCAAAAGCCTACCGCTGTTCTTATCCCTGCCAGTGCTTTGCGGTGGTTGCCCTCAAATATGTCAGTGGGGGAGTGATATAACTGGACCCCTAGGTATTGGGGGCTCTCTCCCTCCAGCCTATGCCTTGTTCTCCTATGCTAATGTTCTGGGGGGCAAGGTCCGGGCTCAGTGGGTATATCGTGGATTTATCCCAGTTTACCCTGAGTCCTGATGCCTCCGAAAATTCTTCTAGTGTTGTCCATATTGGAGTCAAGTCTGCTGTGATGTCCCGTACATATATTAATAAATCATCTGCGTACATTGATACACTGTGCATGGTACCCGCTATGGGGATACCCCAGGTTTTTCCCTCCAGACGCAGGCGTATTGCCAATGGCTCATCTGCTAGAGCGAATAGTAGGGGAGAGAGTGGACAACCTTGTCTTGTGCCTCTTTCCACCTGAAATGGAGCTGATATGCATCTCCCCATACATATTCGTGAAGTAAGATTAGTATATAAGAGCCATGTGTATGCAAGTAGAGTAGGGCCTATCCCTAGCCATTGTAGGACCGTGAAAAGGTATGGCCATGTGAGAGTATTGAATGCCTTCTCTAGGTCTAGGATGAGGCAGGCAGCTCTGGGAAATGTGGCACTTGCTTTATCTTGTATGTGGAATAGCCGGCGTAAGTTTTGGGATGTGTTCCTTCCCGGAACGAATCCACATTGGTCCGGGTGGATCAGTGGTGGTAGAATTTGAGTAAAACGGTCTGCTAGTATCTTCCCCAATATCTTGCAGTCCGCCGACAGCAATGTGATGGGTCTATATGAGGCTAGCTGCTTTGGGTCTCGATTTTGTTTTGGGAATGTCATCAGAATGGACTCCCTGAGGGATCCTGGGACTGGGAACTCCCCTTTCTCTAAAGCTTCTGCAAACATTTCTGCGAGGCGGGGAACCAGTAGTGTGGAGAAGGTGGTGTAGTACTCTAGGGGAAACCTTCCATTCCCGGGGCTTTATTGCGTGCTAGGGCGTGAATTGCTTGGGTTATGTCTGCTGATTGTATCTCTGTGTCTAGTGAGGTTTTATCTGCTGCTGAGATCTGTGGTATGACCAGTAGGTTTAGAAATTGTTCCATTGCTCTTTGTATGTTCTGCACTGGGTTCCTATATACTCTGGTGTAATAGTTTAGGAATAGCTGCAATATTCCTGTTGGTGAATGGACTGGGTTTCCGGCTGGGTCTAGTAGTTCAGTAATTGGTTTGATCTCCGTGTCCTGTCGGGCCAGCCAGGCTAGGAGTGTCCCAGTTCTGTCTCCTTCTCTGTGTGCCCTAGCGGCATGTGCCTTAAAATTATATCTGCATAAATCTAATACGGTTACTGCGTATGCTGTTTTCGCTTCTGCCACTTGAGTTATGGTTGCTCTGTTCGCGTCCGCTTATTTTGTCAGGGTCGCTAGCTTGGTTTCGGCCAGTGTTAGTGCATGTTCCAGCGTCCTCGTGACCCCCACTATATTCCCCCCGGGGTACCATTTTGAACGCGTCCCATTCCAGTATTTTGGACGTCGCTGTACCTGTGTTTCAGGAAACAATTCTGTATACTTTGTACCTGCTCGTTTTTAAACACGTGGTCAGTCAGGCACTCTTGCGGTAGTCTCCAGGTAGGTACTGGAGGGTGTGGGGGTTTCCATCAGAGGGTTAGTATGTGGACGTCATGTTCTGAGAGGACCTGACCTAGGTAATTGGCATGTTGTACTTTGGGGATTATCGTTGCTGAACAGTGAAATCTGTCCAGTCTCACCCGTAGATTGTGTGGGATGGAGTGGAACTAGTATAGTTTGGTTTGTGGATGTCATGCTCTCCATGCATCAGTAAGCGCCAAATGTGTGACCCATGTTTGATATCGCTCTGTCTGTTTGTGGGTGGGAGAGTGTGCAGGTGTGGGGTGGGATCTGTCCAGTGTCCAGGGTGAGGTTCAGCACGCAATTATAGTCTCCCCCTAATATCCATGGTATGGATGTGTATTGGGCTAGGACTCCTGTGAGGTGATCCCAAAACTTTTCCTACTCAGTATTTGGGGCACATATGCTTACCAAGAGTATCCGTTGTCCCTCCAAGAGTCCCTCCATAAGAGCATACCTCTCCTCTTTATCCACCGTCCTCCTGAGTTCTTGAAAAGGGGTCCCCGGCCTGACCCAGATCAATGCGCCTCTCGCGTAAGCAGAGTATGTTGTGGCGCATATGGTTCCTCGCCATCTATTACGCAACCTGTCTGTTGGGTTCTATTCCATTCTCAATGGAATCTCTGTGTTACTGGGGTAACGGAACTGTAGTCAGTTGGGAGCTGACTATCTCGGAGTCGGAGGTCCGGCTCGTCCTGTCGCCCTTCATATCTAATAAAGGACTTACATCAATTTCCTGCGTCCTTTCACTGGCGACGAGTTACCGGGACAGGACGAGTCCCCCACACAGTGTTCCGGTTTCTTCACCTTGTCTCCTGCTGTGCTGTCTTCGTGAAGAACATCCTCTCGTGGCATTGGAACCTTCATCTGTTGTGCTGATTTACGGCTTTGTCATCTGTACTCCGGTTTTCATCCATTCTTCTGCCGTGAGTACTGTTTAAATTGGGCATTTGGCAATTGGTCTCGAGTTTCTGTCTCAAGCCTACAGCGCGAGCCTCCAACTCCCTTCCTGACATGCCTCAGTGGTTCCACGCTGCGTCAGTCCATTGAGCCCCTGGTATCCTGGCAACAGCTACTTGATTCTGCCTGCGTGAGCCTTCTCATTCCTTCCTGACGTGTCTTCACATTCTACGTTACGTCAGTCCATTGTATCTCTGTATCATAGCAACAGAAGCTCCTTCAGCTGTTCCTGGGATATTTTTAACCCTCAGCTGCCTGTGCAGAATCTCTTCATTCGTCCTATTGCAAATACGTGCAGTTTACAGAGGGTGTTACTGTGCATCAGGAGTTTCACTTTATTGCCAGTGTTACAGTTTCCGCTTCATTGTGCATCTATTGTGTACAGTATTTCTCCTATCACTGATACACACAGTTTACTCCACGTGCACTGCAAAATTCTCTACGCTGATGCACACAGCTTATTTTACGCTTCATTGTGCATCTACTGATACACAGTTTATTCCACGTGCACTGCAAAATTCTCTACGCTGATGCACACAGCTTATTTTACATTTCATTGTGCATCTATTGTGTACAGTATTTCTCCTATCACTGATACACACAGTTTAATCCACGTGCACTGCAAAATTCTCTACGCTGATGCGCACAGCTTATTTTATCGTTGCATTTTCTTCTTCCACATATTTATGAGTTTCAGGTATCCTTACTACTGTACTCATATTTATTAACCCTCAGCTGCCTGTGCATAATCTCTGCATTATAATTACGTGCAGGTTTTAGGGTGTTTTTGTGCATTTACTTCAGTGTCAGTAGACTTAATTGACAATTCATGCAACTTGGTGCATTTGTTTGTGTACAGTATTTCTACTATCACTGATACACACAGTTTATTTTCTCGTACACTGCATAAAGCCTCCTACATTGTGCATCTACTTGTGTACAGTGTTTTTCCTACCACTGATACACACAGTGTATGTCCACGTACATTTCAAGTTTTCTACGTTGATGCACACAGCTAATCATACCATTATATTTTGTTTTTCAACATATTTTTGTTTTTTTTTGTCTTCATAATGCAAAATTCATTAGTACCGCCACCTGCCTTTTCTCCAAATCCCACTACTCCGGAATCTGATTGGGAGCAGTGGAAGGAAGCTTTTGAAGCATATTTAGACGCTTTAGATGGCGATACCTTTACACATAAAAAAAGTTTGCTGTTCTTCGACATTGTTTGGGTAACGAGGGTCGAAAAATTCTTAAGCACATTCCTTCTGAACCTGTTTTGGTTAGTCATGGTGAAAGAGAAGGAGATTTTGTAGTTGATGAGTATGCCACAGCCTTAGAAACATTAGATTTAAGATTCAAGGCAAGGAAAAATGTCATCATGGAAAGGCACAAATTTTATAGAAGGGTTCAAATTTCTGGTGAGTCAGCTGCCAGTTATGTTGGAGCCTTAAGAATTCTTGCTGTTTCATGTGAATATAAGAACTTTGAAGATGAAATGATTTGTGACAAACTAGTGGAGAAAACCAACAATAAGAAGTTTCAGGAAGCCTTATTATCTAAACCCAATCTAACATTACAGAAAGCTGTAGAAATTGCTTCTAGAATTGAAAGCACCACGTCCTTCATGAGTCAACTAACTGTATCTGATAACAAATCTTCTGATGTCTTGGCAGTCAAATCCAAATATTCTAAGTTTAAAAAGAAGGACGCTTCTGGAAACACTTCCGAAACTTCAAAAAGTTTGGGTAACCAGGTTACAAGACCTTCCTTCAGGCATTTGGAGTGTTACCGTTGCGGTAGCCCGTCTCATTTAGGGAATGCTGTTTTTTGTCCGGCTAAGGATCGTACTTGTGCCAAGTGTATGCGAAAGGGTCATTTCTCCAAGGTTTGTAGAGCCTCCAATAGAGTCCAATATAAGAAAAAAGTGATGGAAGTAAGTCCAAGCAATGGTGTTGAGCATGATCAAGATTCAGGTGACGATGATGAAATACTCTTGATCAAGGACCCTGCTGCTGATGATTCTGTATGTCACATTGGGTTGAATAATTTTACAAGACCATATTGTACAATTAGTATTAATGGCATCAATGTGAAAGTCATGGCAGATTCGGGTTCACCTTATACTTTATTGAGTGAGAAAGTTTGGCACAATCAGTTCAATGGCACCCAATTATCTAATTCCATGTTGCGTCCTGTGGATTATGGTGGCAAAACTATTGATGTTGTTGGTGAATTTTCTGCCACTCTTAAGTTCCAATCCAATTCTTCCGATGGGGTGGTTTACATAGCCAAGGATGATTCCTGTTTATTGGGTTGGTATGATCAGAAGAAATTAGGCATTTTACTCGACCCTAATAATCCTGCTCAAGTTGTGTTAAGGGACAGTTACTTACCAGTTATGCCTGTCATAAATTCCAACAGGTGGGAATTACAATTTCCTGAAGTTTTCCGCAGTGGGTTAGGTACCTTGAAGGGCTTCACCCATAAAATCAAGCTTGTTGAGGAATCGTGCCCAGTTGCCCAGTAAGAAGGGTTCCTTTAGCCCTGCGTTCCGAGTTGAAAGCTGAGTTACAGAAACTTTGCGAACTAGGTGTCATTGAACCTATTGAAAGTTCCAATTGGGTTGCCCCCATTGTTTTAGCGCGTAAACCTAATGGTTCTGTCCGCATGTGTGTGGACTTGCGCGACTTAAACAAACAAATTTGGATTGATCGACACCCTTACCAAACATCACTGAGATGCTTTCCATTTTGCGAGGTGGTAACATTTTCAGTTTACTGGATATGACCTCAGCTTATCATCAGATCAATCTTCATCCTGATTGCAGACACCTGACATCCTTTATTACTCCTGAGGGCCTGTTTCAATTCAAGCGCATGCCTTTTGGTTTAGCGTCAGCCTCCGCAGTATTTCAACGGGTGGTTGAAGGCATGTTTAAGGATGTTGAAGGCGTCATCGCTTTTCAGGATGATGTTTTAGTTTGTGGTAACGATCAAGACCAACATGACAAAAGAATGCGTCATGTTTTGTCGATTTTGAAAAACAAGGGTGTAACTATCAGTACAGAAAAATGTAAATTTGGTCTTGCCGAAATTGAGTACTTAGGTTACAAACTTTCTGAAAAGGGCATTGAACCTAAGCTCAGTCTTGTAAAAGCCATCAATGATTTTGATACCCCAAAAAATAAGGATCAACTAAGGTCTTTCTTAGGCTTAGTTGAATTTTATTCCAGGTTTATTCCTAAGTGTACTGAAAAATCTTTTCACATGAGAAATCTTCTTAAGAAAAATGTTTCTTTTAATTGGTGTATTCTGTGTAGTCAAGAGTTTTCTCTTATCAAAAAGAACTCGTGCATGCTATACCTCTTAAGCCTTTCAACACCTCTGATGAAACTATCATTATGACTGATGCCAGCCAGATGGGTTTAGGTGCTGTCCTCATGCAACGCAAAGAAGGCAAGGATGAAGTTGTAGCTTTCGCTTCAAGAAGTTTAAAGGGTGCTGAATCATCCTATTCTGTAATAGAACGAGAAGCCTTAGCGTGTTGGTGGGGCATTGTTCACTTCAAGATGTATTTGTGGGGTTCACATTTTACTGTCCGTGTTGATCCCAAGCCCTTAGTACAGCTATTTACTACCAAAGGTATGGAACGTGCTATGCCTAGAATTGCCAAATGGCAGTATAGGCTCCAGGAATATGATTATGCTGTTGAGTATGTTCCAGGTGCTAAAAATGTCTTAGCAGATTGCATGTCTCATTTGCCTAGTTGCAATGGAGTGGATGAAGTTGAGTTACCTGAAAATTCAGATTCTGATTTGGTATGTGCGGTGGAACAGAGGTGCAATGGTGCCATACTAGAAAGTGAATGGCTCATGGCTTGTGATATTGATATCCAAATGTCAGAAGTTAAAAATGGTATTCTTCAAGGTTGGTCGGAATGGAAGTCTGATGGTGTTAAGAGTGATGTCTACAAGCATGTTTTTGGGGAACTTTCTATCATTGATGGTCTACTTTACCGTTTTAGTTTATTAGTTGTGCCCGAAAGCATGAGGATTAGAGTCCTTACCTTAGCTCATGAGGGACACATTGGTATGCGAGCCATGAAGAGGAGGATTAGGGAGCATTTTTGGTGGCCAGGTCTTGATAGAAGTGTTGAGCATTTTGTTAGAGATTGCATCTATTGTGCTGGAAGCGACAAGAGTCAAGTAACTGTGCCCAGTCCTGTTGAGGCTATTGAAGTTCCCAACAAACCATGGGGCAAGATAGCTATTGATATTATTGGTCCCATGGTGTTTTCTGGTGGTTTACAGGAGTATGGCATTGTTGTCGTGGATTTTTACAGTCGTTGGCCAGAGTTTAAGTTTGTTAAATCTCCTAATACCTACAGTGTCATTGAATTTTTGGAGTCTATTTTCCTTAGGGAAGGTATTCCGGATGAAATTTTATCGGATAATGGCTGTTAGTTCACTTCCTCTCAATTTTCTGACTTTGTCACCTTTTTAGGCATTAAGCACACCAGAACTTCTTTATATCATCCCAGGAGTAATGGATTGGTAGAACGTTTTAACAGAGTCATCAAGGACAATGTTCAGCTGGCCAAGTCTAGTGGTTTGAACAGTAAGGAGGAGTTGCGCAAGTTGTTGTGGGCTGTTCGCACTACTCCTAATGCTGACACTAATCTTTCCCCCTTTTCTCTTTTACAAGGGAGATTACCTGCATCCAAGTTAATTAGAGATTGGATGGGATGTTCTTCTTCTTCCAGGCAAAAAGTGGAGGATGTGATCAGGAAAAGAATTGTTGCTCAGAATAAGTATGTGAGTGTGCGGGGGAAGGAATCTAAGGTTGCAGTTGGTGATTTTGTCAGAATTAAAGTACCTAGAGTCATTGCCATGAAGGATTCCAAATTTTCTGTTCCACAAAAAGTGGTAGTCGTGAAAAAAAACGTGGTCAAGTTACAAAATGGTAAGTGGTGGAACAAGGACAAGGTTTTCATCGCTCATGATATTCACAGTAATAATCCTACCATTGGTGGTGATAAGGAATCTGTGTCTACCTGCATCAGTGTTCCATCTTCTATGATGCGTGAATGTGAGAGACGCGTATCTACTAGAACCAGATTTCCTTCTTCTAGACTTCGTGGTTTTATAGCTTAAATTATATTGTACTACAAGTATTGTACTTTCGTATATATTCTCTGTTATGCAAGGAGGAAGATGTGTTCAATTGTTTTCTTGTTTTCTTCATCTTTTGTGCTACATTCATTGTACATTTTGTTAATATTTTGTTAGCTTCTATTGTTTTTGATTTTGTTATTTTGTTTTCATTCATTGTACATCATTGTACTCTTTTGCGTTGTTATGTAAGGGGGAAGATGTGTTGGGTTCTATTCCATTCTCAATGGAATCTCTGTGTTACTGGGGTAACGGAACTGTAGTCAGTTGGGAGCTGACTATCTCGGAGTCGGAGGTCCGGCTCGTCCTGTCGCCCTTCATATCTAATAAAGGACTTACATCAATTACCTGCGTCCTTTCACTGTCTAGCTCCCGTGTAGTTAAATGTGTCTCTTACAGCAGAGCTATCTGTGTGTATTGTTGTTTGGAATAGGAGTATATGGCGCATCTTTTACTGGGTGTGTGCATGCCTCTGACATTTAGTGAGAAGAGGCTGATGTCGTGGTCATAGTCCTGTTAGCCATTTTACGGTTTCTGTGAGGACTGGAGCGTCATGTCCCGGAGAGTTAGTGGTGCCCGGCGTTTCCCCATTGTGTTGGTGGTCAAGGTTATTTCTGTGTGCCACCCGCCTGTATAATGCTCCTGGTTGATGTTGTGTGGTTCTGTGGGGGGAAGGGGTTAAACGTAACAAGGAGACACAGTCCCATCTTTGAAGACCTATCGCACGAGGCGGTATGTCCAAACTAGACATTCTGTAATTATGCTAATTTGTTGTAAAAAAGGGGGGGAGTCGTGGTTTCTAACTCTTGTGGTGTATGTTCTATGTAGCCCAAGTCGGCTAGTAATATAATCGTAGTGCTGGTGGTTCCTTCTATTAATTTCTCATTGTCCTCACTAGTGTCTGTGTTTTCCAAATGTGTTATACGCTTGGCTGTGGGTGGGTTGGAAAATGTAACTTTGGATCTTCGCCAGGTGAGGGGGGAGTTTGTGCGGTGTATTAAAGACTTTATCATATCAAAACTGTTCTTTCAGATGAAAGTGTCCGCAGTTTGTGGGGTCACCTCCGGCGGGGTAACCGAACACTCCTGGGAGGTATTAGTGTCATCCACTTCTTCTTCTGAGGAAAAGATATGGGGGCCTCTTTCTCTGTCTGAACTCCACAAGGTTGAGCCCAATTCTGCCGCCGCCTGCAAGGCTTTCCGGCGCTCTGAGATTATTTGCTCAAGGTTTGAGGGGCTCCTTGTTGGTGTCCCTTTTCGAGGCTCAGTCTGTGTTTGGGTAGGCATTTTCAGTTGTCGGTGTTTGCCTCTGGATTCTTGCTTTTCACGCATGTTTTCATGAGGTCTCGTATTTTGTAGGTGTTGTTCTGCCCAGTCGTGTGCATCTTTTGGGGTTGTGAAAAAGTTAGTGCGGCCTTCAAATATGATTTTGAGGCATGCAGGGAATAGCAAGGAGTATTGGACTGCTTTTTGCCGTAGCATGCGTTTGACTTCTAAGAAAGAGGCGCGTTGTCGCTGCACCGCCCGGGAGTAATCTGGAAATAGCATAACTGACTTGTCCTCTACTTTTATGGGTCCTAGTTGCCTAGCGGCTCTAAGTGCTGCATCCCTGTCTCTATAATGTAAGGGTTTTAATAGCAGAGGTCTGGGTAGGAGTCCTGGAGGGGGGGGCTTCCGTGCTGGGTCTCGGTGCGCCCTTTCCACCGAACAGTAGGGAGTCCGTTCCGATTCTGGGGTGAACGATTTGAGCCAAGTCTCTACATATTCAATTGGGTTAAGGCCCTCCACTCCTTCTGGTAAATTTATCACCCGAATGTTGCTCCGTCGTGAGCGGCCCTCCAAGTCATCGTTTTTTTCTTCTAGGACCTTAACTTGGAATTGGAGGTCTTTCAGTGTTTCCTGTTGGGTTTTGACTTGGGGTTCTATGCTCTGAAGGGTTTTGTCTCCTTGTGCTACCTTATCTGCCAATTTCCGGTGATCGTCTCTGAGTGGATTTAGATCTGTGGCCAGCGATCCAAACCTGTCCTCCATCATAACTCTTGAATGTTCTATGGCCGCTAGCACTTTGTCTAGCTTATCTGACATTGATGCTGTTTCCCCTTCAGTTCTGGTGTCTTTAGTTGTGGGGTAGATTGTCTTGTGTGGGCTGGTGTTTGCGAGTTCCCGGTTGTATGTTGTCTGCCCATCCTTAGGGTGGGTAAGGGCGCGTCTCTGGCCGATCCGAGTTATTCGTGTCCGGGCGGTGTGTCGAATACCTGGGTACTGTATTGAGATCCCTGATTTCTTTTAGTAGTTGCTCTAATGCTGTTAATCTCAATCCGTCTGTGGGGTTCTTCTCTGGTGTTTTATTACTGGACACACTGGATGCACTTTACTCGCATCAGTGTAGTGACTCTGATTTTTCCACTATCCGGATCCCTATAGCCTTGTACTGTACCATTCTGAGGGAAAGGCCTTCCGTGATGTCGCGATGTCGGGGCTCACCCCGTGGTGTATGACTGAGTTTGGAGGGGGCCCTGTCTGGGCTCCTTCTACTTAGTTCTTTTCCCTCTAGGTGCCTTCAGCCGGGTGCTGCGGCAGCGTCTGCCCACGCCGGTGCCGCTCACCATTGTGTGTGTGCCCAATAGGCCCTCCTCGCTGCTGGCTTCCCTCCCAGGGTGGTCACCTTGGGTGTTCTTGTCATCACCTGCACTGTAGGTTAGTGGGAGTTGCCTCGTCTAGCTTAGGCATAGGGGTACATCTTATAGTGTCTGATTATGTTTTTTTTTTTGAGAGGCCTTTGTCTAAATTCCTTCTCCTTGTTGGGGGGGAGGTTTAGTTTCTCCCGTGACCTATTTCTTTTCTTTTTCTTTTCGTTCTTTTTCCTTTTCTTTTTTGTTATTGGGGATTTTCTTCTCTCTTTGCCTGTCCCCTTGCCTCCGTTCTCCCCTGCCTTTGTGTGTCCCCTCTCCCCTGTGTCTCCGCACCTCGAGTCCTGGTGCCGATCGCTAGAGCCACCGCACTCAAGTAAATGTAGGACTACACTGAACAAAGCTCTCTGGGCGTAATTAGACAACGATAAAAAAATCACCATACCACAATTACCTCCAAAAACCACTAACAATGACTTGCACGAGCGAACTTTGGTACAAGAATCTGACTTACCTAACCTTCAAACAAGTTATAAATAAAACTGCAAAACTTCATTCTTTGCTAATCGACAAAAACATCTTCAGCGAGAGATCGCATGCTTGGATGGTGATTAAAAACTATAAGATCCTCGCACCAGCACCTTACCTAAGTATAACATTTTCAGTATACCGGAAAAGACAACTGATGGCTCTTCGCCTTGGAAAATTACCATCCATCGCAGACCAGCCAGCTTGGGTCCATAAAGAGCCGACAATATGCCGACTCTGCGGCAGTAACAAAGAGGACTTTATTCATCTAATGTCCCAAACTTTGCACAGCACATGTCACTTTATTAAGAAAAGCATTTAACATCAGAAGAATAAGGACATGCAGAGTGGCTATAATAGCAGGGCTGGACCCGTCTGATCCCCAGATGAACTGCCAACTGATAAAATTTCTTGGCTGCCAATCTCTTGCACTACAAACAGAAACTCTAGCTATAAAGCAGGCCGAGAACTCTATGATATGTTAAGAAATGTTATTCTTCATGTTATTTAAGTGGAGAACGCCAGTAACCTTATTTCTAGGTTAGAAAAGCCACTCTTCATTGATCGGCAGAATGGTGTTGTCGTGGGACTTAGTAAATATTAATTGTATGTTACACATCCCACTAAAATATTAACTGAGTATGTAAAGCTTTTAGGTTTTAAATTGATGAACGTTTATTGATGACTTTTATTTATGCGATAAATTGTTAAGGTTTTAATTAACCAAACAATAAACATTCATTATCATTATCATTATCATGAATGAGGGAACCCCAGTGGCTTCTTCACAATTGTACCGCTTTTGCTAATATTTATTTGTGTTGGGGGCGGGGGGAGGTTGGGGGGGCGCCCTCCTTGAAGCTTCCTTCCGTATGCCTTGGTGACACCTTACCACGCTGATACTGATGGTCACTGTATATGCTCCTGATAGGCCCTCCTCACTTCAGGCTTCCCTTTCGGCTCTCCCCTTGGGTGCTCTTTATCTGGCCTCCTGCCCCTGGCAATCTACTCATTGGGCACTGATGTGGGGCCTTCACTGCCGCGTTGGGGTCTATCTCCTTCCCGATGCCATTGATTAGATTCCAGGTGCCACCATTTTGATGCGATCCCCCGGTTCAGTCATCCTCGCCGCAGGCTTCCCCCTCACCGCTCACCTCAGGCGTTCTTTGTCAAGTCTGCTGCTGCTGGCAGTCAACTCGCTAGGTGCTGGTGTGGGGCCTCACTGCTGCGCTGCGGTCTGCTTTCTTCTCAGGCCGATAGTCAGACTCCGGGTGCCGCCATTTTGCTGTGATCCCTCGGTTCAGTCCTCCTCGCTGCAGGCTTCCCCCTCAGCACTCACCTCAAGCGATCTGTGTCGGGTCTGCTGCTGCTGGTTGTCAACTCACTGGGCGCTGGTGTGGGGCCTCTATGCTGCGCCGAGGTCTACGTTCTTCCCGGGGTCGTTAGTCAGGCTCCGGGCGCCGCCATTTTACTGCGACCCCCAGGCTCGTCCGTCGGCTCTTAGACCCGCAGCGGTCATTCCAATCCTCGCATCTTTTCGGGCTGTGGATAATTATGTTGCCGTTGTGCTTAGCTCCTTCTCATCGCTCCGACAGGAACCCACCGGCACCCTTTATCTGCAGACATTTTGGCTTGTGGAAGATTAGCCCATGCAGTTACATTGAATTTAAGTACTGGAACTGTATATCTGGAATCTTACATGTAGAGGAAAATGTCTGATTTGATAATACATGAGGTCCAAGATAGTTGATTCCCATGTTGGAACGCAAAATATGGCAGGTGCCAAGTACAATCGGTGTATTGTTCTTGGAACTCAGTGTGATACATGTTGGTGCTGAAAATAATTGATCCAAGAATGTAGATATGTGTTTGATGTGGACAACAAGTTTATATCACAATGTCCATTCCGTATTAGAAAGTGAATGTGTTGAAGAGTAGACATAAGTGGTTAACAAACAATTGGAGTCAATTATTGTGGTAAATCTCAGTAGAGCAGTCATGGTCAGTGGCAAGAGGACAGGGTTCAATAGCACTAGAAATAGCCTATCTCCTTCTCTGTAGCTTGACAGTGACCAGATGGAGGAGTCGCTAGCTGGGTATTTAAGTTTCTAGTGGATGAGGGTGCAGAGGGAAAAAATATGTCAGTGTTGCAAATATGTCTGTGTCACATCAGTTGCATCATCCAGTTTATGCAAAAAATGCTATGCGTCAGGATCCCTGTGGACATAGCAGAGTGCTATAGCTGCACACCCAAAGAGTGTAGTCCTCCGTTCCTCAGGTATAGTTGTTATTGTGTGAAGCGTTTTGCTATCCTGTGAGGAGAGAAGCACTCTAAATGAACCTTGAATAAAATAAATGATTGTGCTTGATAATGAGTTGATATGCTGTTCGGGGAGGTGAATGTGGAGAGGCTGGCTGCTGTAATCATTGTCAGGGCTGGAAGCTGCTAGTCCTGGAGGTGTTTGTAATACTCAGGGTGTTGAATGCTTCCTGGCATCCTCTCCTTTTATGAGTGGTGCTGCATTACTTGAGGTGCATTGGCTAAGGCTGATAGGTGTGTAGGGGTCTGATTTCAGTCGTCCATTCATGTGAAATGGTTGTACTGTGTTTGTACTGGGTTCCGTGTCTATGTGATGTGCCATCACCAATAATTATTAATTTAAACTCGAGGTGTTAACCAGACAAGTCCTCCTGTGTAAAAAAGCTAGAAGTTGCATGCATGGTTCTTTGTCCGATCCGCTCCTCAGCTCATTCTATCTTTTGTCTAGAGACCAAGGAAGCCGGATATTACTGACTGTGGCACGCAGCACGTATGTTGGCAATGCTATTCATCATAGCCAGGGTGCTGATGCATCTGGTGTTTGTTTTGTCGAACACAATATGTTTAAAGGGGTTGGATCTTGTGATCTTGGGGTTCAATGATTATCTTTTAGGTGACATTTAGTATCACGTGGTGTTTAGTGGGAGAGATTATGGATTATTGTGGCATTGAACATGACGCACATGGGTGGAGAGCTCAAGTTTATCCTGTGTGTGCCATCTTGGGCTTCTCCTCTAACCACTATGTGCATTTTCCTCATAATGGTTGTACACACTTCTTTCTCCTGTATGTCAAGTCTAGTTACTTGCTGATTATGTGATAATATTTGTGTTGTTTGACCTGAATGGTATCTAGGCCTTGTCTGCTCAACCAACCAGAGAATGCGACACTCTGCTGCCATGACGGTGTTAGTTGACATGAGTGACAATGTACTTTACGGCATTTAGCAGTGCTATATTGCTTCATTTTGTTCTCATTATGTTCACTATATAGTGTTCTTTTGAGTAGGCATACCATTGTGATTTTCCTTTGTGCTTTTGTGTTATTTGCATTTAGTTCGCATTCGCTTCCCCTGCTTCCTCTGTCCTCCGTGGCTACAGGCCAGCACGTGTTTTTGTTCATGGAATTGTATGGTAATTGCATTCATAACAAGTTTGCGTCTGTCATATGCTCTCAAACTGTTTTGGGTTGCAAGATGTTACACTATTAATCTTGCTGCCAGAATAATTCTGAATGAGCCTATTCAGATTTTTATAAAGTCTGAGATGCGTGAACCAGAGAAGCCCACCCAGTATTTTTAAAACTTTTCCCTCTTGTAATGTGAAAGTATCTGAGGAGATATGCACAACCCTTTCCTGGTGTTTTTGTTTGGCCTTCTCCAGTCAGTTTCTGGCAGGTTTGACGTCAAAGACTGTCATTGGAAATGGGCGGCTCCTCCATGTGGGCGTCAGAGCGTCGCCCCACTGCTTTCTCGCAGTGCGAGAAGCAGAAGCATAAAATGGTATAAATACCATTTTATGTTTCTGCTTCTCGTACTGCGAGAAAGCAGAAGAAGGGTTTGGTTGGGGGCGGGAGGGTGGGCGGGTCTGGGAGGAGTGGCTAGCCCAATGTTGTGGGCGTTGACTGTTTGGTCGGCCCCAGGGCCAACCAAACCAGTCATTCACACTCTCCTGTTTTCTCCATGTAGGCTGCATGCTTGGAGAAAATGGCCTCCCCATAGACGCCTGTGCGGTCGGCGTCCCAGCCAATCACAAAGCTGCTATTGCAGCATTGTGATTGGCTTAGGGGAGGAGAGGGAGGCTGCCTGCTTCTGCTTCCTGTGAGCAGAGAGAGGAGACGCAACGCAGGACCGGAGGCAAAGGTAAGTTTTCATTTTTTTATTTTTTATTAACTTAACCCCCCCTCCCCATGCGAGACCCCCTCTCCCCGCAACCCCCTACCCCCCCACACGTGAGTCATGCCGGCCGCAACTGCCTTTGGGTAACGGTGAATGATTTTCCTAAAGGTCTCATCACATTGGGTGTGCAGACAAAATATCGAGTTGGAAATGTCGAACTACAGAAATATCGACAGCAAGAATATCGTGGTCAAGAATATCGATTTGAAGGCAAGATATATTGTTTTTAAAAATATAGAAGTCATTAATATCGTTTGCAAAAATATAGTTCTTTGAAATATTGATTTTTTAATTAGTGTTATGTATTTTAGTATATATTTTAAATGTATGTAAATTATTTTTTTTGTATAAGTATTGTCTATGTTTTTTAATTTATGTGTTATATTTTTAGTAGTTCTCAATTTTATTTTAGTAAAATTTAGCATTTATTAGTTCCGTAGTGGGTTGTGGGTTTGTAGGGGAATAGGGTGGGAAGGAATTTAATTATAACAAATTAATGATATTTTTTTATTTATTAATATTTATTTAATCGAGATTTTATAGTGTTAATTGTGGGAACTAATTTATTATTAATTAATTATTAAATTGTTGTTAATTAATATTATTTAATTAATTGGTAATTAATTATGGTAATTGTGTAATTAATTTTAGGTGCGGGTTGTGGGGTTTATAGGAGTAAAGGGTGGGAAGTCAATTATTTGTAATTAATTAATTATTAGTTGTTAATTATTCTTAATTAATTAATTGAACATTAAATATGGAAATTGTGTAATTAATTTTAGGTGTGGATTGTGTGTTAATTGGGATTAAGGGTGGGAAGTCATTTATTTTTAATTAATTAATAATTAGTTGTTAATTAATATTAATTACCAACTACCAACTAGTTACACTCACTGGAGTGGCAATAGTAATTTTTACCCCTCCACTATCCAAACTTTCCCTACTATTGCACTCATTGGAGTGGGAATAGTAATTTCATCTCTCCGCTATCCAACACTTTCCCCTACTGTTGCACTGACTGGAGTGGGAATAGTCATTTTTACCCTTCTGCTATCCAACACTTTCCCTACTGTTGCACTGACTGGAGTGGCAATAGTAAATTTTACCCCTCCGCTATCCAACACTTTCCCTACTGTTGCACTCAATGGAGGGGGAATAGTAATTTTTACCCCTCCAATTATCCGACACTTTCCCTAGTGTTGCATGCATTGGAGTGGGAATAGAATTTATACCCCCCCGCTATCGAACACTTTTCGTACTGTTGCACTCATTGGAGTGGGAAAAGTAATTTTTACCCCTCCGCTATCCAACACTTTCCCTACTATTGTACTCACTGGAGTGGGAATAGTAATTTTTACCCCTCTGCTATCCAACACTTTCCCTACTGTTGCTTTGACTGGAGTGGGAAATTTAAGTTTAAATATATTTTTTTTTCAGAACAAATTTTTATTGTTGACAGGCAAAATGAGCCCAGGAGAGTCCAGGGCAATACATCATATACATGATATGGCATTGGTAAAGATGTCAACATTTTACAATAGGTTCGTTGAAAAGATGAGGACACATAGGACTGAATCAAATGAAAATAAACATCATAAACAAATAACAGAAGTGTCTCAGCGTACATGTAAGCAATATAGGATAATGACTCCAAGTGCGATAAACCAGTATATGTACAATGGATCACAGTGCGCATACCCAACTTTGGATCATCAAGGCAGATCATCGGTACAGAGTGCCGGGGGGATAGGTTCAAGATATAGACCTCGATAGCCGGCCCATCGCTTCCATATTTTCGGGTGTTTCTGGGGACATCCCGTGCCTTAAAGATCGGAATTTCCAGCCCCATGGAGAAATAAAGGCCTCGCTTCCATGCTCCAACTGAGGGCGGGGAAGTCGCCTTCCAGGCAATGGCAATGTCGCGCTTAGCTAAGGTAAGCCCCAGAAATAGCAAGTGTCTTTTGTATCTATTACCTCCGATCTCATCGGTAATGTTAAGCATAGTTAGGCGCGGAGACCGTGGAACATTCCACCCCAAGACCTTAGAGAGGCAGGCCAGCACCCCACGCCAAAACCGCGACAGTATGGTACAGTCCCATATCGTGTGGAGGAAGGTACACTCTGCCAATCCGCAACGCAGGCACAGGGGAGACGCAATCATCCCAGCGCGCCAAAGTCTGTAGCGAGTTAAATAAACCCGGTGGAGGTATTTGAATTGTAGAAGTCGCAGGAGCGCCGCAATGGCCGCACCGTGTGGGGATTCAAGAGCCTCCGTCCAGTCGTCTTCATCAAGTGGACCCAGGTCTTCCTGCCAGGCCTTGGTTTTGTAAAGCGTGTTATGACTATTAGTGACCACAGTGTGGTATAGCGCTGTGATTTTGTGTGCACCCATCTCACCTAGAAACACCTTGGCCTCAATGAGGTTGAAATCGGGGATGGTGTCTTGTCGCGTAAGGTAAGGAGAGAATGCGGGGCGAAATTGAAGATATTTGTAAAATTGGGATCGGGCATTTGGTAATGGATTGTAGTTCTTGGAAGGACTTAAGGGTCCAACCTTGAAGAATATCCCCAACTGTTGAGATTCCAATAGCGTCCCAGCTGCAAACCCGGGAAGTTCGAGCAGTTGCGGCAGGAGGCCATTACGCCAAAGGGGGTCTCCTTAGTAAGTCCGCACCACCACCCGATCCTGCGCAGGGCCTGCCGCCAGATCACGAAGACGGTCCGGGTTGCTGGCGACAGCGAGATGAGTGTCGTGTTAGAGTGTAGAATCATGTGCAGTGATTTAGAGTCGATTAACCAATGCTCGGTCACATAGGCAGGGTCGCTTCGATCGCCATACCACCAATCGTTTAAGATGAGGAGATGGGACGCTGCATGGTACATCTGAATATCCGGGGTCGCAAGACCCCCACAGTACATGGACTGAAAGCACGTTCATAGCCACAAGTAGGACTTGCGAGCATTCATATAGAGACCAGAGTTTTGGCCAAAGATTTCCATTATTCGAAGCAGGCGTGGGCCAGATCTATTCGGGCGTGTAAAAAAGAATAACACATCGTCAGTGTATAGCGCTATACAATTGGATACCTCACGCGACCACTCAAAGCCATATATCTGGGCGTCGATTCGCACCCATGCTGCGAGTGGATCCATGGCGAGTGCGAACAGATAGGGAGAAAGAGGGCATCCCTGCGTAGTGCCTCTTCTGATGTGGAGCGGCTGCGAGATTGAGTCAGCAATCCGTACCGAGGGAGTGATGTCTGTGTTTAGGAGGCAAATGTATTTAAGAAGCCTAGGGCCAATGTTCAGGTGGTCCAGGAGTGCAAACAGATAGGTTGAGCTAAGGGAATCAAAAGCCTTATCCATATCGGCAAGGAGGAGCGCAGCTGGTTCATTCAGCCGGTCAACAGAGGCAATCGCATTGTGTGCGCGATGAATATTGTGTCGGGTGGCACGATTGGGCATAAAGCCCGCTTGATCGGGATGGACCAGTGTGGTAATATACGGGACAATGCGGTTAGCAATGATTTTGGCCAGGAGTTTGGCCTCTACATTGAGTAAAGAGATCGGTCTATATGAGGCGTGCAACTCTGGGGGTCAGCCCGCCTTGGGGAAGACCACTATCTGGGCGTGACGCCAGTCAGCTGGGAGGTGGCCATCCTCCACAGCAGCATGGAGAGCCGCCAAATAGTGCACCGAGATTTGGGATGAGTATTTCTTATAGAACTCACACGGAAAACCGTTTGAGCACAGTGCTTTACACGAGCGCATATCTGCAAGGGCACTCTGGACCTCCTCCGTGGTGATCAGAGCATCCAGGTCGTCACGCATAGAATCTGGCAGAGCCTGCGGGGGCAGATCGGCCAAAAATCGGTCGATGGTGGCTGCAGGGAGGGTCTCCCATGGCGAGTATAGGTCTGTGTAATACTCAGCAAAGCTGGTTGTGATGCGAGCGGGGTCTGTAAGCACCTCACACGTCGGTCCTCGGATTTAGGGAAGGGTCACAGGTTTGAGCGTCTGTTGGCACAGGCAATGTAAAAGGGCGCTAGATTTGTCGCCCCACTGATAGATGCGGCTACGCGTGGCAAGCCAATACAATTTGGCTTCGTCTAGGAGGTCGCTGGCGTACAGTAGTTGGACTACAGGGAGTTGGCGGTGAGCAGCTGCACCATCAGCCTCCCTGCTCCTGCGTTCTAAGTCTAGGATTTGCTCTTCTGTAAGGACCAATTTCTCACGGTGCTGTCGACGCCATGCAGTGCAGAATGCAATGTCCACCCCCTGCAGCGTTGGTTTCATGGCCTCCCAAAGAGTCCCTGGGGAGTCCACGGGGCTGACATTATGTGCAAAGTAATCAGTGAGGGCTGTATACATCTGTTGATGATAGGGATCATCCTGTAGTAGCCATGTCGAGAGGCGCCAGCGGGACGGGGAGCGATCAGGGCCCAGATGTACTACCAGTGTAATTGGAGAGTGATCAGACAGGCCTCTGGGCAAAATCTCTGCCGTCTGAAGTTTGGGGACGTGAAGGGCAGATATGAATATATAGTCAAGGCGAGACAAGGAATTGTGTATAGTTGAAAAATATGTGTATTCATTTGCTGTCTGGTGTAATTTTTGCCAGGTATCAACCCATCCCAATACCTGAGTCGGCGCGTGGACTTTCGAATCGCGCGTGCCAGTCTGCGGCACTGTGCTGCGCCATCTGTCCATTGAGGACACATAACATCATTCCAGTTGCCCCCAGCCAACAGTAAGCCCTGCGGAAATTCAGCCCAAAGGGAAGTCATCCGTTCCACCAAGGACGACGACAAGGGAGGGGGGCATACACACAAACTAGAGTGATACGCTCGCCATAGAGCGTGCCAGACACCACTATGTACCTGCCCTGGGAATCAAACCAAGACCATTCATGGACAAATGGCAGCCTGCAATGGATTAATATCGCCACTCCCCGAGAGCCCCTAGTGAATCCAGAGTGGTAAGTGTGAGCAAACCCAAAGCGCGCCAGGCAGAGCATCTTGTTGCCAAGCAGGTGTGTTTCCTGCAACATCAGGATGTCTGCATTGTATCGCCGAGCCTGGCGGAGTACTGCCCCTCATTTAACCTTGTCCGGTAAGCCGCGGACATTCCAACTAATAATGGTTAACTGCCTGGCCTGAGCGTCCGTCATGTCAGGTATATATCATGCAAATGGGCTAACAAATGGGTATTGTAATGCGTGCAAAGTCGAAGCAGGATGTAAAACACTGTGACACTGACAAAGAACATACATTTCCCCAGAACCCCAAACCCCCCCCTAATCCTTAATAACATTGAAGCATCTGTCGCAGTATGGTCAACGTCCCGGCCCCGGATCCGCTCCCATCCAATGGATCCCAACAGAACATGATACGTACATTAAAGCGTCTTTAGTCTCGCCAAAATGTACAAGAACCAGGTAGCCCAGATTTGAGTTGCCATCAAGAGAGATATGTCATAGGTATAGTCCGAGAGTGTCTTTTATGAAGGTGACTGGGATTGCCGACCATCCGTCGCGTGTCTACGAGAGCTACTATGGGGCTGGGATCTTCGTCTCGAGCGCGACCGGTGCTGCTGTTTCCCGTTGAGTCTGGGCAGGTCCCGGCCGGAACCCACCGATGAGGCGTCAGAGTCCAATCCAGGAGGGGCATTGATCTTGCGTTTAACCGATTCATCTGTCCAGTTGAAGATCTCCTCAGGTGAATCAAAAAAGTAGGTCTGTGATTTGTATGAGCCACGTAGACGGGCCTGGAATAGTAAGGAATATTGAATATCCAGGCCACGCAGGTGGGCCTTGGCCTCGGTGAATGACTGTCGGCACTGTTGGACCAGTTTAGTATAGTCAGGGAAAATCATGATGGGCTGAGAGGCGTAAGTAAGGACTCCCTTGAGCCAAGCCTGTTGGACAATCATATCCCGGTCTCTGTAATTGAGGAAGCGGGCGATTAGAGGACAGGGATGCACTCCCGGGGGTGGCTTCTGCTGCAGAACTCGATGCACCCATTCGATGATAAAGCTGGAGGACAGGGAGTCAGCAGGGAGCCATTCCATAAGCCATTTGGTTAAAAAGGCAGCTGCATTGTTGGTCTCACAGCCCTCAGGAAAACCCACAAAACAGAGGTTATTCCGCCGAGCTCGGCCTTCTGCGTCCTCCACTCTAGCCGCCAGGCCGTGCGTCAGCGACTCCAAGTTAGATACCTTTTTTTGAAGGGTGGTCACCGCGTCCTCCGTTGGGGAGATCCGCGTTTCTGTTTCAGTAATTCGTTGAATCGCATTGCGGAGGTCCTGCCGAAGGAGCATAACATTGGACCCCACAGCACCAAGTTTAAATATTTTTAAATAGTTTAATGTTTTAATTAATAATAGAATGTTTTTTTAACATACATTTTATGTTATTGGTATATGTATATATATATTTATTTGTTACATTTTTATAAAATTAAAAAATTATAAAATGAATAGTTTATTAATTGTTTTACAGTAAATATATATAATAATTATTAAATATGTGTGTTTTTAAGTTACGTTTATTTGTTATATTTGTTAAAATGTATATTAATTCTATTTATTTTTTTATAAATTTGATTATTTAACATATTTAATATTCATTATTTTATTTTATATATATAAATAACAATATTTTGTACATCTATACTTATGACATCGATATTTTTTTCCAGATATTTTTGTACTTACTATTATAAATATAGGATGTCGATATTTTCGACATCGATATTTATGATTCGATATTGTTGTATGGGGATGTATTGGGTGTCGATGTTTTGTCAGTGAACCATCTCATTGTGAACCTACATCCCTTTTATTTCCATTGTTTTTCTGTTTTGTGCCTTGAAGAATAAGGTTCATTGTCACAGGTACTGGGGTTTCCCTTGCCATCTTACAGAGTCAGGGATCTGCCCTTTTGTTATTTAGTTTGTGTAACATCACAGCTGAAGATGAGGAACATCAATCCTTTTTGGAATTATTAGCATAATAATAATATTGAGATGAGTATTAAGTATTAGTATTACTGGTGTTTATGTATTTACTCATTAGCCAAAGCTTTCGAACAGGAATGATAAATAACGATAACAATGGTAGGTAGCTCAAAGTAGTTGGGTAATTAAACTAGATCAAAATGTGAGTGATTGTGTGAGGGATCTTAGTCCTAAAATGTTATTAGTGGAGAATGGCAGTCGAGATTCATACATCAGCTAATGTGATACACACTCGTGATTTACATAATTATAAAGTATAAAGGCTGTTAGGCAGTTATCGCTCTTTGATCAGCAGTAATGAATGTGGATGGTAGTGGGTGGCCTCCAGCCTTTGTACGCTTCAGGGCTTTCTGTGGACCATTGTGCACTACATGGCAGCCTTGTGTGGGATGCCGCAGTTAAAATTGGTTGGCTGGTCTGATGTTATATCTAGTGGTGTTCCAACTTCCCTAAGTTATTCCACATGACGGATCCTGGGGCAGTTCTAGCATCAGGATATCTGCCTTCTGCCATCTTCGGGCTAGGGAAGGACAATGAAGATGTAGGCGGATAGGACTTAAGTGTGGATTTTTTGTTTGAGGGTGAAGATAATTTGTGCCCCACTGTTTCATTAATTTTGTTTGCCATGCCCAGGTATAATACGTTGCAGCAATCAAGGCAGAAGTTCAGAAAAGTCCTGGGGCCAGATTTATCATACTTTCACTCAATGCAACAAGAAACCTTGCTGCGCTGCATGAAAGGGAGAGGGCAAAATGTGCAATATTTAACATAAAGCGGCACATTCCTGTCCTCTCCTTGCGCTGGCGCACAATGTGGTGCCTTGTGCCAACACAGGCACCTTTGCACCATGGTGCAAGGGTGCCTGCATTGTAGGTAACATTGTTTGTGTGCAGGAAGGGATGCCTTTCTGCACAAGAACAATCCTCAAAGGCATTTTCCTCTTTCTAAGTGTACTGCCAAATGCAGCACACTTAGAAAGTGCAAACAGTGAGGAGAAATAAATATATTTCTCCTCGTTGTGCCTCCCATGGGAAGGCATAGCATTTTGATGCATTCCCAGGTTCACCAGTTTTGGTAAATCTGGAAATGTGTCAAAATTCATGGGTGGATACATGGGAACACCCATACTCAACCGTTTGTACGCTTTCCCAGGGCAGAGTAAAGCAAGGCTGACTTACGCAGCCTTGCATTACTCCAGATTTACCAAGCAACGCAGGGCCACGCAAGGTGGCCTTGGTTGCTTGGTAAATCTGATTTAGGGATTGTGTTGACCCTGCGATACCCTGCGCGACACAAGGGCAATGCATTCCCTTGATAAATCTGGCCTCTAATGTCAATGTGTTTGGCATGGGTGAAAGGATGGGGTTAGGTTTTTTGGAAGGTTGATGTCAAAGTGATGTCACTGACCATGTCATGAGTGATGTAATATGTGAGGTCATAAGCAATGCATTGCGGGGGCACAAGTTATAGTTAACTCAGGTAACTATAATGGCTGAATTTCTCTGGTTTTGTACGAATGAAATGTCAGCCTAACTATAACGTCCCTGTAACTTTTGTGTTTTTCAGTGAATTTCTATGTTTTTTTAACTAGTGATCGCGTTTGCAGAGTGGTGGAAAAGGGGGGCTGGAACTCCAAACAACTCTCAGGAATCCCGCTGTGTAGCACTTACAGGAGGTAGCAAGAGGGCTTCTTGGCCCCTAAGGTCCCTCAGGGGTAAAGTGGACTTTATCCCCCAACCATTAATGCACCACAAGCAGGAGCCGCATTTACAGAGTGCTGGTAAAAGGGGGCATGGCTTCCAAAGACCTCTTAGCAGTCCCGCTGTGTGGGATATACTGGAGGTAACAGGAGGGGTAGTTGGCCCCCAAGGACATCCTTGCTGCCCAACTACCCCTGCTGTTACCTCCAGTAAGTCCCACACAGGGGGATTGCTGAGACATCATAAGAGGTCGCGCCCACTTTCTCCACCACTCTGCAAATGTGCCTTGTGGTGCACTACTGATAGGGGGATGAAGTCCCCTTGGCTATTGAGGGTCCTTGGGGGCCAACAACCCCTCCTGTTACTTTCAGCAAGTCCAACACAGTGGGTTTGCTGAGAGGTTTTTGGTGGCCACACCCCCTTTCTCCACCACTATGCAAACACACCTCGTGGTGCACTACTAGTAGGGGGATGAAGTCCCCTTGGCTCTTGAGGGTCCTTGGGGGCCAACTAGCTCTCCTGTTACCTCCAGTAAGACCCACACAGCTGGACTGCCGAGAGGTCGTCAGAGGCCACGCCCCATTTCTCCACCATTCTGCATACGCACCTCCTGGCACACTGCTGCTTGGGGGGTGAAGTCCACTTTAGTCCGGAGGCCCTCAGGAGGCAAGGGGACCTCATCCCCCACCAGCAGTGCGACAAGAGGCACGTTTGCAAAGTGGTAGAGAAAGGGGGCGTGGCCTCCGACCACCTCTCAGCAATCCCACTTTGTGGGGCTTACTGGAGGTAACAGGAAGCCTAAGGCCCCTCAGCAGCCATGGGGACTTTATCCCCCAACCAGGAACAGGCCAGAAGGCAGGTTTGCAGAATAGTGGAGAAAGGGGGCGGGCCTCAGTGATTTGCCAGCTTTTTTTTTTCTTCCTATTTTTCAGGCCCATTTTCGGCCCTGGGGACCCCATGCCCCAGGACGAGGCCTTTTCTTTAACCCGTTGACCGCTGCGCGAATTCTGCCATGGTGCGGGTGAAATAATGAGTGGGTGTGTCTCGGCGGCCGCCGGCCGTCCTCCGCACACGCCCACCGTGACGTCGGACGGCCAGGGGCCGTCCGACACATTGAACGAGTAAAAAAAAAAAAATTCTTAGCGGGAGGGGGCGAGCGGCCCCCCCTCCAGGGCCCTTATCGGCCCCGGGGACCCCATCCCCGGGGCATGGCCAGCTAGTTGGGGACTGCGGGGGGAGCTTGAAGTCCCCAGCGGTCCTAGTCAGCTCCTGCCTTCTGCGGGAGCTGGCATTGCTTTTTACACCCAAGGAGCTGCTGACATGCAGCTCCCTGGGTGTAAAAAACAAAGTGTCCTCCAATTTGAACAAGCAAGAGCATGATACTCTCGCTTGTTCAAAGCAGAGCATACTGTTTTCTGTGGGATGGCGGGAGCAATGCTCCCGCCATCCCATAGCAAACTGCAATGTTCCGGGGTGGGCACCCTGGGACATTGCTTGAGCCGGCCCTGGGGGTAGCAGTCCCCAGGGTCATGCAGGGCTCCTGGAGGGGGGCGTCGTGGCCCCCCTCCCATCTTCTGCAGAGCCTTTGGGAGGTGGCAATCCTCGGGGCAGCGGGGGGCACATCCCCCCACATTTTAATATATTAGCCCCGGGGAGATGGTGGTCCCCGGGGCTGCGTGGGGGGGCTGGAGTCCCCATGCACTGTAATTCAATATAGCCCCAGGAAGGTGGCGGTCCCCAAGGCTGCAGGGGGGCCACATGGCCCCCCGTATTTCAGTAAATCCGCCCTGGGGAGGTGCCGGTCACCGGGGCTGCGGGGGGCCCCCATCATTATTTTTTATTGGCCCCCGGGACCTGGCCCACCCGGGGGCCTAAATTAAACAAAGGGCGGGATCCTGCACTTCTTTTTAAAAAATGAATTTCAAACGGATTAGCAGATCAATCGCGATCCCACCAAAAATTTAAAAATAAAATGCCTTTTTTTGCCCTGTGGGGCCCTGTGGGACCCCTTCAAGAGGCCTAGGGGGTCAGGGTGTTTCTACCCTGCCCCTTATCTTTTTTTTAACATTTTTTCTTGTGACTCATTCAACCAAGTCACAAAATGGCTGCCAACATTTCCTGGTTTGGTATTTCTAGAAAGCTGAGAAACTCTGCTTTCCAAGGACATATCCCTAACCCTGCAAAGCGCCAGACAAGCACAGTGGGATGTGATCTCCTGGGGTTTCCACTAAACACTAAGGAATTTTTTATAGGGGCCCACTACTTGTGCAAGGGCCTGTGCTTCTGCCCCCGATGGGGAGGGAGGTAAAAAACCTAAAAGACTATTGGGAAAGTCATTAAAAAAACAAACAGATGGGGCCACACACCAATTCTTATGCCCATGCCCTCACTAAACAGGGCAATACAGTTGTTCTGTCCCCCCCCGAGAGGCAGATTGAGGGTTTGCACCTCAATGATGCAGAAAGCCCACTAGACATCAGGGATTTCAAGATTACACCAAAAGAGTAAAAGGATTGGGCAGACCACCCTGGCATCAGGCTATGTCTTCCTGTCCCCTGGGGCAACCAGGTTTATCCTGATTGGGGGTTAGCTCATAATTTGCCCCAAGGGCGATAGAAAGCACTAGAAACCTAGGGTTTCACATTAAATAAAAACAAAAGGATGGGTGTGTGAAGGGGCTGTCTCACCTTGGCATTTGACCATACCCCCACCCAATAGGGAAAGCCCAATCTTATTGCCCTCTCCCCTGTGTGAGGACTGCCGTAGTCCATGGTTTGATCCATTTTGTTGTGGGCACTTGGCATAGCTACGCAAGTGGGGTAGTGTTTTTTCAGGATAAGTGGGGACACGCTGGTGGTAGGAATTTTGTGGATCTCTGCAGAGTCCGGAACTTTCCATCACAGAAATGTAATGAAAATGTGTGATTTTAGGCAACGTTTGAAGTTTGCTTGATATTGTGGGTAAGAAAACATCATAGAATCCCTGGAAGTCATGAAAGTCACACCAGCCTGGATTCCCTCATGTATCTAGTTTTCAGAAATGTCTTGGTGTAGTAGGTTTCCCTAGATAGTGGCCGAGCAAATGCCTAAAATTTTCACAGCTGCTTGCAGGCATAAACGTATTAGTTTTGAGTGGAAAGAAATTGATCTATATATGCTGCTTTTTGGGACCGTACCTGTTAAGCCTACTAAGTTCACCCACACAAGTAGGATGCTGATTTTATTTGAAGACATGCGACAGTAGTAGTAGTAGTAGGATGTTTGTGGATGCTCACAGTTTACTGAACTTTTCCACTCAGAAATGTGAGGTAAATGTGTGTTTTTTTCCAAAGTTTCAGGTTTACAAGGGCACTGGGTAACAAAACCTTGTAAGATCCACTGACATTACACCACACACACCCGCTGGTGTCCAGTTTTCAGGAATGTGTGAGTTTAGTAGGCGTGTCTGGGAGGCAGCCAAGCCCGGCTCAAAATTCACAACTACCCACATTGCAAAAAAAGAGGTCAGTTTTGAGTGGGAAAATGTGATCTGTCCATGGTGACTTTTAGACCTTTTCCTTTTGCAGGTGCTAGGACCACCCACACAATTGATGTACCATTTTTATTGACTGATGTGTAGGAATGCTGGGTGGTAGGAAATTTGTGGTTTCCTGCAGATTACAAAACTTTCTCTTACAGAAATGTGAGGACAATTTGTATTTTTAGCAAAAGATTGAGGTTTGCAAAGCATTCTAGGTAACAAAAAGTCAAAACATCCACACAAGGCACACCACCCTGGACTCCCCAGGGTGTCTAGTTTTCACAAATGTGTAGGTTTGGTAGGTGTTCATAGTGGTGGCTAAGCACAGATCCAAAATCCACAGCTCCTCCCATTGCAAAAAAAGCATAGTGGTGCTTTCCGGTGTCGGGTTTTGGCGGTCTGAAGTGCTCTCAGGTTTCTTAAGGTGCCTGCAGGATGCAGGGAAGCAGCTTTGCTGCTCCATGCAAGTTCCTGAGTCTTGGCAGAAGTGCTGGCAGTCCTCCCAGGCTTTTGTAGGCACAGCAGCTTGCAGGATTATTCATCTTTGACATAATCATCGGGAATAGCAGACAGGCTGGCAGGGTTGGCTCCAAGTCTAGTTCCTCCTTACACAGTTCTTGCTTTTCACAACTATTCAGTCCTTCTTCTTCTCTTGGTTGGCAGGATCTGATTTCCTGGTGCCAGAGTTCCCCTAAATAATGAATTCATGGGTGTTGGGGGAGTGTAGGGGAGTAGCCAATGGTCTACCTACCCTTGTAGTCACTATGCCCCCTCTATGACCACTTCCTGGGGGAGGTGGTCATAACCCTGTCCCAGAATTCCTGACTTTGCGATCACCAATATGGCTAACTTTTAAAAGTCACCTTCACTTCAGGTAGCCCACTTTAGGGCTGGCACTAGCCTGAGAGTGGATATGCCTATCTGACTAGATAGTTCTCCTGCCTGTCCAGGTGCCAAATGAGTCTGGACAAAGAGGGTCAGCTTCTTCTCCTGTGAGAGAAACCAGATTCACATACCAAAGGCGGTAAGCGCTTTGCAGATCCCCTGCCTTGGATTGTTAATCTGCAGGTCATCCCAAGGTCGGAGGTGAAAACCCCCCCGCACAAGCAAGCCTGGTCTCTCGCCTCCCGAGAGCAAAGGCCCTCATCTTGGCTGGGTCAGACACCCATCTCTGGTGGCGGGCTGATGAAAGCCAGTCAGTCAGCACCAGGGGCTGATAGGTTTTTAGGGGGCTCTTTTAAGGTGCCCTCTGGGTGCATGTATTACTAAATCCAACACTGGAATTGGAGTGGGTTTGTTAATATGAGATGTTTGACACCAAACATCCCTCTTTTCAGTGAATCCCTCATGTAGCTGGGGAACTCATTTTCACCAGTGTCCAGCACAGGTTTTAAAATGACTTCCCTGTTCACTTGTACTGGCAGTAATGGTACTGACCAGCATAGGGTCATATCTGCTCATGCAGATATGCCCTCGCAGGTAATATGAGACACCCGGCTTTAAGGCTGTAAGACCTGCTGTAGGGGTGACTTACAAATATTACATGCAGTGTTAGGGGACATCATGGCCCACAGGCATGTCTGTAATTTCCTGTTTTCACTTTTGTCTGCACAAAGATACATAGCCTGCAGTGGCAGTTTGCATGAGCTTGGTGAGGGGTCCTTTAGGGTGGCACAATGTGTGTTGCAGTCCTTGGGGAACCCTCTTTAGTGCCTCAGGCCCTAGGTACCAGAGTACCATTTACTAGGGAATTATAGAGGGCGCTACAGGTATTACCAATAGGGGAAAACAATTGCACAGTTTTGGGAAAGAGATCTGGCACTGGGGAGCTGGTTAGCAGGAACCCAGTGCACTTCCAGTCAGAATCACATCAAATACTAGGCAAAAGTGTGGGGTGACCATGTCAAAAAGCACACATTCCTACATTTACTTTTTTCTACATGAAGGAAGTGCCCCAGAGACTCTAACTTCCTGTTTCTGTCCAGCAGACTCCTCCCAGTGCTTTATCCATCTCACTTTTCATTTGGATTTAAAGCTGGAAGCATCACTCTCTTTGTTTGCTGCATATATACCATTGGATTTAAGGACTGAGGGCCTGATTCACAAAGGTAAACTTACACTTTTTTATACGTTTTTGCTTGTTTGCTGTTCAGAAAGAGATTTGCGAGTAGTATCTTTACGAGTGCGGAGTGTCCGCACAAAAAAATACCTATCTTTTTATGTGCGGAGACTCCACACTCTTAAAGATACTATTTGTAAATTCTGTTGTGAATAGCAAAAAATTGTAAACCTAAAAATGTGTACATTTACCTTTGTGAATCAGGCCCTTTGTTTTTGTGATATCACAAGCAAGTTCAAAAGCTCTTGTATAAGGGTGTTGTTTGTTTGATTAAAGGCATGGACCAGTATTTATTTGTAATTGTATCCAGTTATTTTAATATATTCTGGTTGGTGGCCTGTAGTTTTAGTAGGGGCCTAGTTATTTTTCTGTATTTAATGTTTCATCTTTTGTTAAGGACACATATTGCACATTTCAGTACATTTTCTCCATGTTTGTTACATTTGCAATAATGATGCATGAAACAACTGTTTCTGTGGTATATGTTGTTTTAAAAAATCATTTAGGGCAGGGGTGGCATTGGATGAAATAAAAAAAATGGGTGGGGGTTGTAATTCATGTTTTTTTCTGCAAAAAGTGTATAGGTGAGGTAACATTTGATGCCTTGGGAGGATGTATGCTGTTGTAAATTTTGTATATCTCAGTTAATTTTCATTTTTGGCATTGCTGCATTAATGGGAGTGGTTTATTTGGTATTACCATGCCTCCTGCCAGTGTCTGTGTAAATGTGTTTGCCATTGGCCACCATTTGTCTTTGTTCTCCATGTCATGTAGCCAGGGGCAATTTTGTGCAGTCATTGTCATTAGGCCTGCATGTGTTCTTTGTTTTTCATGCCTCCTTGCTTGTTGTTTGACCATGTGGCCGGTGGCCATTGTAGCCAGCCAGTGTGCTTTTGCCATAGCTCTGCATGTGTTCTTTGTTGTGACCATGCCTCCTGGCTTGCTGTTGTTGGGTGACCATGTTGTCGGTGGCCATTTTGTATAGCGAGCCAGTGTGCTTTTGCCATAGGCCTGCATGTGTTCTTTGTTGTGGCAATGCCTCCTGACTTGCTTTTGTTGATTGACCATATAGCTGGTGGTTATTTTGTGTAGCCGCCCTCTTTTCTAGTTTTCAAACCCTCTTTCTAGGAAGATGGATGGAAGAGGGCTATGCCTTTTCTGTTTTGTTCATGTTTTTACTTTTTTCTGATATCAGTTTAATATAGTGCTTGAAGATCAATGTAGTATTTGTATATTATGATTATGAACAGTGTTGTATATTCTATGCATTTATTTGCATTTTTCACCTGTACCTCCTTGCCTCCCAATGGGTTTCTCATAGTCCCCTAGTACACCAGCAAGTATTTTATTTATGTATTTGTTTATTTTTTAACAAAAAAGTGTTACGTTTAATTTTTTAAAATATTTTCCTACCATCCATCTATCCACCCCTTACCTGCCACTGGCGCACTGCCGCACAACAGCATTTATTTTTTAAGTACTATTACATATTCCCCTGGGCCCCCTTGTCTGCCATAGGCGCACACCAGCATTAATTTCTTAAGGATTATTCCATTTTCCCCTATACCTCCCTGACTGCGACAGGTCTCTCCCTTAGATCCACATAATGCAAACAGTTACATCTGAATATTGTTATCCTAATTGGAAATGAAATATTAGGTTATGGCGGTGTGGTTTGACTTTGGAATGGATACACTGTTGTTGTTAATTATTTAGGATATTAACTTAATAACCACACTAAATTATATTGTCTTTGTCTATACTAATTCAAACTGAAACAATGGCATGTTTCACTAAATGTTTTCTTGCTTGTTTGCTTTTAGGTACCAAGAGACGTCACCCACAGGACTGCCAGACAGAAGGCCTGTACAAAGTGACATGACCACACAACACGTAACGTGACTCCTCGAATGTCATCCGCATGTGCATCTAAGTGCCACTGCCAACTGACAGCTTCAAGATGGCCCCAAAGGAAGCTGCTGCCAAGAAAGTGGCCAGTGAGAAGAAGCAGCTTTCCATCACTGGTGTGCCGATCACAACCTTTTTCAAGCAATTTCCACCTGCCGGGGAGCAAGCTGGGAGCAGCATTCCCACATCAATGGCACCACCCCAACCTAAGCCCAAGCCCATGTCTGTCAGCAAGTCGGTCACTGCAATCATGGTGACGTAGACGGGCAGTGACATTATTTTGGATTTGTCCCTTTCAAAAAAGTAGTACCCACTTGTTGCAGGAAACTGAGCAAAGTTGACAACAGCTGCAGTCAGCAATAATAGATCTTCCTGAAGTAGAAGCAGAAGAAGAGGTTGAGCTTCCTGCTGACCAAGAACCTCCTCTTTTAGAACCATTGTCTTCCAGATCACTAGCAAGAAAAAGGAAGGGTACTCCACCATCTTCTCCAAGCCCCCCTGATGATGATCTGGAGAGGGATTAGACCCCAGCTGATCCTGAGACATGCCAGGAGAGGCATGGGAAAAGGAAAGTTCCTGAAAATCTTACAATTATGGAAGGGGATAAGGATGATGAGCCAGTCATTGTCATGGAAGCTGGCCCAGAGGAGACCGACATTACCCCTCCTATTCAACCTCTTTCGATGGATGTTGCACTGATACCACCACCAACGCCAGCACCACCTACCATATTTGTAAGACCCCTGCAGAGACCTGCATTCACCACTACCTCAGTAGAAGTACACAGTGCAGAGAGGCAATAATCAACACAACCGCCTACCTTTAGTTATTTGGGTATGGGCAGTGGTACCAGTGGCCCACTAAAAACGTTTGTCTCCCCAGTTTGGGACTTTTTTACGATGAGCAAGCAGGAAGATAACATTGCAATATGCTCCATTTGCTGCACAAGTGTTCGTTGAGGTAAGCCTTGCTCACAGTATGGTACTGGAGGCCAAAAGACACATATGAAAAAACATCACGCAATCCGCTGGGAGGCGTACCTTAAAAAAATAGCTGCTGGAGTGGTAATGAAGGTGATGAGAGCAGGGAATCTGCTCTGATAATGGTGGGAGGTGAAGGTTATGAGTAAGAAGAGGGTTACAACTTTAAGCAAAGATGCCCTGTCCCCAGGAATGAACCAGAAACACCTGCATCAGCAACCTCAAAATGGCACAAGAGTTGGATGGAGACACCACAGGAGCAGCATACAGTGACTGCCCCAAGATGTACATTGAGTCTACCACCTCCTGGTTCTCCCTGGAAGTCGCCTTTGTCAGTGGCACCACAAAAGAAAATAATCCAGACTACTATTACATGCATGCTTAGGCAGGAGGGGCCCTACGAACGCATCCACCCAATGGCATGTTTGTACACCGGGAAACTGGCTAAAATGTTAGCACTGGACCTCCTCCGTTTTTCTTTTGTGGAAGTAGTGGGTTTTTTATATTTTGTGGTCGTCATCTGCCTGAAATGAAGGTTTAAAGCCAGACCTATTTCACCAGAGTTGCTGTTCTAGCACTTTATCATGATGTGCTGCAATTGGTTGGACATGCCTTGCAGCAGAGGGCTGTTCACACTATCCACGTGATGACAGACATGTGAACCAGTTGTCCAGCCATTGATTATACGTGTAATACTGCACACTAGATCTCTTTTGTGGAGGTTAGGAAACAGCAATCTATAGGTCTTGGCACTGAAAAAACATTTAGGGTGTTCGGCGGCATGCAACAGTAGCCATGTTCACCATGGAGAATTTCCATACAGCTGCAAACATCTTGGAAAGCTTTAACAGTAAGGTGTTTCAATGGCTGCAACCCTTAGGTTTAGAATTGGATTTGTTGCCACGGACAATGGCAGTAATATAGTTAAGGCCATGGCAGATGGTGGCTATTTCATGGTGCTGTGTTTGGCGCATTGCATCAACATCATTGTGCAAGACTTTCTCAAAAAAGAAGAACTAGTTGGCAACTTACTGACCATCTGCAGAAGAATCTGCGCTAATTTCAGCCATTCTTTTAAAGCCCAGAAGCTGTTGAGGATCATTCAGCATGCTAATGCAGTACCCGTTAAAGCCCTCATACAGGAGGTTCCAACCTGTTAAAACTCGACCTATTACATGTTGCAGCATCTGTTTGAGCCGTTGAAACTGATCAATGAGCATGTCAGTCAAAGAGGAGGGGATGCAACAGGGAAAAGCATGACCATTGGGATGGACAAATGCGGCCTAGTAAAGTGTCTGACAGAGATGCTACTTCCTTTTGTGGTTTTCATACAGGAAGTTAGCAAAGAGGACAGTACAATAGTTCAGGCTATCCCATTGTTGCATCTGCTACAGGACCAGTTAAAAAAGGTGTCTGAAAGGTTTAAAGATGCTTATAATTTGGTTCAGAGCTTAATCCGTCGCTGATATACAAGTCTGCAAAGAGACATCATGTAACCCAAAGAGTACATCTGTGTCACAATACTTGATCCACGGTACAAAAAAATACTGGCCACCTTCATTCCATTTTCAGATGGGGATGTTTCACAATACAAGACGTGGATTGTTGAGCGAGCCAGAGACCTGGAAGAAGAACGGGCAGAAGTTCCTGGGTGCCTCCTTAAACTTCCAGAGAGGGCAGTCTTGTTGTCTCACAGCAGCCGACACCAGCAACAAGCACACCAGCAACAAGCACACCAGCAGCAACAACAACAACAGGATCAAAAGAATCAGCCCCAACCTTTGCATTGGCTTGCCTTCAAGTGCCAGGTCTTAAGACCAGTGAAGAGGCAAAGGCAAAAGAGGTTGAGAAAGCGGCAGCAACAATGACCACTCAGAGGATGTTCCAGGACTATCTGGATGACCAAAGAGCGGTCCATGTGGATCAGAACCCATTGGTGTATGAGTATGGGAAGATGTGCCAATGGCAGAGCTCAGTAGGTTTGCAATAAAGTATCTGGCTTGTCCGGTTACCAGTGTGTCTGCTGAGCCAGCGTTCAGTGCAGCTGGTGCAGTTGTCACAATGAGAAGGACCAGTGTCTTGCCTCAAAACATGAAGAGTTTGACCATGATCAAAATGAACCAACTCTTCATATGACACAATTACATGGTTCCTAAAATACCACAGGAGGAGTATGAGAGTGATAGGTCAGAATCAAGTATGTTAGCTAACCAACTTCTGGGTGAACCACCTGAGTTGGAGGATAAACTCTACTTTTTTGAATGAGAGTGGGCCACCATAGAACTTTTAATTATTTATCATCAAACTACTTTGCCAAAAAAAAAAAAAAAAAAAAGGCTATATCTAGAAGAACATTATATATTTTGTTTGTGTCTGACTGACTTTTCTTTGTTGAAAGAACTTTATTGGCATATAAAGATATTACAGAGGTAGTGCATCTCAGACAGAATTCTTCGTTAGTTTTCCTGTCCCTCTCCCCTTCATTCTACATGCAATTAACTAATCCCCCTCACAATGTTGAGTCAACGAATTCAGGACCACCTTTGGAGGAGTGCAAGAAAGTACGAAAAAAATCATACAGTTTGCAGTACTTTAAACAATTCACACCCTATATCCAGAAGAACATTTTCCATTGTGCATCAGTCTTCATGCCATTATTTAACAGTTATTAACCCCTCCCCATCAATGGGCTTTTGTTCTAGACCAGTGCATCAGAGAAAGAACAAATCAAAGTAAACAATACCTGGTTACATCCAGCACCCTCAATTATCCACCCTTTTTAGTCATCATGCACTCACACCTCCAGGAGGGAAGATGCAGAGCCTCCGGCGGTGTCTTCAGATATAGGCATTGCGCACGAATCTCGCAAATCAGTTGAAATATACATCCAGGCTAGCAGGTCTTCGTCAATCTTTTCATCTTTCCGAACATGTCTCATCCGGACCCCCTCTGCAGTTGCCCACTCACAAACATCCCACAGCCATGCTTTATAAGTCAGGGGCATGAGCCAAGAGATAGTGATCTGCCTCTTTGCCAATACAAGGCCCAAGAGGATGAATTTCCTGCTCAATTTCTTTTTTGCCAGATAGGGGGGTAATCTAAGCAGCACCTGGTGTATCTCCATGCATATCTCCCACCCTGAAGCCTAACCAAGATGGTTAAGTATTTCCTGCCAGTAGGAAGTTAAAAACAGACACATCCACATCATGTGAATAAAATCAGCTCCCATTATTTCACAGTGCAGTCACTCCTCCGGGCGAGTGGGATAGATTTTATGCAACATTCGAAGGGAGAGTTAAGTCTGGTGTACCATATTATACTGAAATCTTTTTAACCGTGCATTAGAACTGACTGTTCTAACCCCCTCATGGACTTTCACCCAGTCCCCTGCCGATAAAGGCTCTTCCAGTAAAGCATCCCATTTTGCCTGTAAGGGATGTGTCGCCTCTGGTAAGTCATCACGCAAAGCCCGATAAAGATGGGATATCAGTTGGTGCCCTTGAGCCATATTTAACAAGACCATTAAGATATTAGTTGTGGGAGGCTCCTCAGGATAGGAAGGCCAAATCCCCGGTGCAACGCTCAAGATTTTGTTATATTGGAGATATTGTACAACCCTGAAATTACAGGTCTCCATGCCTCCTCTCAGGTAATAAATCGGTTATGCGGATATAGGTCTCCCATCAACTGGCAACCTCCATCCTTCCACCGCCGCACTGACATTGACTCAGCAATGCAAGAGAAGGGTTGCACCACCCACAAAGGCATATCCAGTGCTTATGGAGCCCAACGAACCACCCGCTGAAATGCGCCCTCCCTCGTCACGTGCTTTATAACATTAGGGAGAGACAAGGAGATCCCGGAAACAAACATCAAGAGGGTCCACAAGGGCCGCTTGCCATATGTTCCTGCCAAAAGGCGTATCTCCCAGTTGTCCCCCTCATCCATCCAATGTACAGCGTGCTGCAGCTTGCCTGCCATGTAGTAAAATTCCAGGCGGGGGACGTCAAGTACGCCCCGACTTCACGTTCTAGGAAGGGTAGCAAGTCCCATTATCCTGGGCTTGGAACCCCATAGTAGGTCCACGAGCAATCCATCCAACGTGCAAAATCAATGACGGGTACCATATAAAAGGCATCCTGTAAAACATAGAGACAGTGTGGTAAGACTATCATTTTGACTATCGTAGTCCTGTGTATAAGAGACAGAGGTAGGTCCCTTCAGAATCGCATTGAGCCCCGTACACCCTCCACTACCCTTCTAATGTTAAATTCTAAAAATACCTGAGCAGCGTGGGCCAAGCGGACCCCCTAGTAGCGAGTCTCCGAAGTCACCTCAGGCAATACGCCCTTGGGTATTTCCATCAGTCTCCCCATTGGGATCAGTTTAGATTTTTCGGGTTGATTCAGAGGCCTGAGTTGTCACCGAACATCTACAAGATCTTAAGCAATATAGGCACCAAATAAGCTTGTTGTCGAATATACACCAAAGTGTCGTCAGCATAAACAGAGACTACATGATTGGTCTCCCCAAAGGTTATACCGCACTGCCGCATCCGGTATCGCAAGATCACCACCAACGGTTCCATAGTGATGGCAAACAAGAGTGGTGAGAGAGGACACCCCTGACGGGAGCCCCTGTATAACCTAAATGAAGCGAAGATCACTCCCACAGATCGTATCCTAGCAGATGGGGCAGAATAGAGCAAGTGACCCAACAGATAAAACAAGGACCCAACTCGATGTGACGAAGTACACACCATATATAAGACCAGTTGACAGAATCAAAGGCCTGCTCTATATCGAGGAGTGCCAGAGCATAGTCATCCTCCAGGGGATGCGGAGCATGCCAGATATGCGCCAACCAGTGTAAAGTTTGAGCAGTACTGCACTTTGGAATAAAACCTGCTTGGTCCAGATGTATGAGAAGGGACATGTGGGGAGAAGACTGGCTGCCAGAACACCACTCAGGATTTTTACAACACGATTAAGGAGGCATATCGGCCTATACGAGGCAGCAACCAAAGGATCCCTGTCTGACTTTGGCATCATGACCACCAGGGCTTCGCGCGTGGAATTTGGTAGGGAATTTGCATCAAGCGACTCATTAAAGACTTCCAGTAGTCCATCTGCCATCAATACAGCAAACATTTGATAAAATTCCACCAGTAACCCATCAGTGCCAGGGGGCTTGGCGATTTTAAGATGTCCGATTGCCAGGAGGATCTCCTCTTTAGTAACCGGGCCATCCAGAGCCTCCGCAGCCCCGGAGTCAAGCCTCGGGAGCTCAACCAATGAAAGAAACTCCTGTGCCACCTCCTGTGATGGGAACTTGTGCTCCACATATACCTCGCTGAGATGGGCATCAAACACCTCATTTATCGCCCTTTGGGTATATACTAGGCCTCCAGTGTTTGCATGTAACTGCAGCATAGGGGTCTCAGGGGTCCCATGCCTAATCAAGTGGGCCAACAAAGCTTCTGTCCCATCCCTGTCCATATGCAGACACTGCCGATATGCTGTATGCATATGTTTTTCCAGCCTACACCAGTCCTCAAGCAAAACTTCTCGAGTGTCACACCACTGCGACAACCTACCAGGGACTGATGGAAGCGCTGACTCCAGCCTGCCCAATTTAGTTTCCTGAGTCTTGATATCATGTTCCAATTGGCTCCAAACCGCATATGAAGTTTTAAGACAGACTCCCTGGACAACGAACTTCATGGCCTCCCAGTCAAGAGCCCCGCGGGACGCAGACCCCCAGTTATCCTCGAATTTATGTTCCAGAGCTTCTGTGACCGTTGCCACAAAGTGGGGATCCATTAAGGCCTCCGCTCGGAGGTTCCACAGGAATATAGCCGGCCGGTCCGGCCTTCACCCCAGGGTTAACAGGATAGGGTAATGATCCGATAGGTATCGGGTCAAATTGGTGACCTTCCCAGTCATGGGCACTAGATCAGCTGTTAGAAAACATTAGCCTAAACGGCTGAAGGTACCCTTTGCAAAAGTATGACAAGAAAACACCCGCCGGGAAGGGTGGCTCTCACGCCAGACATCACACAATCAGAGACCCTCCAGGGCATCCCAGAGAGCCCCCGTGAGCCGGGGCTTAATGTGGGCCAGCGGGGGCTCCTGGTCCAGTGTCCTGTCAATAACACAATTGAAGTCCCAGCCAGCACCACTGCTGCGCCTAAATAGGGAGCCGCCGCCACCATCACTGCAGGGAAGAGATCCAGACAGTCCGTATTAGGGGCATAAACATTAATAATACAAATCTCCCGACCCTCAAGCGTACCATGCAAGACAGCATATCCCCCCTCCAGATCCACCCCATGATTGAGATGGTTAAAGGGGACCCCCGTACCACTCAGACAAAAGTGCATAGCCAGAATAGGAGGTGGCATGGATTTGCCCTCTCCGCCGTCTCTTCAAACACAAGAGGCAGTCACCCCATACATGCGTCTCCTGCAGGCATGCTATTGCCAACCCATATCGATTTAGATATGAAAATACTTGTTGTCGCTTCTCAACGGTGGCCTCACGTCGGACATTCCAGGAAATTAATTTATACATGGAGGCAGCCATAGCTCACACAACTGTCGCTCACCTCCCCACCTGTACAGAACAGATACATCCACACACCACCAGAAGGGGGATGCACTCAGAACAGCTCGCATTGGTCCTCAGACACAAAAGCAGCGCGAAGAATTCAAACCAAACTTTAACCACCCAATTGTACTCTAACCTCAACTCCCCCCATCCCATGGGCAGTATCTCAATCCCACCTGGTCTATAAATAGGCAAGTAAGGAATTAACAGTTGCCGTCCCATTCCCCAACATAAAATAGAAAGAGAAGAAGAAAAACATTTAAAACAATATCACTTCCCCTTACACCTTTACAAACTTGTGCTACGCAAGAGGCCAATCAGCCGGGAGGGTGCGAGGCAAACACACTCCAGTTCCCCCACGTGGCCGTTCTCCTCTAAGGGGCTAAGCACCCCCACCGACACAAGTCCCATAAATGTCAGTAGGCAGACCCCATGCCTACCCCAAACATGCATATAAGGCATTTACACATCTACCACACACTCAAGGAGAGCACATCATTGCTTATACATAGGTCAATATACCTTTCCCGAGCCTCCTCCAATCCCTCCTCCCCTCGACATCAGCAAACCCAATGAAGTAGGTTCAATAGACACATCCCAGCCATTATAAGTAAACAGAAATCCAAACTAGACATTTAAAGGGAGGTGTTGGTATTTGTGTCTTTTTGTCTCCCTGCTGCTCTTGGGAGGCTAGATCTGAGTCAGGGACAACCTCTGTAGCCTGTAAGGTGCCATCGGGGCAAACCCAGATGCTCCCTGATCCCGCATTAATGTCCCTTTCCCTCCAGCGGCCTGGTTGTCTCTGACCATGTCCAGAGCAGTTTGATGTTGATGGTTGGGTTGACTCCGTTGTGGACACCTGGCGTTCACCTGAGTTTCCTTCAAGGTTTAACCAATCACTTGCTTCCTCAGCTGAGAAAAAGAACATGATTTTCCCTTGATAGTCAGCTTTTAATTTAGCAGGGAAGAAGAGGCTATATTTTCGTTTTGGCTTTTTTTCACAGATAGTCACAGATAGGAACGTTTTCATCTGATCTGTACTGGTTGAGTGTAATCCGGATAGATGGATATGGGATGTCCCTCAACCAGTAGAGGCCCCCGCACTCGGGTGGTCTGCAGGATTGCATATCTGTCTCTAAAATCAAAAACCAAGGCTATGATTGCCTGAGGCGGTGTGCCAGGTCTAGGTGTAGGGACCAGGGCCCTATGTGCCCTTTCGACAGTGAAGAACATAAAGAGCCCCTTAGGTGCTAGAGTGATAGTGATCCATTCTTCTAGGAAACTTTCAGTGGACTGTCCCTCCGCCCTTTCCCGGAACCCCACAAAGAGCAGATTATTGCTGCGGGACCTTCCCTCCCCATCCTCCGCCCGGTCATCCAAATGTATTGTCTGTCTTTGGAGGCCCATAACTGTGTCATGGAGCATACAAACCTCCTTCTGCAGAGCTATCACATTTTGTTCTGTGGTGGTCACTCGGTCCGATACTTTACGTAAGTCAGCACGCAACAGGTTAACATTAAATAGCAACAGAGTAAATTTTATGAACCATCTCCACCATTCAGTTCTGAATCGCCATCAGATAATCCACAAGGGAGGGAGCCTGCTCCTATGTTTGTGGAATCATTTCATCATTTCCCTCCGAGGTGGCCTCCTGGACCCCAGGACCCAGCGGTACCATGTGTGCATAGTTAAGAATTTTATTGGCTTTTGTCACCTGGTTACCCTTCTCTTTCACCATCACTAAGCATGGTGAGCCACCCGCCACTTGCCACCAAAGATAGGTAGGGCAGACTCCTCAAACAGCTCCGCTCCCTCTCCTACAACAGTTACTTAGTCCATGGTCCTCTTGATATGTGCAGGGGCACCACTCAGCGTTCTGTCCACAGCTTGTGCCTAATACAGAATCCCCGTAACATGGGGTGTCAACGTCACCAAACCCTAAGCCCAAGGTTCAGCCCAGGAGGCCCACACGTGGCACCATCTGAGCAACACAAGGGCAAGCAGTCACTCGGAATCTAGAGCCTCTCCATGCAGCTTGGCTGTCTCACCCAGGAGGGCTGGCTCTTATTCCAGTATATCCCAGTAATCAATGTCTGAAGCCTCCAAGTCCCATGAGGTGTATTATCACTTTATATGATTAGCAGTCCCCACCCCAGGCTCTGGCAGGGGTTCCACTCTCCAATTGCTGGGCTTTAAGTATGTTATAGTCTGGGGCGCTAGAGAGCCTGACTCCAAGATGGCCACTCCGTAGTGTGGCTCCTACAGTGGGATCATTAATCCGCCAAACATCTTCTCCAACAGTCATCTGAGAGCCGAAATACAGGTGCCGCAGTGATCCAGAGGCAAACCGGCACCGCAATAATCCAAAATTTCAGGCGGAGGCCGCTGTGACACTGAGCAGCGGGGTGTCGCAGGGCTGGGACGATCCATTTGGGCCTGGGGCGGAGGAGACAGGGACGTCGCGCCCTGGAGAGCCCCACTGCGGGAGGTGTGGATGCGCCCCAGAGTCCCCCCTGTTGGGTAGAAAACAACCAAGAGCAGTAGCTCCCGCACCTGAGTGTACTGCGTGCGGGCCTTGGACTCCCGGCCCGAGAGGCGCAACCAGCGGGGAGTGGAGCTGGTGTTGCCGGGCCCGGAAGACTCCCGGAGCAGCCCAGAAGCAGACCAGTAGGAGGCTCGGGGAGGCGGGGGTCCCTTCTCATCCCTTCCCCCTCTCACCCCCCTCGGTGAAGCGGCAACCAAGCGGAAGGGCCGCGCTACCGGCCTGCTTTGTCACCGGCGCGGCTTCGGCCCAGAGTAGATCCGTGCACCAGTTGAGTGGTGTGCAGGCCTGCAAATGCGGACGCTCTCCCTGCTGGCAGCCGCCACGGGCACGAGCCACATCCCGGGCCTGAAGCTGTGACTACTCCGGCAGCAGCTGCCCTGAGGCAGACTACACGCACAGAGTGAACCCACAATAATACGGTGAGAAAATGGCACACAAGATGAACTCTGAGGCCTAGGGCCCACCAGATAATACAGGCCACTGCTGGAAACTTGTGCAGGTGCCTGTGAAGCGCAGAAGTCACTGCACCCACGTCGCAAGCAAGCAGCAGGGGCAGATGCCCTGCGAATTCCACAGACAGGAGTCTTGGGCACCTGAATGGACACAAACTTGAGACGGGCGGCATAGCAGCACGTGGACTGCCCACCACAAGATTGTTCGACACAGAGACCCGGCTGGGCCTGCGGGCCTTGGCAGGGACAGGACCTGAGTCCCCAGGTGAGTGGGGGCCATGATTATGGCCACCACGCGTGGGGTGCAACAAGAGGCAGGGCGGCACCGAGTATCGGGGAGAGTGAAAACTGCCATACATTCCGGCGCCCCGACTGACGAGCGCTGAAGCCTGAAGATACGACGCAAGGGCACCACAACAGGCCTGGCTCTCCCTAGGTAGGCGAATCTGTGATTAGGGGGAAATCAGACGCCAAGCAGCCAAAACTGGATTTGAACCGCGCAGGACCCCACGGGCCCACCTGCCACAGAAGACTCCCACCGAGATGCGGAAACATCGGAGGCACCCCCACCTGAAGCTGACATCAGGGAAATGTTCAGGGATCTGAAGCAATCACTTAGTGCAATAGACTGCAAAATAGACTCATTGTCCGACTGATTTGACCCACTAAAAGAAAAGGTAACAAACCATGAAGAGCACCTGGATCAAGTGAAGCAACGCACCTCCTCACTCGAGGACGACGGAAGTGACACCCGCGGAAAGCTCCTAAAACTGGAGAAGGTGCTAGAATTAATCTGACAAAAGAATGAGGATTTGGAGGCCAGATCATGCCGTAATAACCTAAGAATCACTGGAATTATGGATGGGAACATGGAGAATTGGTAATTAACGCTATCATGATAATATGCTTTATAGGGGAAGTTAACATCTTTTATTAATAGATTGCATTTACCCCCACCTTTTAGGTGGCCATCTTTTGCCATCTAGAGCACATCTTCCCCACAAGGATTACTTCATTGCTAAGCCACTGGTTGAACGCTCAATTGCATTTCGATAAAAAAGGTGAGACCTCATCATTTTAGGGAGTCTTATTGACAAGTTTTCCTCGCTACTTATTGTCTCAGACATTGAATGAGTTAATTTGTCTTTAGGGGGTCAAACATTCGCCCTAACCTAAGAGACTATACTTACATTCTCTATGTAGGTACCAAATGACCTTTTTGGGAACATCTCTCCACTACAAGATACACCATATTTTTATCACCAAACGGCAAACTTGCATTCTGCCTTAAAAGGTGAGTATTCACTCTCTCTGTGTATGCCCAAAGCATTTCTCCTCCTTATCTTTTACCTTAAGAAATTTTTCATTAATTTCTCTCTCTCAAAAATTTCTTTTATCAAAATGTCCTTTCATTCCTCTAGTATTCTTTTGCACCTGTTAGTGGAATTGTTAACTTATTATGTTTCTAAGAATAGATAAGTATAGGGGATAAACATGAATTTTACATAACTTACTGGTTGCTTTTGCTTTCTCTGTTCTTGATTTTTCACTGATGCTTCTATTTTCTCTATGTCTTGGGATTTGAAGATAGATTCTCCGATATGTATCAAACACATTATACATATAATTTTAATCATGTAATATGGGTGTGCGTACTGTGCTAGTTACATGTTATATCTGTCTGATGTTTTTATGTGTTTTATTTATTACAAACATTATTTTTCGTTTATGCATTAAAATTGTGGCAAATTCGCATATTTGTGTATGTCAAGATTGTTGTTATTTAAGTAAGAGTCATGTCCGCCAGTCATTTCATGTGTCTTATATGTGTCTTATGTTATCTGTTACAGCCCTGATGAAGTTCCAAGAACTTGTGTGTTTTTTGGGGAATGAAACTTGTTGGCTGTTTTTATGATCTATTATCAATTTTTGAAATAAAGAAAGAAAATAAAGAAAACACAACGGACTACATGTTTACTGTTCGGTGCACCTCCTTTTGTTTCAATTTGTTATGGGAATCTGTAACCAGAGGTACCAAAAGGTGACAGGTGCCAGAGTATTGTGCACGACCATCCTTATACAGCAGCAGGGATATAGTGAGGTGCTAACCAATAGGTCCGTCACCTTGTATCGTTTTTGGTTCATGATTAGTATTGGACTGGACTGCACTCACTTCTGCTTTTTACAAATTAAATATGTCTCGTTTCAATGACGGACGTGAAGAACTGGCGCTAGATCTGTTCAGACGAAGTTCCACCACCACACCTGCTGTTCAGACTGCCCAGGGTACTTTAGGTTAACGGGCCCTCTTCCTAAAGCTAGAGCACTTGAAAAAACAGGAATTAGCATGGTGGTGGGACGGAGTAACACTTCAGCAGTATATAGATAATAAAAAAACTCCAAGAGGTCTGTGCATTTTAATATTCCCTACTTTTGAGGATCTCAGTGCAGACCTACTAAAGGAATGGGAAGCTTACTCTTGAAGGTGCATCATTAGTCATGATGCAGATTTTGATTAGGCATGCCATTGATAAGGGGGCAAAGCTGTTGTCGGAAATTCAAGCAATAGAAAGCGTAAATAGAAGCATTAGAAGCCAAAGATCTAGTTGAAAAGAACTACGAGATTTTGAAAAAAGTAATTGTTCGGCATCAACAATACTTAAAAGATAAAAAAATGAGAAAGATCAGATGCGATGATAATGACTATAAGGAGGGTCGCATATATACATTTGCAAAAAAATATGACTCAGTACCGGCTCCAGAGGATAGAAAAAGAGGAAGGGAGGAAGTGGATGACACACGCTCAATAAGTAGCGTCTCAGTTTCCTCGCAAAGTAGTGCTGCTTCTAGCAGTAATCCAAGTGAGATCCCTTTAGGGGAGGGAGCCTCATCCTTTCAGAAAGAGTAAGCAAAGTTAAGGATCACCAGCAAACAGCGGAAAAAGCAAAACTTAAAACAAGGAGAGGGGGGAGAAGATACAAAAAGAAATACAAAGGGGGTCAGACAGACCTAGAGAGAATGATGACAAGATCCAAGAAAATGTAATTTACGTAAACAGCACAGAAGAGGAAAATGTAGGGTTGTCGAGTAACACTGGACTTTGTAAAGAGTTAGAAATTGTCAATTTGTCTCAGAGAACTATGGATGATGATGAGTTGAGTTTGTTAAGTAAAGGTTTGGGTTTTTGCCCCACACAATCTGGTGAATTGGCCCATGTCCATGTTGACTTGTTTAAATTTGTATGAAAGCTTAAATTAAAAGATTACTTTCATGATCGACAGTCTGATGTCTTTGCACCAATAGAGGGTCGTTCAACTACATCACATATTATTGTAGATGTTCGTAACATTCAGTGTCTTCTGTCAATTGAGGAGGGTGTGGACATTGAGATGGGAACATTATTACAAGATCTAAACATCATGGAGAATCTCCATGTAGACAGTGGGTTGCGACCAAAATCTAAATTTACACCTAGCAACTCATTCCATCAGAATATTGATCAGTTCTATGAAAGAGTAACAGAGGAACTATACAAACTAGAATACCCAGCCAAATTTTCCAAACAAAGAAGCAATAATCTATCACAAGGAGAAAGACAAGCACTACGCAGGCTCGAGAACGATGAGAATATTGTCATTAGAAAAGCCGACAAAGGTAGTAGCATAGTTATAATGGACAAAATAGATTACATGAGGGAAATAGAACGACAACTGAGTGACACTAGCTGTTATGAATTAGTGAAAGGGAATCCTATAGGTGAATTTACATCCCTTGTCAATTTGAAACTCACCGAGTGGAAAGATATTTGTCTTATAAGTGATTCTGAATATAAGTTCCTTAAAGTAGGACAACCGAGATTTCCATGCATATAAATACTGCCCAAAGTGCACAAGAAAGCACCATTCCCACCAGGACGACAGATTATTTCGGGGGTGGGCTCACCCACCAAAAAGATGTTTGAGTTTTTAGATAAGAAACTGCAGAAATATATGGTCAACCTACCATCCTTTATAAGAGACAGCAAAGACGTGTTGTTAAAATTCAAGGACTTTGCATGGTCAGATGACTTATTCTTTGTCACCTGGGATGTAGTCAGCTTGTACACTTGCATTGAGAATAAGTTTGGGCTGATGGCGGCACAGTCATACTTAGATAAGGAAGGAACAGACCAGTATGAGCATAATCTCATGATACTCAAGATGATGGAACTAATCCTGACTAAGAATTTTTTCCTGCACAATGGACAATGGCACCGTCAGGTTCGTGGTACTGCTATGGGCACCAGGTTTGCTCCCTCTTATGCCTGTCTCTTCATGGGGTGGTATGAGAGGGAGCATGCCTGGGGGAGAGGTGCATCACCCTGGACACAATACATTGTATTCTGGGGGAGATACATCGACGACATCATCTGCCTGTGGTCAGGATCTAGAGAAAGTCTCCAAGAATATTTCAGGAATCTAAACAACAACCCAAACAATGTAGAACTAACCATGAGCTGCCACATGGAGGAGATCGACTCTTTAGATCTCCACTTTTATGTAAAGGACGGAACAGTCCAGGGCACGCTGTACCAAAAAGAGACGTCTTGCAATGGAGTGCTACATGCCACCAGCGCACACGCAAGTTCAGTGATAAAAAACATTCCTTACAGAGAGATGGCAAGGGTCAGGAGAAATTGTTAGGAAGCTGCATCTTTCAGAACTAATATTGCAGACACACGCTCCCGGTTCCTAAATGGGGTTATAAGGAGCGGGACGTGGATAAAGCTGAGTCAGGAGTACAGCAACAGAATAGGGACACGACATTGGAAATAGGTACTAAAAGAACAACCACCTTTGATGAGAAACTTAGGTTTATCACCAAATACACAACACACAGTGACAAAATCTTTAAAATCTTAAAGAAAAACTGGCATATTTTACTAGAAGTACCTACCCTGAACAAAGTACTAAACAAGAACCCCTTGGTCACCTATAGGAAAGGGCAAACACTGAATGACAAACTATGCCCAAGCTATGTAACAACATCGAGATCTGCCAGTACATGGCTACCCACAAAACCATGCATTTTTTTCACCTGCTGGTCCTGCAATATATGCATTTTTGGAAAGAACAAAACAAAAGAATTTGCATTTAACAACCAGAATCAGTATATAATTAAGGAATTCATAAACTGCAATACTACATTTGTGATTTATGTGCTGGGTTGTGCCTGCGGGATGATCTATGTGGGGAGCACAACAAGAAGCCTTAAATTAAGAATCCAAGAGCACCGCAGAGCTATAATAGGGGGGATATGAGATACCCTATGGCAGAACACTACAAACAAGTTCAGGCCACTTACTCATCATTTTGGTTCCACAGAATCGAACATGTAATGGCCAACCAAAGGGGGGGAGACAGAGAGCTCACCCTGAGGCAGAAAGAGGCCAAATGGATCTGTAGACTGCGGGCTATAAACTGTGGTCACCATACTGATAATTAATTTAATTATTTTCTAAACTGAGTGGAATCATTACATTATTAGCCGGGATTCGAAAAAAGTACTGTGTGTATTATATTAGGAGTTTGAGTAATAACTCGTAAAGTGGTTTATGTATGGAGAACAAACAATACTGATGCAATATTTGTGTTTTTGTGCTATTTATTAGGTTTTTCTTCTATGCAGCTGTATCAATTCTCTCTTTAACGCTTAAAAAGATTCCTTCTAAATCATATCCCTCATCTCTAACCCTCCACATAGACTATAAATATATGATCAGTGTGATGTCATGTATTATTTAAGGTTTCAGTGCAGTGCTCTATGACCATCTAGGAGAGGCATTATACTAGGCGTCTGCCTCACTCAGTCTAACATCATCCAGTCAGGTTGCTGCTGATATCCCCCATGAGCAAAAGGAGTTAAAGATTGATGAATGCCATTAAAATGGGAAATAGCATGATGTAAGATATAGTGAATATGTATAAATTAGCATTATCTCAGTCACACGTGAGACATGTGGGCTTTGAAATACGGTTCAATTTCCTCGATTTTTGTTCCTTCCAGTACACCATTAACTGGATTCACACCTCTCACATTTGGCTCTATCCACAGACTGATCCCCCTTGTCTCCCTTTATTTCTTTTCCAACTGCAAATTTTTTAAGCCATAACTTGACACATAATTAATCACCGTCTTCAAACCATTCCAACATGGCCGCCATCTATCATCAGACAAATAGTTGTTTGGTGAGACAAGTTGTAACTGGCATTACCTACGTAAATGTGGCCACATTAAGCAACAAATAAGTATTAGGGGCGAATGTGACCTGGTTAGCAAAGTTTAATTGACTTTAGGGACGGAGGCGTATTGTCAGTGATTTTTGTTATTTCTTTTGTTTCTGGTGACCCGTATGCCTGAACAATCTAGCGTGGTGTCGAGTTGGTCTCTGATTGAAACGGAGCGAGTGACTTTTAAAGATGGTGGCCCCAGTCTTGGCAGTGTTACGAGGAAAGTATCTGTAGGCATTAACCATCTCAATATGGCCAGAATAAGCAAAGAATACGTTTTAGGGATTATTGTGACCAGGTTAACAAAGTTAATTCGAATTTAGGGACCGATGCGCATTGACATTGGATTTTCTTTTGGGTTTGGTAACTCTGAGACCTGAAAAAAGGGAGATTTTAGTCATCCCACTTACTTTGCTAGTGTTGAAGACTGTTCATAATAAGCATGAGCGGTGATGGAAATTCACCTTTGGTTGTCAATCTGCGGGTACTCGGATATGGAGTAACTCCACGTGATCTTTGATAGTTCGGAGGGAGTTGATGGGAGAGGGTGTTCCAGTCACTCCCCTCTGTACCCCACGTTTTAATTATATGGGGACATGTACCTAAAGATATGTTTATATGAATTTATTGGTAATTATGTTGATTGAGCTTACGCGCAATTATAGATGGGAACACGGAGAATTGGCAATTAACACTGTCATGATAATATGCTTTATAGGGGAAGTTAACATCTTTTATTAAGAGATTACATTTACCCCCACCTTCACCTTTTAGGTGGCCATCTTTTGCCATCTAGAGCACATCTTCTCCACAAGGATTACTTCATTGCTAAGCCACTGGTTGAACGCTCAATTGCATTTCGATAAAAAAGGTGAGGCCTCATCATTTTAGGGAGTTTTATTGACAAGTTTTCCTCGCTACTTATTGTCTCAGACATTGAATAAGGTAATTTGTCTTTAGGGGGTCAAATATTCTCCCTAACATAAGAGACTACATTTACATCCTCTGTGTAGGTACCAAATGACCTTTTTGGGAACATCTCTCCACTACAAGATACACCACATTTTTATCGCCAAACGGCAAACTTGTATTCTGCCTTAAAAGGTGAGTATTCAATACCATAGGGAGTAGCACTCCCTCTGTGTATGCCCAAAGCATCTCTCCTCCTTATCTTTTACCTTAAGAAATGTTTCATTAATTTCTCTCTCTCAAAAATTTCTTTTATCAAAAAATCCTTTCATTCCTCTAGTATTCTTTTTCACCGGCTAGTGGAATTGTTAACTTATTATGTTTCTAAGAATAAATAAGTATAGGGGATAAACATGAATCTTACATAACTTACTGATTGCTTTTGCTTTCTCTGTTCTTGATTTTTCACTGATGCTTCAATTTTCTCTATGTCTTGGGATTTGAAGATAGATTCTCCGATATGTATCAAACACGTTATACATATAATTGTAATCATGTTATATGGGTGTGCGTACTGTGCTACTTACATGTTATATCTGTCTGATGTTTTATGTGTTTTATTTAATACAAAAATTATTTTTCGTCTATGTGTTAAAATTATGGCAAATTCGCATAATTTGTGTAATGTCAAGATTGTTGTTATTTAAGTAATAGTCATGTCCGCCAGGTATTTCATGTGTCTTATATGTATCTTATGTTATCTGTTACAGCCCTGATGAAGTTCCAAGAACTTGTGTGTTTTTTGGGGAATGAAACGCATTGGCTGTTTTTATGATCTATTATCAATTTTAAAATAAAGAAAGAAAATAAAGAAAACACAACGGACTACATGTTTACTGTTCGGTGCACCTCCTTTTGTTTCAATTTGCTGTGGGAATCGGTAACCAGAGGTACCAAAAGGTGACAGGTGCCGGAGTATTGTGCACGACCATCCTTATACGGCAGCAGGGATATAGTGAGGTGCTAACCAATAGGTCCGTCACCTTGTATCGTTTTTGGTTCATGATTAGTATTGGACTGGACTGCACTCACTTTTGCTTTTTACAAATTAAATATGTCTCATTTCAATGACGGACGTGAAGAACTGGCGCAAGATCTGTTCGGACAAAGTTCCATCACCACACCTGCTGTTCAGAATGCCCAGGGTACTTTAGGTTTACGGGCCCACTTCCTAAAGCTAGAGCACTTCAAAAAACAGGAATTAGCGCGGTGGTGGGACGGAGTAACACTTCAGCAGTATATAGATAATAAAAAAACTCCAAGAGGTCTGTGCATTTTAATATTCCCTACTTTTGAGGATCTCAGTGCAGACCTTCTAAAGGAATGGGAAGCGACCTTGAAGGTGCATCATTAGTCATGATGCAGATTTTGATTAGGCATGCCATTGATAAGGGGGCAAAGCTGTTGTTGGAAATTCAAGCAATAGAAAGAGAAATAGAAACATTAGAAGCCAAAGATCTAGTTGAAAAGAACTACGAGATTTTGAAAAAAGTAATTGTTAGCCATCAACAATACATAAAAGATTAAAAAATGAGAAAGATCAGATGCGATGATAAAGACTATAAGGAGGGTCGCATATATACATTTGCAAAAAAATATGACTCAGTACAGGCTCCAGAGGATAGAAAAAGAGGAAGGGAGGAAGTGGATGACATACGCTCAATAAGTAGCGTCTCAGTTTCCTCGCAAAGTAGTGCTGCTTCTAGCAGTAATCCAAGTGAGATCCCTTTAGGGGAGGGAGCCTCATCCTTTCAGAAAGAGTAAGTGAAGTTAAGGATCACCAGCAAACAGCGGAAAAAGAAAAATCATCTAAAACAAGGAGAGGGGGGTGAAGATACAAAAAGAAATACAAAGGGGGGTCAGACAGACGTAGAGAGAATGACGACAAGATCCAAGAAAATGTAATTTATGTAAACAGCACAGAAGAGGAAAATGTAGGGTTGTCGAGTAACACTGGACTTTGTAAAGAGTTAGAAATTGTCAATTTGTCTCAGAGAACTATGGATGATGATGAATTGAGTTTGTTAAGTAAAGGCTTGGGTTTTTGCCCAACACAATCTGGTGACTTGGCCGATGTCCATTTTGACTTGTTTAAATTTGTATGAAATCTTAAATTAAAAGATTACTTTCATGATCAACAGTCTGATGTCTTTGCACCAGTAGAGGGTCGTTCAACTACATCACATAGTATTGTAGATGTTTGTAACATTCAGTGTCTTCTGTCAAATGAGGAGGGTGTGGACATTGAGATGGGAACATTATTACAAGATCTAAACATCACGGAGAATCTCCATGTAGACAGTGGGTTGCGACCAAAATCTAAATTTACACCTAGCAACTCATACCATCAGAATATTGATCGGTTCTATGAAAGAGTAACAGAGGAACTATACAAACTAGAATACCCAGCCAAATTTTCCTTTTTTTAAAAATTGTTTTATGGAATTGTTTACTTAATCCACAAACAAAAAATTTGAAAATTGAAAATGTGATTTTAACAGGAAATATGGAGCTTTTTAAAATGCAGTTTTATTCCCAAAAGATGAAGCAATCTGCTAGACTGTAATATATCACTTTGTGTTTTTTTACTCCTAATTCATGTCTCTTTTAACCGGTGCATACCAATGCTGCTTCAGTTGAGATAACCAATCGTCCATAGTAGAAGCAGTTTTCTGTATTTGAGATGCTTCGACTAATTAGGCTAAGGATATCAACTTAGGGGCATATTTATCATAGGTTTTGCGTCACCCTGCACCCCGCAAGGCGACGCAGAGCGTCACAAAACCTACAATGTGATTTATCAAGCCACGCAAGGCCACCCTGCATGGGTCCTGTGTGGCTCGGTAAATCTAGTGTAGCTCAAGGCAGTTCAAGTCGCTGCCTTGCGTTACACTGCGTGGGGCGGGCGTTACATGGGTGGAGCGTGGGTGTTCCCTTTTTTCTTTTTTTAAACCTTTTTTTATTATGACAAGGTGTACAGACAATTTTTGACAAAAGAACATAAATTAAGTACATTAGATATGCATGAGCAAAATAAACCGTACAGGGCTTTAAAAAAATAATAATAATCATAGCCACATTTTGAGTGGATTCTGAAGATGCTTACATAAATATAAACTTTAAAAATAAGAAGAAACATCCTCTATTAATTTAATATCATACATACTAATGCTCAAAGTAATTCCAGATACGATTAAATCTAAGCATTGAACGGATCGAACAAGTTTTAGCAAGTGCACGTTCTTTCTCGTAGATATCTTTTACAAGAATCAGCCAGTCATATAATGAAGGAGAATTAGGGCTAATCCACTCTCTCGCAATACATAGACGGGCCGTTACTAATAGAATGGACATGAAGCATCCCATATAAGGATCGTTGCATTTCTTAGCCCCCAACATAATCTCTTTAACAGAAAAAGTTAACTCAAGATTCAAACATTGACCAATATATTATATGACTCTTACCCAGAAATCCACTAGCTTAGGACATAGATAAAACATGTGTAAAATATCAGCAGCTTTTTGATCGCATTTAGGACAGCTTGTTCTATCCGTGCTTCCACTACCACACGCTTGTACTGATTGCTGCCACTTTGTTAATTTATCTGGAGTATAATAAAGCCTACAAATTGTACGAAACTGTTGCAGCTTTAAGTTAACAGAATGTAGAGAGTTATCGAATTTATCTAAAGCTAGCGTGATTTCAAATGCATCTACGTCCATATTCAGAGTTTGACTCCATTTTGTTCCTAATTCATTAAGATCAGCACTTCTAGCATCGTATAGATGTGTATACATTGTGCTAATTCTAGTTTTATGAAGCAGGATTTAAAAACATGTGAGAACTACATGAGAATGTGGCAATTGCATTAATTTTCAGTTTAAAAAAGTAGTCTCTAAATTGTAAATATTTGAAAAATGACTGGTATGGAAGGCCAAAAGTTTGTTGCAGCGAAACATAAGTAGAAAAACCAGAGTAATCATATAGCTGTCCCAATCTATCAATGCCATATCTAGCCCAGTTGCAAGCGACTGGATCATGAAATATATTCGGGAGAGATGGATTTTTCCATAATTTATAATATTCATGTCTAGTAAGATCCTCAAAAGTAAGTGAAAAATAACCAAGGATTTCATTCCAGATACGAACAATGTCCCTTATGGTCTTGAATCAAACTCTTTTATAATAGTTAGGATCATTAACCCTATACAGAAACATATTATGATCTATACCTAAAGCCAAAATAAGCCCATAGTATGGAAATTTATCAGTTAATAAACTTTGTATACGCCCTGTAAATGCTGCCCAATAGTACAACTTAAAATCAGGAAGTTGCAAGCCACCATATTTATAGGGAAATTTAAGAGATTTTATCGAACGGCGAGCCTGCTTATATCCCCAAATAAAGCTGCTGATTGCGCCCTCTAATTTATGAAAAAAATAATTAGGAACCCGTATAGGAATAGCCCGAAATAGATATAAAAATTTAGGCAATATTATCATTTTAAATATATTGATTCGGCCAATAATAGTAATTGGCAGCTTATTCCAGTTCTTAAGTTGTTTAACGATTGTCTGCAGCAGTGTTTCATAATTGAGTTTCCAAATTTGATCTACGTTTTTAGTAACTCTAACACCTAGATATGTAGCTACATTACAAGTACCAGTAATAGATAATGCAGGTTCCAGATTATGTATTATTTGGGTTTTACTTATGTTAAGTTTATATCCTGAGAAGCGCCCAAAAGTTGTAGCTTCTTCCTGGATAATACTGACCGTTGTTGCTGGGTCTGATGTAAAGACCGCAATATCGTCCGCGTATGCTACCGCCTTAAGTTGGTACATACCATTACTGAAAGGGATAATATCTCTATTTTGATTTAAAGTTTGAATAAAGGGCTCGATATAGAGAGCAAAAAGCAAGGGGGATAGTGGGCACCCCTGCCTTGTACCACGTTGTATTAAAAATGTATTAGAATGCAAATTGGCATATGCTAATTTAGCCTGCGGGTTGATATATAATGCCTTAATCCAGTTCATAAATCGATCAGGTAAGCCATTCTTGCGCAATATCAGCCATAATGCATCCCATACCACCCGATCAAATGCTTTTTCAGCATCTAAAAGAATCATCCCCATATTACTAAAGCTTTTATTAGCGACATCAAAGGCAGTTATAGCTGTATTGACATGTGCAGTAGTATCTCTGCCTGTGATATATCCATGTTGGTGTTCTGATACCAGCCCCGGCATATGCGGTGACAAACGATTCACCAGCACTTTCGCAAATATTTTAGCGTCAGTATTTATAAGGGATATTGGGCGATACGACCCACAATCGTCAGAACTCTTCCCTTTCTTGAGAAAGAAGACGATATTGGTCATGTCCCAGGACTTAGGGACTTGCTTGCATTCAGCTATCTGATGCATAACTACTTGAAGTAGTGGAAGAATTAAAGTCTTAAAGACTTTATAAAATTCTATGGGTAGAGCATCATCCCCGGCTGCCTTACCCGAAGGTAACGCTGCTATAGCAGTCATAATTTCTTCCTCTGTTATATCAAGCTGAAGGTGGTCTTTAGCATCTAAATCAAGAACCTGAGGATTCAGTAATTGTAAATATTCTTCAGCCACCTCTGACTCAAAATTATCAGATACAGCATATAGCTCTGAGTAGAACTGGTAAAATTGCTCTAAAATTAAGTTAGTCGAAGTATACACTCGACCATCTCTGCCCTAAATTAAGTCTATCCGGGTTTTAGCTTTCTTGTCTGCTACCTGGTAGGCCAGTAGCCGCCCAACCTGATCCCCATATTCATATTGGTTCAATCTATTTTTATTATAAGCAGCTGCAGCCTTCTCTTTGAATTGTCGGGTCATGAGCGTCCTTGTATTGATTAATGCAGAGTATATAGCTTCTTTATTTAATCCATTCGACATGATCTCTTGAGCATGGGATAATTCTAATTTTATTAAAGTATTACGGAGCTCCTTCGCCCGTCTTTGCGTGACTTTATCCATATGATATATATATTGTTGCGTGGACCCCCGTATGACAGCTTTCATCGTATCCCATAGAATAAAAGGCGAAGCAGTATCCATATTATATTGAAAAAAATCAGTAAGAACCCCCTGAGTGTGAGAAATAAATTCTGGATCAGACAGCAAGTATCTAGGGAATGAGAAAGGGCGATTACTATTGTCCTCAACAAAAGACTGTATATGTATCAATAACGGATTATGGTCAGACGTTATTCGTGGGCAAACCTCTATATTGGATTTTTCTAAAAGACAACTACTCACAAAGATTAGGTCAATTCTAGAATAGTGTTGATGTGGTCTGGAATAATACGTAAAGCCGGGCATCGCAGGATATAACGCTCGCCACAAATCCGTCAACCTGTGAAGCCGAGCCAACTCAAAAATCGATTTTCGAACCTTACTCATCCTTGGAAAAGCAAATCGGTTTGTTGAATCAATAGAATAGTTTAGAGTGCAATTAAAGTCCCCCAAGATTATAATTTCCCCTTGCCAGTCCAAGAGCTCCAACATTAATTTATCGAAAAGAGTAGGTTCGTCCTGATTTGGCCCATATAATGCGCACAAAACTAGTTTCCTATTATTAATTTCGAGTTGCAGGATCACCCATCTACCACCTGGGTCAGAAGCTTTTTTAGTGTTTTACAAACAAAGTGTTTATCTTTAAGAATAGTTACCCCTCTAATTGCTGCATTTTGTGAAGTACATTCTAATACCTCTAAGCCAAGCTGTTTAAATAGACCCCTATGTTTGTACGCCAGATGTGTCTCTACTAAAACGGCTAGGTGTGGCTTATACATCGTAACCTCTTCTCTCACCAAGCGTCGCTTAGTGGATGAATTAAGCCCGGCCACATTCCAACTTATACATCTGATTGTACCCATTATGTAAATTTTGGACACTTCGAGCTCCTACTGACTCGCCCCATATGGGGCTTCAAAATTGGTTTTAAAAACGATAGCTTTTTAGGTACTTGAATAGAAAACACAAACAGATTATTGTTGCCCATGCAGATTCTGTAAATTATATCCACATTACATACAAATTTAGTCTGTACACCCCCTAATTTATACCCCCATAGCATTTGTTTATCACCGAATGGCACCTTAGTCAGCAACAGCCCTCCCCACCCCCGATCTCCACCCCTCCCCAAACCTTGGCAGGTTGCCCACCCTCCCACCCCGTGTCCTAGGAAAGGAATCACCCCCATTGACCTGCTGTCGATTGATGACAGCATAGAGAAGCAGAGCTCTCCAAGACCCTCCCGACATTGGCTAATAATACTGCACTTAAACAATGAGAAAAAGTGATGACAAAGAGAAGCCTAAAGGTAGGAGAAGAGAGAAAAGAAAAAAGAGAAACATATGTATATAAGAAAGGGAGCCATAATACCACAGTCATCGTAATAATTCAGAGCAAGCTTGCGTCGCATGTCCAAGATCTATTGGATACTTTAAATCAAGTTCTTATCTAAGGATGTTGTTGTAGTTTAGCGAGCGCCAGCTTTGCCTCCTGGTCAGTATGATAGATCTGTGACCGGCCATCTTTAATAACCTTCAGCCGGGCAGGTTCTTGCAAGTAAGCCAATGCACCAAGAGCTTTCCAAGAATCAATAAGTTGCTTCATCCTCCACCTTTTGTCCATCGTGATTTTGCATAGATCTGACCGTGCGATGATGGAGAAAGAGTCCACAAAAACTGGTGTATTAGGCCGGGCTTTAATAGCAATAGCTTGACGCAATAGAAAGTTACCAACGTATATAAGTATTGGTCGCGGTCGGCGTGAACCAGTCTGATCTGTTTGATTAAGGAAAGCTGGTAGCCGATGGGCTCTTTGTATTTGGGAGTCCCAGTCCCAGTCAGCTAAGTCAGGAAAGGCTTTCTGAAATGTTTGTACAATAAATGACCGTGGGTCAGAGCCTTCTCTCCCTTCCGGTATTCCAAATATTCGTAAATTATTCCGCCGTTGGCGATTTTCTAAATCTTTGATTTTGCCTTGTAGAGCATTAAGTTGCATATCGTGTTCTTGGAGCAGCTTAGTGGAGTGTGTTGCTGCATCTTCGTTATCAGATAGTCGTTGTTGTAAGGTTGTCATTTCGGTTGCAAGTTCTGAGACTTTGCTGGTTACTGCTGACAGTGACTGTTGTATATTGGCATTATCCGCTCTGAGTTGTGTGTAATATTCCTGAGCCTCAGATCTTTGCTCTGACAAAGCCTGCATGATTAAAGCTAAAGAAGGCTCCGATGAAGTCATTGGTATTGATGGAGCACTAGATAGATCAGTAGTCACTGTAGCGGAAACTTCAACCGTATCATAATTCCCAGTTGTGCTTATTTGTTTAGACGAACAGTCAATTGCAGAAGATTTTACAGAAGAATAGGGAGAAATGGATTGACTGCTAGTATTAGGCAAAGTTTGAACTAGGCCAGATAGCCTCGAAACAATCGCTCTGACATCTCCCTTTGATGTAACCCATTTTCGTAAGGGACTATCTGCGTACTTGATTTAGCTTTATTTTTAGTAACAGTCATGATTTTACCTTGTTGTTGAAGAGTAAGAGTATTTTTATCAGATACTCCAACCTTATGGCCAGCCTTTACAATTTTTGCCAGCTTAGTGTTTCGTTTTTTCTTCTTAACAGACTGAAGCTGTGCATTGGAAGACTCCGAGAAGTGATCAGGTGAGTCAGGTGAATCAGGTAAATCATCTATATTTGCTGGTGATAAAGAAAATACCGAAGTCTCAGCTGATAATTCCATGGCAATCGGTGAAGTATCCACCAAATTAATCGGCTCAGCAATATCTACTATTATCGGTGCAGGTATATCCACATTCCCTGAAGTCGAAACAACAGATCTTAAGTTCCCTTTGTCTGCCTCACTGTTATTCATCGTTCCGGCACAAAAAGGTTCAGGCAGTTCAAGAGTTTCATTACTGACTATTATGGCAGATTCTCTGTTGACTTGTGAATCAAAGGTTACTCCCAATTCGACTATGCCTCCGCAGTCATCTCCGCATTCATTTATAATCTTGTTCCCCCATTCTATAATAGAGACGCCTTTAGTAGGTTGAACAGTGCTTACCGGCAGAGCAGCATCCGATGAGCCCACCTGTGACTTACATTGAACAGCCTCCATAACGATATCTGCCATAGCAGGTTCAGGAGCAGAGGCAAGGAGGTTAGCGGCGTCCCCCGAGTGTAGCAGCTGCATCACCGGTTTGCCAACTCGAAGGAAGACCTTTTGAGATGTTCCGTTCACCCCCTCCATAGTGGAATTATCGATACCAGTTGCAGCGGAATTCCGTGTAAGTCGTCCGACCCGCTGTGTGTTCGCCTTCAGAGGAGCCATTACTTGTCGGCCAGATCGGATACAGGCTGCCAGACCAATCCAATAGAATACAGACCGGCGATGCCCAGACCGATAGTGAACTGAGCTCCGGGTGTCTCCCGAAAGCAGAAAGCCCTGGGCGTCTCATCAGAGCATAAGAGGTACACGGTCTCTCACAAAGCGTTTGTTAGAGGCAAAGTTAATTTAGTACAAAATCCCTTTTTAAAAAAAAGTTTTTAGAAAAGTTTGAAGTCCCAAGTTCTTATCACAAGTTGTTTCCTAGTTGCTGGTTGCAGTTTTCTCCCACTTTCCCGCAAAAACAGCCATCCGCCGGGAGCTCTCGTAGAGCTCTGCTACTCACGGCGGAGTCAATCCGCCATCTTCTTTTCCCCACATCCCGGAGCCACCCAGCCAAATTTTCCAAACAAAGAAGCAATAATCTATCACAAGGAGAAAGACATAGTTATATTGGACAAAAAAGATTACATGAGGGAAATAGAACGACAACTGAGTGACACTAGCTGTTATGAATTAGTGAAAGAGAATCCTAGAGGTGAATTTACATCCCTTGTCAATTTGAAACTCAGCGAGTGGAAAGATATTTGTCTTATAAGTGATTCTGAATATAAGTTCCTTGAAGTAGGACAACCGAGATTTCCATGCATATAAATACTGCCCAAAGTGCACAAGAAAGCACCATTCCCACCAGGACGACCGATTATTTCGGGGGTAGGCTCACCCACCGAAAAGAAGTCTGATTTTGTAGATAAGAAACTTTAGAAATATATGGTCAACCTACCATTCTTTATAAGAGACAGCAAAGAGGTGTTGTTGAAATTCAAGGACTTTGCATGGTCAGATGACTTATTCTTTGTCACCTGGGATGTAGTCAGCTTGTACACTTGCATTGAGAATAAGTTTGGTCTGATGGCGGCACAGTCATACTTAGATAAGGAAGGAGCAGACCAGTATGAGCATAATCTCATGATACTCAAGATGATGGAACTAATCCTGACTAAGAATTTTTTCCTGCACAATGGACAATGGCACCGTCAGGTTCGTGGTACTGCTATGGGCACCAGGTTTGCTCCCTCTTATGCCTGTCTCTTCATGGGGTGGTATGAGAGGTAGCATGCCTGGGGGAGAGGTGCCTCACCCTGAACACAACACATTGTGTTCTGGGGGAGATACATCGACGACATCATCTGCCTGTGGTCAGGGTCTAGAGAAAGTCTCCAAGAATATTTCAGGTATCTAAACGACAACCCAAACAATGTAGAACTAACCATGAGCTGCCACAAGGAGGAGATCGACTCTTTAGATCTCCACTTTTATGTAAAGGATGGAACAGTCCAGAGCACGCTGTACCAAAAAGAGATGGCTTGCAATGGAGTGCTACATGCCACCAGCGCACACGCAAGTTCAGTGATAAAAAACATTCCTCACAGAGAGATGGCAAGGGTCAGGAGAAATTGTTAGGAAGCTGCATCTTTCAGAACTAATATTGCAGACACATGCTCCCGGTTCCTAAAAAGGGGTTATAAGGAGCGGGACGTGGATAAAGCATTGAGCATTAAGGTGATTAACCAAATATAAATATGGGGCGAGCCGTGAGCAACTTCCATGGCATTTCTGAAGGAAGGCACGGCCGTTTATCACGGCGAGTAAAACTCCTGGGAGTAAATTTAAGTTGAGGCGCATAGAGGTCGAAATCATTGAGAGATTTGGATTGGGTGTGAAATACGAGCGGGCGGTCTTTTTTGTTTTGTCTCTGTGGGTTAAGTTTCCTTATATAAGTTTTTTTAGGACATATATGTGTTAGCAAAGTGTGAAGAGATCCTCTTTTCAACACGTAATGGACATTTGATTAACAGTATTTATGTTATTGTCTTGGTGGGAACAGATCTCTGTGAGTGAAAGCTCAAGGTTGTTTCTCTTTCTTTTCTTTGGGATTGCGTGCAATGACTACAACCACAAGGGGTATCAGCAAGCTATGATGGATGGGTAAACACTCTACTCATCTGCTGCTCAGAGGGGAGAGATGAAAGTGGCACAAATGTGTTATGACCACTTTGCAAGCAAAATAATGATTATTTAAAATGGCAATTGGCATTAAGGGAGATTTTAGTCATCCCGCTTACTTTGTTAGTGTTGAAGACTGTTCATAATAAGCATGAGCGGTGATGGAAATTCACCTTTGGTTGTCAAGCTGCGGGTACTCTGATATGGAGTAACTCCACGTGATCTTTGATAGTTCGGAGGGAGTTGATGAGAGAGGGTGTTCCAGTCACTCCCCTCTGTACCCCACGTTTTTATTATATGGGGACATGTACCTAAAGATATGTTTATATGAATTTATTGGTAATTATGTTGTTTGAGCTTACGCGCAATTATGGATGAGAACACGGAGAATTGGTAATTAACGCTGTCATGATAATATGCTTTATAGAGGAAGTTAACATCTTTTATTAAGAGATTACATTTACCCCCACCTTTTAGGTGGCCATCTTTTGCCATCTAGAGCACATCTTCTCCACAAGGATTACTTCATTGCTAAGCCACTGGTTGAAAGCTCAATTGCATTTCGATAAAAAGGTGAGGCCTCATCATTTTAGGGAGTCTTATTGACAAGTTTTCCTCGCTACTTATTGTCTCAGACATTGAATAAGTTAATTTGTCTTTAGGGGGTCAAATATTCTCCCTAACATAAGAGACTACATTTACATGCTCTGTGTAGGTACCAAATGACCTTTTTGGGAACATCTCTCCACAACAAAATACACCACATTTTTCTCGCCAAACGGCAAACTTGTATTCTGCCTTAAAAGGTGAGTATTCAATACCATAGGGAGTAGCACTCCCTCTGTGTATGCCCAAAGCATCTCTCCTCCTTATCTTTTAGCTTAAGAAATTTTTCATTCATTTCTCTCTCTCAAAAATATCTTTTATCAAAAAATCCTTTCATTCCTCTAGTATTCTTTTGCACCTGCTAGTGGAATTGTTAAATTATTATGTTTCTAAGAATAGATAGGTATAGGGGATAAACATGAATTTTACATAACTTACTGGTTGCTTTTGCTTTCTCTGTTCTTTATTTTTCACTGATGCTTCTATTTTCTCTTTGTCTTGGGATTTGAAAATAGATTCTCCGATATGTATCAAACACGATATACATATAATTTTAATCATGTAATATGGGTGTGCGTACTGTGCTACTTACATGTTATATCTGTCTGATGTTCTTATGTGTTTTATTTATTACAAAAATTATTTTTCGTTTATGTGTTAAAATTGTGGCAATTTCGCATAATTTGTGTAATGTCAAGATTGTTGTTATTTAAGTAAGAGTCATGTCCGCCAGTCAATTCATGTGTCTTATATGTGTCTTATGTTATCTGTTACAGCCCTGATGAAGTTCCAAGAACTTGTGTGTTTTTTGGGGAATGAAACGCGTTGGCTGTTTTTATGATCAATTATCAATTTTAAAATAAAGAAAGAAAATAAAGAAAACACAACGTACTACATGTTTACTCTTTGGTGCACCTCCTTTTGTTTCAATTTGCTGTGGGAATCTGTAACCAGAGGTACCAAAAGGTGACAGGTGCCGGAGTATTGTGCACGCCCATCCTTATACGGCAGCAGGTATATAGTGAGGTGCTAACCAATAGGTCCGTCACCTTGTATCGTTTTTGGTTCATGATTAGTATTGGACTGGACTGCACTCACTTTTGCTTTTTACAAATTCAATATGTCTCGTTTCAATGACGGACGTGAAGAACTGGCGCAAGCTCTGTTTGGACAAAATTCCACCACCACACCTGCTGTTCAGAATGCCCAGGGTACTTTAGGGTTACGGGCCCGCTTCCTAAAGCTAGAGCACTTGAAAAAACAAGAATTAGCGCGGTGGTGGGACGGAGTAACACATCAGCTGTATATAGATAATAAAAAAACTACAAGAGGTCTGTGCATTTTAATATTCCATACTTTTGAGGATCTCAGTGAAGACCTTCTAAAGGAATGGGAAGTGACCCTTGAAGGTGATTCATTAGTCATGATGCAGAATTTGATTAGGCATGCCATTGATAAGGGGGAAAAGCTGTTGTCGGAAATTCAAGCAATAGAAAGCGAAATAGAAGCATTAGAAGCCAAAGATCTAGTTGAAAAGAACTGCCAGACTTTTAAAAAAGTAATTGTTAGCCATCAGCAATACTTAAAAGATTAAAAAATTAGAAAGATCAGATGCGATGATAAAGACTATAAGGAGGGTCGCATATATACATTTGCAAAAAAATATGACTCAGTACAGGCTCCAGAGGATAGGGAGGAAGTGGATGACACACGCTCAATAAGTAGCGTCTCAGTTTCCTCGCAAAGTAGTGCTGCTTCTAGCAGTAATCCAAGTGAGATCCCTTTAGGGGAGGGAGCCTCATCCTTTCAGAAAGAGTAAGCGAAGTTAAGGATCACCAGCAAACAGCGGAAAAAGCAAAATCATCTAAAACAAGGAGAGGGGGGTGAAGATACAAAAAGAAATACAAAGGGGGGTCAGACAGACCTAGAGAGAATGATGACAAGATCCAAGAAAATGTAATTTATGTAAACAACACAGAAGAGGAAAATGTAGGGTTGTCGAGTAACACTGGACATTGTAAAGAGTTAGAAATTGTCAATTTGTCTCAGAGAACTATGGATGATGATGAATTGAGTTTGTTAAGTAAAGGCTTGGGTTTTTGCCCAACACAATCTGGTGACTTGGCCGATGTCCATTTTGACTTGTTTAAATTTGCATGAAATCTTAAATTAAAAGATTACTTTCATGATCAACAGTCTGATGTCTTTGCACCAATAGAGGGTCGTTCAACTACATCACATAGTATTGTAGATGTTCGTAACACTCAGTGTCTTCTGTCAATTGAGGAGGGTGTGGACATTGAGATGGGAACATTATTACATGATCTAAACATCACGGAGAATCTCCATGTAGACAGTGGGTTGCGACCAAAATCTAAATTTACACCTAGCAACTCATACCATCAGAATATTGATCGGTTCTATGAAAGAGTAACAGAGGAACTATACAAACTAGAATACCCAGCCAAATTTTCCAAACAAAGAAGCAATAATCTATCACAAGGAGAAAGACAAGCACTACGCAGGCTCGAGAACGATGAAAATATTGTCATTAGCAAAGCCGACAAAGGTAGCAACATAGTTATAATGGACAAAATAGATTACATGAGGGAAATAGAATGACAACTGAGTGACACTAGCTGTTATGAATTAGTGAAAGAGAATCCTATAGGTGAATTTACATCCCTTGTCAATTTGAAACTCAGCGAGTGGAAAGATATTTGTCTTATAAGTGATTCTGAATATAAGTTCCTTAAAGTAGGACAACCAAGATTTCCATGCATATAAATACTGCCCAAAGTGCACAAGAAAGCACCATTCCCACCAGGACGACCGATTATTTCGTGGTGGGCTCACCCACCGAAAAGATGTCTGATTTTGTAGATAAGAAACTGCAGAAATATATGGTCAACCTACCATCCTTTATAAGAGACAGCAAAGAGGTGTTGTTAACATTCAAGGACTTTGCATGGTCAGATGACTTATTCTTTGTCACCTTGGATGCAGTCAGCTTGTACACTTGCATTGAGAATAAGTTTGGGCTGATGGCGGCACGGTCATACTTAGATAAGGAAGGAGCAGACCAGTATGAGCATAATCTCATGATACTCAAGATGATGGAACTAAGCCTGACAAATAAGTTTTTTCCTGCACAATGGACAATGGCATCGTCAGGTTCGTGGTACTGCTATGGGCACCAGGTTTGCTCCCTCTTATGCCTGTCTCTTCATGGGGTGGTATGAGAGGGAGCATGCCTGGGGGAGAGGTGCCTCACCCTGGACACAACACATTGTGTTCTGGGGGAGATACATTGACGATATCATCTGCCTGTGGTCAGGGTCTAGAGAAAGTCTCCAGGAATATTTCAGGTATCTAAACGACAACCCAAACAATGTAGAACTAACCATGAGCTGCCACAAGGAGGAGATCGACTCTTTAGATCTCCACTTTTATGTAAAGGACGGAACAGTCCAGAGCACGCTGTACCAAAAAGAGACGGCTTGCAATGGAGTGCTACATGCCACCAGCGCACACGCAAGTTCAGTGATAAAAAACATTCCTCACAGAGAGATGGCAAGGGTCAGGAGAAATTGTTAGGAAGCTGCATCTTTCAGAACTAATATTGCAGACACATGCTCCCGGTTCCTAAAAAGGGGTTATAAGGAGCGGGACGTGGATAAAGCTGAGTCAGGAGTACAGCAACTGAATAGGGACACGGCATTGGAAATAGGTACTAAAAGAGCAACCACCTTTGATGAGAAACTTAGGTTTATCACCAAATACACAACACACAGTGACAAAATCTTTAAAATCTTCAAGAAAAACTGGCATATTTTACTAGAAGTACTTACCCTGAACAAGGTACCAAACAAGAACCCCTCGGTCACCTATAGAAATGGGCAAACACTGAATGACAAACTATGTCCAAGCTATGTAACAACATCGAGATCTGCCAGTACATGGATACCCACAAAACCATGCGGTTTTTTCACCTGCGGGTCCTGCAATATATGCATTTTTGGAAAGAACAAAACAAAAGAATTTGCATTTAACAACCAGAAACAGTATATAATTATGGAATTCATAAACTGCAATACTACATTTGTGATTTATGTGCTGGGTTGTGCCTGCGGGATGATCTATGTGGGGAGCACAACAAGAAGCCTTAAATTAAGAATCCAAGAGCACCGCAGAGCCATAGTAGGGGCAATATGAGATACCCTATGGCAGAACACTACAAACAAGTTCAGGCCACGGACTCATCATTTTGGTTCCACGGAATCGAACATGTAATGGCCAACCAAAGGGGGGAGACAGAGAGCTCACCCTGAGGCAGAAAGAGGCCAAATGGATCTGTAGACTGCGGGCTATAAACTGTGGTCACAATACTGATAATGAATTTCATTATTTTCTAAACTGAGTGGAATCATTACATTATTGGCCGGGATTCGAAAAAAGTACTGTGTGTATTATATCAGGAGTTTGAGTAATAACTCGTAAAGAGGTTTATGTATGGAGAACAAACAATACTGATGCAATATTTGTGTTTTTTGCTATTTATTATGTTTTTCTTCTATGCAACTGTATCAATTCTCTCTTTAACGCTTAAAAAGATTCCTTCTAAATCATATCCCTCATCTCTAACCCTCCACATAGACTATAAATATATGATCAGTGTCATGTCCTGTATTATTTAAGGTTTCAGTGCAGTGCTCTATGACCATCTAGGAGAGGCATTATACAAGGCGTCTGCCTCACTCAGGCTAACATCATCCAGTCAGGTTACTGCTGATATCCACACACACTCACCTCAGACTAGGCTGAGGATGGGAACTAGAGGCACGGGGCCGAAGGGCAAGCCAGCCTCCAATCTCATATGTGAACACAAAAAGGGCTGCCCCTCACGTGGGTTCCTACAGAGTTATGCTGAGATGCAACATTAGTGGGGGCATCTCATAAAAAGTTTCGGACTGGCCTCACACACCGCCCGGTGTCATGCTTCATCATAGGCTGTCCTCGCCCTCTAAAAACTTTGTTTGATAGAGGGCGGGCATACACCTGGAGACAGGGATGCACTTCTACAACTAAGTGATGGCCGTGTGAAAGTGAAAGGTGATTTAAAAACCATTACACCTGTCACTCAATTGTGTTTTATTCAGGGACCAGATGTATGGTATTAAAATAAGTGAACGGTGATCTGGGTCATTATTTTCCCTTCACCGTATAAAGTGCGGTCAACATGTTTCTGCGTTAGTGTCCCCGTGGGGTACGTCGCATTCTTCAGGACCAAAGGGTTTTGCCTTTTTGCATCTAATGCGAAAAGGTACTGTTAATCTGGGAACAGGGGTAAAAAGTTAAAATGCCTGTCTGGTGTAGTACCACTGTGAAAGATTCCTAAAATACTATCCTCTATACTCCATGGGAGGTCGAGGATGGGAGAGCCTACTTGTGACTTTTGTCTGACTTCAGCGCTCCCATCGGTTCTCTCTACAGGCGTCCTCTCGGTCTCCCCGTCGATCATTTTAACTTTTTACCCCTGTTCCCAGATTAACAGTACCTTTTCGCATTAGATGCAAAAAGGCAAAACCCTTTAGAGGGCGAGGACAGCCTATGATGAAGCATGACACCGGGCGGTGTGTGAGGCCAGTCCAAAACTTTTTATGAGATGCCCCACTAATGTTGCATCTCAGCATAACTCTGTAGGAAATTGTAGGAACCCACGTGAGGGGCAGCCCTTTTTGTGTTCACATACTGCTGATATCCCCCATGAGCAATAGGAGTTATGGATTGATGAATGCCATTAAAATGGGAAATAGCATGATGTAAGATATAGTGAATATATATAAATTAGCATTATCTCAGTCACACGTGAGACATGTGGGCTTTGAAATACGGTTCAATTTCCTCGATGTTTGTTCCTTCCAGTACACCATTAACTGGATTCACACCTCTCACATTTGGCTCTATCCTCAGACTGATCCCCCTTGTCTCCCTTTATTTCTTTTCCAACTGCAACATTTTTAAGCCATAACTTGACACATAATTAATCACCGTCTTCAAACCATTCCAACATGGCCGCCATCTATCATTGGACAAATAGTTGTTTGGTGAGACAAGTTGCAACTGGCATTACCTACGTAAATGTGGCCACATTAAGCAACAAATAAGTATTAGGGGCGAATGTGACCTGGTTAGCAAAGTTTAATTGACTTTAGGGACGGAGGCATATTGTCAGTGATTTTTGTTATTTCTTTTGTTTCTGGTCACCCGTAGGCCTGAACAATCTAGGGTGGTGTCGAGTTGGTCTCTGATTGAAACGCAGCGAGTGACTTTTAAAGATGGTGGCCCCAGTCTTGGCCGTGTTACGAGGCAAGTATCTGTATGCATTAACCATCTCAATATGGCCACAATAAGCTAAGAATACGTTTTAGGGAGTATTGTGACCGGGTTAGCAAAGCTAATTCGAATTTAGGGACTGAGGCGCATTGACATTGAATTTTCTTTCGGTTTCGGTAACTCTGAGGCCTGAAAAAACTATTGGTATGCTGAGTTGGCCTCAGATTGAAACAGAGCGAGTAATATTTAAAGATGGCGGCCCCAGTCTCGGCCGCATAAAGACCTGTTGCATATGGGAACACGCGTCATACGCGCAGGTGTTGAGCATTAAGGTGATTAACAAAATATAAATATGGGGCGAGCTGTGAGCGACTTCCATGGCATCTCTGAAGGAAGGCACGGCCGTTTATCACGGTGAGTAAAACTCCTGGGAGTAAATTTAAGTTGAGGCGCATAGAGGTCCAAATCATTGAGAGATTTGGATTGGGTGTGAAATAAGAGCTTTCAGCAGTTATTTAGAAAATGATCCCTTTGCACGATTGACACTTCAGGCAAAAGCAAACAACTTCACATGAACATTCTTTTACGTCTGATCTGCTGGGGAAAATATTTGGCTTTAATTTGCACAGGTAACTTTTAGATTGGATGACTTGAATATTTTAGATGTTGCGGGGAATCCCTGTTTCCGCCCACTCACTATTCTTAGATGATATGTTATCATAAGGTTTAATTCACTGTAAAAGAGTTGAAATAAGGTAACTTGAAGTCTTTATTGGGGTAAAAAGGTGCCCTAGAACATGTGGTAACAGGGGATGTAGCCACGGAGCCATCGGCCCTAATGCAGGCAAGGAAAATGATAGTTACTTCACAGTGCACAGTTTGGCAATAAAATGCACAGTGAACAGTATCTCATTACCTCTTCGTCCGTCTTCCCATCCCATTCCTTACTCATAAGCAATTTGCCTGCACCATAGAAACATATTACCTAGCTGATGTCAAAATACTTCCCTCAGTATGGCGCTACCTACCCAGCATGCATAAAGGGGGAAACACGTCACTAAGACAGCCTGTTTTCTTTTTCTGCGCTGTAGTCCATTGCCTAGCGGGGTCAAGGTAAGTTTATTTTTCCAACATTTTTGTTTTGTGAATGTTTTTTGCCTTACTGGGGCCTGCATGAGCAGTCCTACTTTCTATTGGGAGCCGCACCACCCTGCTCAGTGGCCTTAGAGCATCCTCACTCCCATTGTTGTTCCCCTTCACTGCCAGGAGGCGCTTCAGCCTGGGTGCTCAGTGTCACTTGTCGGGGGCGCTGAGCATCCTTTTGAGCTTTGTTTCTCCCGCGCTCGCTGCTGTGCGGTGCCTTTTGTTGTGCACCAGTGCTCCTGCATCTCGCAGCTCCCTCAAGAGTTTGGGGGTCACAAGATGTTGTTCCCTAGTAATGGGAATATTGTGGGAAGCGCTGGCATTACGTTCTTGCACGCCGATGATGGAGTCTGCCTATGAGAGTTCTGCGGGGTGCCTACTTTGGCAGCATTACGCCCCTTGATGAATCAGGCTGTTGAGGCTGCTTTTTTGGCCAGGGAGTTGGAGGGGCCTTCTGCTAAGATGCCACAGCCAGGTCTCGTAGACATTGAGGACCCTGATGAGGAGAAAGGAAGGTGGGGTTGTTTTGTGCAGGGTGCTGAGCTCTCTGGTCTGTTTTCTATTGTCTGGGACAATCTGGGATTCCCTTCACCTGTGAAACAGGCGGTGGATGATGATTTTTTTGCTCAGTACTAGTGCCCTGTTGCTGCCTCTTTGCCCTTGCATGGTGCTGTTCTCAATGTGATTTCCCATGAGTGGAAGAAGATTGACAAGGCTGCGCTCCCTCTATTTTTGGCAAAACGCCATGATTTGAAGGGGTTTTCTAGGAGGTCCTGCAATCAGTCAAGGTGGACAACCTGGTGGCTAGTCTTTCTTCCCAAGGCAGGGCACTTTCGGAAAATACCATTCCATCTGACCCAGTGGATAAGAAGGTGGAAGGGGCAGTTAAGAGGTCTTACTCTGCCTCCAATTTTCTATCAGGGATACCGTCTATTCTAACTCTATGGTTCAGTCACTTTCGAAAGATTTCGATGGTCTAGCACTGCAGATGAGTAAGGGTGCAGATACTTCCTCCCTTTTGGCTCTGATGGAACTCTAGGTCCGCCACTTATTGGATATTACGTTCGATAACTTGTGTTCTGCTGCAGCGGCCTCCGGGGCTTCCATTGCGGCTCGTTGTCATTTATGGATGTGGGCGTGGAAAGTGGATGCCTCACAGAAGTCTGCCCTGTTGAAGTTGCCATTTGATGGTTCAAAGGTGTTTGGTCTACAGCTTGCGGAGATGGTGAAGAAGTCGGCTAAGAATCAGAAGCTGGTGGCACCCATCCACCCTCCCTCCCGAGGGAGAGGTTTTGGTTATCGCCGTGCTTTTGCTTTTCCTCAAGATAGAGCTATACAGCCCTTTCGAGGCAGGGGTTGTTGCCGGGGGTCCCTGAAAGGGACAAATCCCGGTCTCGGTCCGTTGGTGCCTCCTCCACTCTTTCTCCAAAGCAGTGACTATCTGCCCCTCTTGGTTGGGGGTCACCTTCACTTCTTTAGTCATCGGTGGCTGGAGGTTTCGAATGCCTGGGCAGATCGAACTGTGGCCTTTGTGTACTGGATCGAATTTTCCTCTTGTACAGCCTGATTGTTCAAGGACACTCTGCCCCGAAATCCCATGAAGAGGGTGGCTTTGCTGGAGGGCACTCTGCTTCTCTTGGAGAAAGCGGCAATCATCTGGGGGTCTCTCCAGTGGTGGTTTTCACCTCTCAGTCTGTCCAGGAGTTTCAATCTCGATCCTCCTCCCTCAGTGGTCTTGATGACCGATGCAAGCACCGCAGGGTGGGGGGAAGTTGGTTCTGGGGGATTCCAAGGCTCAGGGCAGGTAGTCCCGTTTCAAATCTCTCCAGTCCTCAAACTGGAGGTAATTGATGGCAGTATGACAGGCTCTTCTTTGGTTTGCTCCTCTCCTTCAACACCATGCTGTCTGTGTTCAGACAGACAAGCAGGTCGTGCATGCCTATGTCAATCGGCTGTGGGGGGATGCACCGGTGTCTGTTTCTCATCTCCCGGAAGATTGACCTGTGGGCAAAGAGGAATCTTCACTCTCTCTTGGCTGTCTATCTTCTGAGGAGGGAGAATGGGCCTGCAGATTCTTTGAGCAGGGTATTCCCCCTTTTAGCAGATTCTCTCCAGGTTCGGCCTTCCCTGGCTGGATCTATTTGGCCCGAAGGAGACGGTCCATCTCCCTCGGGTTTGCAGCCTGGTCCCCTGGAGGTTAGCCTGGGCGATAGATGTTTTCTCCATCTGATGGTCCCAGGGGGTCCTGTTTCCCTTCCCCCATTTCCCTTGATTTCCTGGGTCCTTGGTTTCCCCTTCTTCAGTTTTTGGCTGTGTCCGGATTGGAGATTTCCCATGCACCTGTCTCCACTGCTTGCTCCTCTTCTCAGCTCGTCCTCTCTCATGTGCCTCTAGCTGGGGGTATGCCATTTGAGAGGTTGAACTTGTTAGCTCAGGGTTGTTTGCTTAAGGTGGCTCAGAACATTCAGTTGTCTTGCAGGTCTTCAACCCTGAGGTCTTACAGTCCTCATTGGCAAAATTATGACTTGGTGTACGGGGAAGGGTTTGTGTCCTGTTTCCTGTGATCCTGTCAGGGCATTGGAATTTTTGAGGGGCAGTTTTGTGTTGGGTTGGGCAGTCTCAACTCTCCGTGCCCAATAGGCTGATATTCTGGCCTTCAAGGACTCTGATATGTCCTCCTTTGGTGGTTCACCTTTGGCAGTGTTTTTTGTTTCAGTGTCCTGTCTCGCACTCTCCGGTCCCCACCTGGGATTTTCCTTTGGTGCTTCAGGCATTGACTGGTCTCCCTTTTGAACCCCTGGTTTCCATTGACCTTAAGTTTCTTTTTGCTAAGGTTCATTTTTTGGTTGCCGTTTCTTCTGGTCTCAAAGTTGGTGAGATTGGGGCTTTGCTGGCTTCTCCCCCTTCTTTGCGTTTCTGTCTTGACAAGGTGATTGTGCGCCCTCGTCAGTTTTTTCTGCCCAAGGGCTTGTCTGGATTTTACTCTATGGAGGATATTGTCCTTCCAGTGTTCTATCTTGACCCTTCTACCCCAGAGGAAGAGGTTTTCCATTCACTGGATGTTTTGAGAGCCCTTCACATCTACCTTGACTGTAACCATGAGTTTCGGCATTTGGATTTGTTGTTTGTTACCTATGGTCTCACTAGGATGGATCGCAAGCCTTCTTTGTCCACTCTGTCTCGAGGGGTGAAGTGTGCTGTTGTCTTGTCACACGAGGTTGCTCACAGTCGTCTTCCCTCTTCTGTCCAGTGGTGGTCTACTCTGGTGTTTCCTCATTCTGAGCTATGTTTAAAGGGGCGTCACTGCGTTACATTTCTAATGCTGCTACATGGGCCTCTCCCAACATCCTTGTTTCCCATTACCGTCTTCAGTTGGGTATGGCTGCATCCGCAGACTTTGGTGCTCATATTTTGTCTGCTGTTCATGATCTGCGATTTTTTTTTTTTCACATTAAACATCAAGTTTGTGGCATCATTTTTGGGTTCTGTGGGAATCAATTACCATGCGCTTGGGTATGGGCTCATGAGTAAGGAATGCGACGGAAAGACGGACGAGGAGGTAATGCCCACTTACTCACCGGTAATCTCCATTACTCTGAGTCATGCTTTTCCTGTTCTGCTCCTGAGCCCATCACTCTTTCCCTGTTTTCTGTTTCTGGTGATTGTTTTCCTTGTCATGAGTTTCTTTGGTATTTTCAGCCTGTCTTAGTGATGTGTTTCCCCCTTTATATATGCTGGGTAGGCAGCGCCATATTGGGGGAAGTATTTTGACCTCAGCTAGGTAATAGGTTTCCGTGGAACAGGCAAGCTGCTCATGAGTAAGGAATGGAATGGGAAGACCAGGACTCAGAGTAATGAAGATTACCGGTGAGTAACTGGGCTTCACTTTTCAGAGTGGTGAAAATATAGGTCAACAACACTGAGTGTAATTTCATGGCCTTTTTTTAATTCGGCCCATTACAAATTAATAAAACTCATGTTTATTTATGATGTAACATTTCAATGCCAAAATTGATGACCCCAAAATCTAAGCAGTTCTAATTTAAAAAATGGTCCACTAACAATTTCCACGGGTATTCCTCATTCAATGGATCAAAACCTGTGAAGACGTGGTAATATTCTACCAGGCAATTACTATGTTCAACAGTATTGGCAATTTCGTTTCGGGTTCACCACATTTTGGTTACCACAAGACTTGAAATGGTGCCTTAAAAGGGTTGTGTTGTGTGTTACTAGCCGGCATCAAGGTCTTGGTCAATGCAAATAATGTGCTAGGATAAAAAAGCACATTTATGTGGCTTACAATAATATAATACTGGTCTCTGACACAGAACGCTCATAGAGGCCTCTTTTCCAGATTTCATTGGGATAAAGCATTGATATTCCTGCACCTGATATTACTAATACTACAGGTAGCTATAATTTCAGGTTGCAGAAACAATGTAGTATTCTAATTTTACCCTGAGAAAAGAATTACTGCATGATTTGGTTGGCCAATTCCACATAAAATGTTTAATAGCTTTTAGTTTTTCAAGTGTCCAGGGTGAGAAAAAGCAGAGATCCTGTCAATTCATACCTTTTAATTCTTGATTTGGCCACAAATTTAGTGTCCAGACAGATTGGAAAGTACTTGGGACTTGTAATGAGAGCCAAAATTGTACCTTTGAAGATCTTCACTACCCCAGGGATAAATTGTACTAAAAGTGTAGGGAAGGGCATAGGAAAGCCTCTTTTAGGCAACACCTACTCATAGTGTTAGCTGTTGTGTGGCAAACAGACCTATTCTATTCATTAAAGAAATAGAGTCAACCCCTTCTTCATGATTCAATGGCTTTCTTGTGTATCTCAAATCTCTACTCCTTATTCAACGGCTGTCCTGTCTATTTTTATATTTGTCCCGCTCAAGCAGCATTTTGTTCTTATCATGTATTAATTGGATGATCTGTACCCGTTCACTGCTGACATCAGACCTTGCATTTCAGTGCATGAAGAACTACTTTCTCTTCCTTTTTCTTTTTGCTCTCCTGGGGCCATATTACCGTAGTGCCCTGGATGCACAATGGGCATTTGCGCCCTCTTTGCGTGCCCCCGGGGCACTTTGGTATTACAGAAGGGGGCGCAGACGCTTGTGCGCCCCCTTCTGTAATATTGATAGCGCCGGCGCACATAAAGCACCAGTGCTATCATCAGAGGACGTTCCCTCATTTGCCTGGGGGCGTGGCTGCATGCAAATGAGGGAATCCCTTTGCCTCTTCACCTGCGCAGTATTGCAGATGCGGGCGCAGAGGCAAAGAAACTGTCAGGAGGCGCACTGACAGTGCGCACGTAAAAGGCGGCGCACTGTCAGTGCGCCCTCTGATGGCAGCCTTCTGGAAGGATGGAAAGGTGATCCCATGGATCCCCCATATATCCCCTTGCTGCCAGGTGCAGTCACTCACTGCACCTGCCTGCAAGGGGTTCTCTAATCCCCCATAAAAGTGCAGGGTGTTGCCGCCTGCACTATGAAACACGAGACGGCTTAAAAGCAGAGGCTCCATTTTTCACATGGAGCAAGGAGTCATTTGTGTAGATCACTTAAGTTTTCCTAAAGAAATACATTGCTGTAATGAAAAAAACTAATAAAAATAAGTAGGGAAAAACAGAAGTAGGTGACAATGTTTTCATCAGTAATATTTTTGCCACGATGGACGAGATACGAAGGTGATATACATTATGTCCGTCACACTTTTCTGGTCACAACTATAAATAGTTTGTTGTTTGCCCAAAAACACACAGTACCCAGAGCCATCAATTTAGCTGCAGCTTATTATGATTTTTTTATTGTGTACCGATCAGGCACTCATTCATATGGTAAAATCTAATACATCTCTAAATGGGTATGAAAGAAACCAATGCATTTTAGTAATGTGCCCAAGAAATCGAATTTCGGAATAGTGATTTTGTTCGTCCAACACTGAATCATGTGACTCAGAAGACATTTTGCAAAATGTGTTTTTTGTAGCATACTGGCTTACATTTGGAAGCCAAAAATGGAGATAAATCCACTTGTTTGTGTGTGTCTAGCACAAGTAAACATCAAGATTTTTCCTTTCAAATTCACTCCTTCTTCTGATGTGGGTGGCTGCAGTATTTGGGAACAGACTTGGCTGGCACCCAGGGAAATGACCAACCCCATATATTCCTGAAAACTAGACACCCAGGGAAGTCCAGTATGATATGGCTTCTGTAGATCCCACTATGTTTTCTTTTACACAGCACCTGCAACTTTGGCTGATATCATGGATCTTCCTCTCATTTGTGTGTGGAAAAGTTCTGAAATCTGTGGGCCACCACAACATTCCTATAAAGCAGCATTCTCTCATCTTTCCTGATAAAAATGGTACCACACCTGTGTGGGTAGGCCTATCGCCTGCAATAGCAAAGGCCCCAAAATGCAACAAGGTAACATCAAGATGCCTTTGAAATTCACTCATTCTGACAATGTAAGTAGCTGCCTGTTTGGGCAGCCTCCAGGGAAACCTACCAACCCCATACATTTCTGAAAACTAGAAACCCATGGGAGTCCAGGGTGGTGGAACTTGTAGGGATCCTACTGGAGTCTTACTCAGCATGTCCTGTAATCTTCAAACTTTGGCAAAACTCGAGATATTTCTCACACTTCTCTTTTGAAATCTGCAGAGTTCCACAAAATTCAAATCACCAAGTGTTCCTACACTTTTCCTGATAAAAATTGTACCCCACTTGTGTAGTTGGGCACATCACCTGCAACAGGAACTGTTTAAAACAGTGTTGTGTCAATGATGTCTTAACAGTGATACAGTTTTGGTGCAATCCTATGATCTTCATTTGGTCCATCTAAACATAAAAGGCTCTGCTTTAGATGGGACAAGTGTGGGAAGGCAGGGTGGTAAGACTTAGTTTGGGTTCAGCTGGAAATGCTTGAGTTTTTTTGTCAAATAAATATGGGCAATTAGCCTTTTTGACCCAATCTTTGATGTTCACAGGGCATTCTAGGGAAGAAAACAAACTGGAATCTTTGTAAGACACACCACCCTGGATTCTCCTGGGTCTTTAGGACTCCAAAATACCCAGCGTTGGTAAGGTTACCCAGTTGCCAGCTGCCTCAGAGCATGAATATAGCAGACATTCACTGTGACAAGTAACTGTAAAATGAGATTTCTTTGGACGTAGTTTGACAAATGGGCTGGCAGAAATTGAGGCCCCCCTCCGCCATTCTGACTCTGAGTGGGGGCAAAAATACTCCATTGTGCAGGGGCTGAGGCCCGATGCCAAGATGGCCCAGAACTCTACCTGATTCCTTTTCTTATTTTTCTCTGGTTCCTGTGGGCTTTCAGCCCTCCTCAGAGGGCAGTTTGGGGGTGATTACTGTAGTGTCTTGTAAGTTTTAGAATGGAACCCTTTTGGGTCCTAACTGACTTCGCAGAGCTGTGATGTATGTGTCAAAGCAAAACGCACTGAAAGTTTGTTTAGAATGTTGAGTTTGCAGTTACATGCAGCAGAACAAAGACGTGTAATGTTATGTTATGTTATGTTTTTGAACTTCTAGAGTGCACGGTTACCCTGGGGTGTCCTGGCGCTGAGCACTACCTTCTGGTTATCAATATTAGAAGGTGTTACTGTGTGAAAAGCCGAGTTTTCAGCCCCTTTCTGAAGGAGAGGAGATCTACTGCATTCCTTAAATGGAACGGGAGATCATTCCAGGCCTTAGAAGCGCAAGTGATAAAGCTCCTGCCCCCCCCCCAGCTGGCTTTTCTAATCGGGGAACTAGGACTTGTTTTGCTCCTGAGGACCGAAGAGTCCTTCCAGGAGCATACCACTTAAATTTTTGCCTCAAGTGGTCGGGCCTATTCCATTGAAGGCTTTAAAAGCCATGCAGAGGGCCTTAAAACACACCCTTTGTTTCACAGGGAGCCAGTGTAGTTGTTTTAACTCATTCTTTACAGAGACAAATTTTGGTGTTCCTGTCAGCAGTCTGGCCGCTGCATTCTGCGCGATTTGAAGCCTATTAATGTGCTGTTTTTGGGCATTCAAATATAGACTGTTACAATAGTCTAGCCGTGCCATAATGAGTGCCGTGATCACTATCCTAAGACTACCTTCAGGAAGAAAAAACGTTATTTTCCTTATAATTCTGAGTGTTAGGAAACATGCGGAGACCACCGAACTTATGTGATCGCAAAACGTAAGCTTATTGTCCACTATCACCCCCAGGTTTTTTGCTTTCCTGGTGGGAGCGGCGCAGATACCCAGATCTTCTGGCCACCAGTCTGGCATCCATAAGTTAGGGTTATTCCCAAACATGATGACCTCTGTTTTGCCTGAATTTAGTTTTAGGCAATTGGACGACATTCACCCTGAGATGGCTTTCATACAATCGTGGAAGCGAGCCCCTGTTTCCTTCTCTTCCCCGTCCTTAAGTGACAACACTATTTGAGTGTCATCCACATAGGAAGTAAGTTGGAAGCCATAGGATCTTATCAAGCCTGCTAAAGATATCACGTACACGTTAAAGAGCGTCGTGCTTAAAGATGAGCCCTGTGGCACCCCACACGGAAAAGAAAACGGCTTTGACCTGTGGTTGTCCAATTCCACAGTTTGCTTTCTTTCTGGGAGGAAGGACTGCAGAAGATTCCACGCAGGTCCTTGTACCCCTGCTTCACACAGCCGGTCCATCAGAACTTCAGTCGATAGCAACAAGCTTAGTGGTCTTAGGGAACAGGTTAACTACGATTGAACTCAAACTTAACCAGACTGATGTGGGCCAATCCTGTTCGTGCACTCAATCAATGGACAAACTGACTACACTCCCGGAAATTCTGTGGGCCTTATTGAATAATATCAAGATGAACAATCCACCCGCAAGTAACCAAAAAGAAAAGTGAGAGGCTGCATCTAGAATCACAGCAATACTTCAGCTGGCAATCTCCCGTCCGGCTGTAGATGTCTACTCCAAGGAAACTTCAAACACTCCCATAAATTCACAGTTACCAGCGAGCTCTACTCAGCAAGTTTTCATAGTTGACCGATCTGAAGATTCCGCCCGCAGCCCCCAGGGAAGTTTCCAATGTTCCTGCTGCAGGGGTGCCTCCTCTTTCTAGAAGAGCAAAAAAGAAACTGAAACAGCTCTCCAAAAAGCAGCACCTACAAAAACACACCTGGGGACCATAGGCCTAAGCTAAGGCTTAAGAATAAACACCACTAAAGAACAAAGAAACCTAGACAAATTCTTTCCAATCTTCAATAAGAGATTTAAACTAGGCATCAGCTTTAACTTAAACAACTTAGACGAAAAGGAAGCAGAGGCCGGTAACCAGAAAAAGGAACCGCCACTCATACCAGGAGTTACTCAGTCAGCAAAGATCATCAAACAACAACGACTTACCTCATTGCACGCTACGCAACACGCCATCGACTTCAACCTTAACAACTGCCACCCCTAGACGCATGGCAGAAAATCCTCTGTCATCGCAGGCTGGCATAGGAATGTCTTCATCCAATCAGTGCACACATCTTCTCTCAAGTCGGTGGAAATGCTCAGGCCTAACAATGTTCTGTGGCCTCCCCTACAATGTAGACACATCGTCCCCTCATAATGGGACAGTCACCATCTTTACCCAGTCTCCAGCACCTGTCGGCACCTCGCAGACGATCACTCAAACTGAATCGCCCCAAGGAATTAAAATGATCACCAAGGCCGAAGCTACGAGGGACGACAATAATCCCAGGACCTCACAAGAAGTCCCAGCCCGCCCTAACTTAAAAATCACCCAGGACCCTATAAGAAATTGCAGCCCCTCGCATCACAAACAAGGGTGGTCCAGTCAAATACAGGTGCCCCGGGCTCCAGCACCAAGAGATAACAAGGAAGCTGGCCTGCCAGAAATTGAAACCCAACTACGTCAAAACCAGCATCCAAGAGAATCTCCTCATCCCGGTCCCAAAGGGGATTGGCAAAAAAAATGGCAGAAAACATCCCGCCCGGCCTAATATTTATCCCCCACTATCCTTCTAGTGGTCCCGCGGACATCCTGAACAGAGGGAACCTGCTAAAAGTACTTCATCACATTCCATCGCTGAACCATCTAACCACTGCAGAACTACACTTGGTAAAATTCGCCCATATCCCTAGTACGAGGGCTCCTGAATCTACTATTACACAATGGGACTCAACAGCAATAATTGACCCCATCTTGAAAGAGGCCTCAATCTTCGATGAATGGGGCATAGAAATAGAGCCCACCCGCCCACGGAAATATCCCCACGTCTTAATTGAGATCTTAGATCCCTCCCCAGAGGATGCATATTGAAGGGAGCTTGGGGTGCAACCCACGACTGGTTAGTAAGTACATCATTGACTATAAAACCTTTAATGGTCCTCTGTGGTGAAAAGGATCGGATCATTAGATGGCAAGCAGCAGCCCAGATCTACTAGGGGACATCCTCGCAGCCAAATTCCAGGGAAAAAATTCCCATTATGACTCCTAGCCCATGGGTAGTTTTTGTCAGGCCAAACTCCTCACCCACTCAGACCGGAAATCTGGCATCTAAAGACCAACTCTCCATCTCCTGGAATGTGGCAGGTCTTGCCTCAACACTTTGCTCCAAACAGGGGCACGACTTTTTAAATAGCAACAATATTATTTGTCTACAGGAGACATGGGCACTGACCCCCACAGTAATCTATGAGTTCCACGAAGTCTTTCAATCAGCAACGCAAACAAGCTTATTTGGGCGGCCCTCGGGGGCTCTCGATCTTTTTAAAACAAACAGTCAAAGCATCGATCTCTTCACACACGCAGGTCATGAAGAATGCGCAAGCTCTATCCATTGAAGGCCTGCAAAGTGGCCAGAAGTTCTTCTCCTTGATCCTCATAAATTGCTATTTAAACCCACGCAAAACTTCAAAAACACGAGCCATGGGGACCATGTGTTCACACATCAAGGCAATTATTAAAAACTATCCCACACACGAAATTGTGCTGGTAGGGGACTTCAACACCAAATATTTGGGCCATTGTCATAACCCCGTTCAGAGGAGTAATGAACAAATTAAATTTAACAATTTACTCACCACATTGGGTCAAAAATCATCAGACTGGAATCCGATGGACGCTCGCCCCACGTTTAAGAAAATCTTGACTATTGACTATATTTTCATGTCAAGTGGCTTGATCAACTACCTGCAGAGCTTTGACATAGTAAATCAAACAGAAAGTGATCATAATCCTCTGGTCGCAAGTTTGAACTTAAACTACCAGATAGCTGACACAGGCCAAGACCTAGGTTATTCGACGGGAGATGAACAAATGACCCTGGTAAAACGAATCAAGTGGCACCCTTATCATTCGTCCCAGGTTGCCAAATGGCTTGATGACTTGAGATCCCGTCTTCAGGATCACCCAAGCAATCTTCTTCTAACAAACTGGGACGATATGACGAGAGAGCTGAGAGTCTCTCTCCAGAAGACCAGAGAGGGGGACAGTCTCGCCAGGTTCAAAGAGGCCCCTCAAAGAGAATCCAACAGCCAACAAGTCTCCCAAACAAACTGCCGGGGCAACGGAGTATCACACTTACGTGAAGGAATCTGAGGAAGAAAACTCACCAGTTCAAACTTAATGCAACACCTGGAAACCTTCTGGCAGTAAAAGAAGCAAGGAATGCGCACAAAAAAAAATGTTTGGGCCCTGAAACGGGCGCAACAAGAGGAGGAATGGAACAAGATCTTTTTCATGCTAAAAGAAGAATCCCTAGCTAGATTCTGGCAATACGTGAACTCTCTAAAATCCCTTGGACTTCCGAGATCAAACGCAGTCCCAGCAGCAGCATGGGAGAACCACGTGAGAACCCAGTTTCTGGCGCATCAACACACTGCTTCCACAGCCACCAACATATCGAACACATAAGAACTCCAAACCCTGATCCTACCAAGGGAAATTATAAGACTAATAAAATCTATGAAACCCAGTGGGGCACCGGGCCCAAACTGGCTGCCTGCCGGGATCTTTCAATCCGCCCCAGAGGGCTGGGCAGCGATTCCGACCCCGTTATTCAACACCGCCTACACTTTTGGAAAGACACCGGACTCTTGGAAGGGCTCAATATTTTGCCTGATTCACAAAAAGGGAGATCGTCTAAACCCAAGTAACTATTGTTTAATCGGCCGATTAGACTTAGAAGCTAAAGCATACGCCTGTATCCTCCTGGAAAAGCTGGAAACCTGGCCAGAAGATAATGAGTTGCTCCCCTTCTTTCAAACAGGCTTTCGTGGAGGAGTCGCCATAATTGATAATATAATCGCTCTATCGGCCCTCAGTCATCAAGCAACCCAGCCACTACAACCTTCTCTTTTTTGCTGCTTTTTCGATCTAACTGCAGCCTTCAATAAGGTTGACAGAACTTTGCTCTGGAAGAAACTCGCAAATTGGGGCATTCCATCTTCACTTCTAATGGCCATAACGTCCCTTTACTCTGAAACCTGGGTACGGGTAAAAACAGGTCCTTTATCTCTGTCGGCGAAAATCTAGACGTCCAGAGGTTTGGAACAAGGCTGTGTGCTTGCTCCCCTCCTTTTCAATCTGTACACAGCAGACCTGGGAAAAGTGCCAGCCAACAGCAGCATGGCCCCACCCAGCCTAAGTAATCGACCTTTACACCTCCTGTAGTACGCGGATGACATCGTCATCATGGACCACACCAAAGTGGGCCTCCAACGTGCCCTGGCCAGCTTATACGAATACAGTATACAGAGCCATCTCATTATAAACTTGGATAAGACCAAGTTCGTAGTAATAGGTCAGCAAAAGCACATGTACCATTGGATCTAGGAAAATTAATTCAGTGCAGAAATACAAGTACCTGGGTGTCTGGTTCACAGAAACAGCAAGACCTATCGCCCAAAAAAAAATCTGACTGAAAAATCAGCAGCTATAACGTATGGTTTAATAAAACTGAACAATAAGCTAAAAAGTCCTTCAGCGGAGAGTATTAGGAAAGTTACTCAAGCTGTGCTTCTTCCAGCACTTGCGTATGGGCATTATGCGTTCCCGGGTGCTAGCCTACAAAAAAATCTTTCAACTCCCTAAACACTTTTCCAGGGCGAGATTCAGGTTGGAGCTTGAGCTGGTCAAACCATCATTAACCCTCGAGGCCGACTACTTAAAATACTACATTCGAATCTTAAAAACGCCGGGGGAAGCCTCAGAGATATATTTGAAAATCCTGGCTCGCAATGGAATACGCAACTTATAAGAGCTCTGGCGACCACAGAAATAAATGAACCAGCACTCGCCTTACCCTATATCTCATATGCCGCATGGAAAAATCAAATTAACAAACAAGTCCAACTAGCTTCATTCCAGCAAGACCGGGCATCATTAAAAACATTAGCCTTCCTTACGTCGCTGAATGACTCATACACAGTAAACAAACTGCAGACTTACCTTGCCGCCCCGCTGAACCCTAAAGTCAGAAGAGAAATCATGTATATGCGACTGCTGGCACTGCCAATTACGGATTTCATCCTAGCTTGGGCAAATCAAAATACAGGAGGGCATGCCGTCTGTGTGATTACAAATGAGTCTTGGCTACACCTCCTGTGCTGTTGCCTGGCCCTAGCAACCGAAAGAAGGATCCTTCTCAGGCAAATATGCCCAAGAGAAAAAGCAAACACTTGCCTCAAGGCCTCTGCTGTATGTCACACACAAAAAGAACCTCGCAAACTGGCCCGCTGTGGACGATTTGAACAATCTATTAGGGGCGCCATTTACCCCCGCTCTGCCAGTGGACCCTGCTTTCGCACAATCCAAAAGCTGCTTCTGGATTGATTACTTCAAACACAGGACCTTGAAAGAGCACGGATCAAGCACAGGAAGCAGCAACTGAGCTCAAAGCTCCCTTCCAACAGCTCCATCATACTGAAAACTGCAATACATCTATTCGCACCATGCTAGCTGTGTGGACTACAGCCAGCAACAAAGGGTACCGGAGGTGTCGGGGCCAACAGAAGAAAGAGACAGGCCTCCTCCTCCGGGGACTGGCCGTAGCCATCGGACAAAAGAAACTACGAGATTATGGTCCTGTGTCCTCAGACGGCTCACTATAATTGCACATAATTTAATACAAATCTGGCACATCAGCCTATGATGCAACAAAGCACTAGCACTTTACATGAAAAACACCTCCAAATGTGAGGAATGGTAACAAAAGTAGTCCTGGAACATCAAACATCCTGGGTGGTGTTACAAATCTGGAATACCAGCCCATGAATTTGCAAAGCATTAGCACCTTACATGAGAAACAAATCTAAATGAGAGGAATGGTAACAAAAGTAGCTCTGGATCTCCAAACATTCTAGATGGTGATACTCTCCCACGGCATTGGCCATAGTGCAACGGTTAAATGCAATCTTGAAAACAAGACCCAAGACAACTGATGGCACCTAACAATGTCATTTTACTAACTTTTTTATCTTTATATATCGCACAAGAAAATGTTTTTATTTCTTAATAATGCAATGGTTTTAGTTAACTTATGCAAATAAACGTATTCACTTGAAATAGTTCTTTACGATCAAAGAAGGGAATAAACAACAAGGAGAAGGTGCAAATCAAGATAATAATGATATATCAACAAATGTTAACCTTCAAGTATCTGATGCATACACATTGCTGACTCTACATGAATTAAGTAATGAAACCATCCAAGAACAAAGAGAGCCAGTAGAACTAAGATCTACACAAGACAGATTATCAGCACTTAACTTAACTCATCCCACTGCGGGCAGTATCCCCTTCAATGCTAAATCTACATTCTATCCCATGATGCCGAAGGATGCGATAGACATTTTTCATGATAGATTAACGGAGGATGTTAAAGAATTATACAGTAGAACCATGCAATGCAAAAAAAGATTGAAATACAGAAATCAGCAATATGAAAACTTGATAAAACTTAAGAATAATCAAGAAATCATAATAATAAATCCGACAAAGGAGGGAATGTTGTTATTTGGCCCCGCAAGGAATATATTCAGGAAGCACAAAAACAACTCGGCAACATTGACTGTTATGAGAAAACCAATATGACTATGTACAAAAAAGCAATAGAGATTTTAAAAAAAGATCTGTATTGTTGGAAAAGGCAAGGACTGATTTCCAATCAAGAACATACATTTTTACAGAATGATTTCCCGGTGATTCCAACATTATATCTCATTCCTAAAATTCATAAAGAGATAATTCCAACGCCAGGCAGACCAATAATATTGGCCATTGGAGGAGTAAGCGAACATATAAGTCAATATGTGGATTATTTCTTACAGAGTTATGTGCGAGCACTCCCTTCTTATATAAGAGATACAAGTGACTTTTTAAATAAGATTCAGCACATACAATGGAATGAAGACTTACTTTTAATAACATTGGACATTGAATCGCTCTATACGAGCATTGATCACCGGGTGGGACTAACTGCGATTAAGCATTATCTTGACACTAGACAGTTGACATTTCACAGTCATAATGTTATGCTTCTTGAACTGATAAAATGGTGCCTATTCACCAATTTCTTTATGTTCGGTAAAGATCTGTATTTGCAAAAACGGGGACTAGCTATAGGGGCCAGTTTCTCTCCCAGCTATGCGTGCTTGCACGTAGGCTGGTGGGAGGAACAGGTCCTAAAAAGAACATTTGCTGAAACTTTCACCACTCACGTATTACATTGGCTACGATTCATAGACGATGTGTTTCTAGTATGGAAGGGGGATCGCCAAAGTGCTGAGGCTTTTGTTTCAGAAATTAACACCAATGATATTAATCTTAAATTTACATCAGACATTAGCCAGCAAAGCGTAGCCTTTTTGGATACTACAATATATGTGATGGGCAACAGGCTTGAATCCACCCTGCATAGGAACCCACAGCAGGTAATGCTACATTACACGCAAGGAGCTCACATCCAAATCACTTGATCAGGAGCATCCCCTATGGGGAACTCCTTAGATTGAAAAGAATCTGTAGCTCTAGGGAAGAGTTGGAAAAATGTACCCACGAAACTCTGTTAAGGTTCTAAGAACGAGGATTCAGTGAGGTTATTCAGAAGGAAGCCTGTGAGAAAACAGATTTGATAACTAGGGAAGTCTCACTGACAAGCAGAATAAGCATGCTACAGATCTTGAGTCCACTATAACGGTCAATGACAAAGAAAATGCTGCCCCACGTTTAATTACAACATACAGCAGACAACAAAGACAATTGAAAGCCATCATTAATAAAAATTGGCCTATTCTATTAACAGATGCAGTACTTGCCCCTTGTCTAACTACTAAACCAACAGTAACTTTTAGACGAGCAGTGTCCATGAGGTCACAACTAGTTAAAAATAGCCCAGAAGTAACATTGGGGACAACCTGGCTTCAACCAAAACAGGGCTTTTTTAAATGTACGTCGTGTCATGCCTGCAAATTTGGTACAAACAAGACCCATTATGAAACACCATTTAGTCTTAAAAGTATACCTATTAAGGGCCATTATTCATGCCGCACCGAATATGCGGTGTATGTTCTTACATGCACGTGCGGACTGAACTATATTGGCAGTACCAAGTTGCAGGTACATGTACGCATACTGCAACATTTAAGAGCAATTGTTAATAACTATAGTACTTACCCTGTAGCACGCCATTTTAAGAAGGAGCATGACAATAATCTCGAATGCCTATCATATTATGTGATAAGTGCAATTCCTAAACTGCGACGAGGGGGTAACAGAGAGCACATGCTGAGGCAATTAGAAACTCGCATGATTATTGAATTTGACAGTAAGGCCCCTAGAGGACTCAATAACACGGAAGACCTGCACAATTTCTTATAATCTGACAATTGGGAGCATCTTCTATATCCAGTATAATTACGGCATGATAAGATATGTGATTATTAGCCATCTTCGAATTATTTTATTTTTTGAATAAGAAAGACATTTTTATATATAAAATGTTCCATATAAAAATTCCCATAAAAATGATCGTATAAATGTGTACTTTACATATAAGCAAATTTTGCACTTATATGGTACTGTATAGCACAATGCACTTTATTTAGCACTTTTTGCACATATCGATTTACTATAGCACTATACAATTTAGGAGGTTGTTAGGAGAAAAGACATCTTATACGTTCATTGAGACTATGGATCCTTTGTGGATTAGGGGAACTTGGATACATATTTAACAAATGATTAGTGATTCAACACTGTCGTAAAATGAGTGAACAATGACCAGTATCACCAAGTATTCAATCGTGCATTTATGCAGATATAATTAATGAGTATTGTGATAATTTTAAGTGCATTTTAAGAGATACCTCATGTATTGACTTTTTATTACCATTTTATGCGATATATTTATATAGTTATATTTTTTTTATATTTATTTATATACAGCATAGAGTTATTGAACTTGTGATGGTAACTTATATTTACAATGAGGACAAAATGCACTGTACGGTCTTATGTTTGTCTTTTTGAATAGACCTGATCCAAGTTTGTAAATTATGGCGTTTGTGAAACATCCTATTTATATGCCGGTTGAAATTTTAAGCATGAAAAACAAGATGAAGTATTGTTTTTTAGAAACCTTGCGTATAAGTTTGTCAATAGTCTTTTCTCTATGTTTGGGGACACGTAACACAACAGGGAGAGAGAAAAAAATATAAAAATGCCTCACCGCAAAGCAATCTTTATGTGATCAAGGCCAGTTTTTCCAGCCGATACGCGTCATGGCATAACTGAGAGTTGAATAATAAAAAGACTATTCGCACAAGCAACAAGGAGTTCGTGCAATCCTTATCGCCGTATTGCTGTATGGAGGTTAAGGACTGATCGTTGGTGGAATATATATATATATATATATATATATATATATATATATATATATATATATATATATATATATATATATTGAAAATGCAGTTCAAGTGAAGTTATGGTTAGGATTGGATATGACACTGTAATAGTTGTTTAAAAAAACTGGATATTCAACAAAAAAAAACACAGTTAAAGGGGGATTACGGTTACAAAACAAAACCTGAAAACAACTGTATTACAGTTTGAAAAAGGCTTCTGCTAAAACGTGTCATGAATCAGCTAAAGAGTATATTTATTCCTGGGATGCTAGCGTAGACTTATGTTTGGAGGGCACTGTACATTGTGTATGGAAACAAGAGCCTCTGACATGTGCTGTTAATAGTGCAGGAGATGACAAATTTCCAGGAACCAGAGTTGGCCCTAAGGCTGCAGAGTCAAGTGTCATTCTTTTCATTTAGAGTTGGTGAAGGCGTGCCTATGAAGATTTTATCTTCGCAAGCATTTACAGAGTGATCGTTGGGGAAACCCCACGGTGTCCCAGGAGGTTTTAACAAAGAATATGCTTGTCAACACAACAAAGTATGAAAACGAGAGCACAGGTTTCATGGCATTCCCCTAGTGCAAAAGGGGAAATATAAAATACAGTGACACTGCATGCAACTGCCAGAGAAATTAAGGTTCTCAAATGATTTGTAGTTGTCTTTTCAAAAAAGCCTTTTTAATAAAAATGTGAAGAAGACCACATCACCCTAATACTGATTCTGATCGAGCTACACCAGCTTCCCTACTCTAATATTAGCATCAACTTTTTCTGCCTAGAATTCATAGCATGCAAAACAGTACCAAACACAACCCAAGCCAACTGGGCAATAAAGATGCTACCTTTGCAGTTCAATTTAACATAACAGCCACAACACCACCGTGATCCAAAACAAGAAGAGCAAAAAAGTGATGAACATGAGACAATTGTTTTTGATCCATGTTTCCTGAACATGTCACACCACCCTGCAGCATATCAGGTTCACACCTTTTATTTTATAATTCCGAAAAGAGTAGAAGACCCGTCTCTGGAAGGAGAACCATGTGAAAAATCAATACAAAAATTCCTAATGGCTCCCTGTGTCAATTAGTTCTCCCCTTTCCCTGTGGTTACACTATATACATCTCATATCCATCCTATAGGTCTCCATAACATAGATGTACAGTACTGATGGAGCAAGGACTCATAAATGAGACTTGCTCGGAGACAATCCTTTCGTTTTAACTCACTAACGAATTACTAACAACGTGTTTGTGATTAATAACACGCATTTCCTTGACACGCGGAAGAAAATGAAGCTTGCTTATGTGTTTACTAACTGCAATAACATGAACGAAGGACTAAAACGCATTTTAACAAGGGATCTTTACTGCGCATGCGTCTACTGCATCTACGTAGTATGACGTACTAATGCTTGGAGGGAAAATCTTGCGCCTGCGCAAAGGTATTAAAAATGGCCACTTGAAAGCTCACATGCATGGCACCTGCTTGGCTGAAATAGAAAATAAGTTTTATACTAACGCAAATGCAGAAAGAGTAATAATAAATGGAGTGGGTTAGAGTAGAGGTTGGTGGTATACAGTGAAATCATTTTATTTTGAGAAATAACATTTCTTCTTTTGACTTTATTATTAGTGCACATTTGGGCCTCCAAAGCTTGTCTGAGTTGAGCTGAGTGACGTAACCCCACGCATGCGCACTCGAGAGAGAGTGCGGACAGATGAGTAAGGACTTGTCACGCGTCCAAGGAAGAAGTTTTATTCATAACGTTGCAACATTTTGTATTAATAAAGTTTGGAGATGCATGGGAAAGGAAATTATTTAATAAAGTTTGTGGGGAGGGATCTGAAAACAATGGTTTAAAGAAATAAGTGAAATGTAAGTATGGTGTGACGATCATCCCCCCTCGCCTGTCCAATCAGAGTTAGTATTCGGTCAAATTGAAACATTAATGGGTGGTACATGGTTATAGAAAGGTATAATTGAGGTAGTTTTAGTTCATTAGTTTAGATGTCGTTGGGAGCGGAAGCAGCAGAGGCAATACAGAGCTCGGGATGCTGTCGGGGGTGGTGCTGATGCTGTGAGACGCTGATGAAGAATTCGAATGCAGAACCATCTATTTAATTTAATTGAGTTAGAACCAAGATCGTGCAAGAACCACAAGGAGGAAGAGAGTGTCAGAGAGGGGTGCGACGCAGTCGTCGGTATTTAGAGAGGTGAAGTATCCTGTCCTGATTCCTGTCCTGAAGTCTTTGTCTCCTGATCTATCCTGGGGACCCTTACCAGCCCTTTGGCCAGAGGGTTTGGTCTTCACACCATTCTGGGTAACTATGAATTCATCGCATTGATAGATGTTCTTCTCTCTCTGTCCTCTTCTTTCTGAGCATAGTTATTGTGTGGATCTGAATTGCTAATTGTTTTAATGAGATTTGATTGAATTGACACTTTTGTGAATGAGGGTGTTTGTATTGAAACTTTGAGATGGTTCACACTCAATTAATTTAGATAAAGATTTTAAACTTCCAGAGTCTGTGATTATTTCATTAAATAGAAAATGTATAATAAGTTATGTTAATTATCGCCATCAACTAGTTCACTTAATGGTCCATTGACCAGAGGAAAGAACTTTTTGATCAGTAAAATGTTTGGTTTAATGTGAATAGATAGATGAAATTCATAAACTAAAAACTCCAGCGGTTTACTTGGTGTTTAGTGAAAGTAAAGGTATATGGGCCCAGGTGAGTATACGGTAGTGGAGTACCTGCTGTTAGTACGCCGCTGGATCAGTTTTCTGGTAGCAGAGTTATGGTTATTAGTAACTAGTTTGGTGATAAGTATAGATTTTTGATTATTTGATTTATGTTTTAACAAAAGAGTTAGTGTCCTTGTTCTATGTTTTTTTTTTTTAAACTTTTATTTATTTGATTTTGCATTAAACAAACAAGATCAAGGTCATACAATCAACGTGCCTTTCCGCATTTATCGACAATGGACATTTACATGTTTCAGGGAAGTACCAGCAACACCATCTTCTGCTGTGATTGGAAAGCTTCATACAGTTACTACATTAGCTCTAAGGAAGGTTACAGATGGAGAAAGTTCCTCTACATGACGTACACTCCAACATTATCATCATAGGGAACAGATCGATGTAGACTGCCCCAACAATAGTGAGATTCATGAGTTATTCACTCTTAGTGTACTGACTGATACAAATCACCTTCGGAAGTATAAGCGAGCAATGTACATCTTAGTTGTGATTGCAATATTCCAATTTCAAACTCTATTGTCTCCGGCATTAGCCATTTGCAATCCTGGTTGAGTTGTCTGAGGGATGAGTGAGGAGATAGGTTTTCAAAGGATCCCAAATGTCTTTAGGGCGTGAGGATAAGGGAAGTAGTTCTGCATAGGTGAGCATTTGTTACTGACAATAAATCAAGTCTCTGAGCCATTCCTTAAACTTGGGAGCTCGACCTCTCCCCCAACGGCATGCGATGCAGCGTTTGGCCATCAGCAATGCAAGAGTGACAAATCTACGGGAGGGCTTGGGAACCAGCTTTGTGTACCCCAGTAAGGCCTGAAGCGGTGTTGGCTCGAGTGTTAGTGCTGTCATCTCTTCCAACGCCTCGAAGACTTGCCGCCAGAAAACTCCCACACCCGGACATAACCATGACAGATGAAGGAAATCAGCATCAGGCATGTTACATCTATCACATCTGTCGTTATCCCTCAGCTTAAATGTATGCATTTTGGCTGGCGTATAGTATATCCTGTGCAAAAATTTTAAGTGAATGATGCGAAGCCTGCTGCTAGCAGATACTTGTTCTGTCTGCAGGCAACAATAAGACCATTGCTCGTCCGAGACAGTGTCTCCCAGTTCCTTTTCCCAGTGTGCTCGAGCGGGGCATTGTTCCCGCTGTTGTTGAGTGTGTATGGTATGATAAAGTGTAGAGACAGAGTGACCAGGGGATGTGGCTTGCAGTAACCGGTGTAGTGGGGCTAATGTGGGGGGCTCTGCTGGGTATTCCGGGGTAATGGCCCTGAGACCCTGTCTAAGCTGTATGTACAGAAATACTTCAAGTGATGTAGGTGTGAGTTGCCCGAACATCTGGTCCAAAGTGCGGAATTTACCCTCACGATATAGGTCACCCCAGCGCGCTATATTAATTTTCGCCATGGTTTGCTTAAAAGCAGTTTCTTGCAATAGTTGCAGTTGCGGATGATAAAGTAGGGGAAGCAAAGGGGAGTAAGGCATTGGGGCTCGCAGTAGCATGGTGATACGGTGCCACGCTGTAGCTGTGCATGTAATTGTTGTGGGTTCCTCAGCCCGAGACTGGGGTGCACTGAGTATCATTCCCGCCAAGGGGATGGGGTCAGCAAGCCACTGCTCTACTGCTACTTGCGGCATATACAGGGGTGGGTGAAACCAGTAGTAGGCGTAATGAGCCTGGGCACAGACGTAATACAATTCCAAGTTCGGGACTGCGAACCCCCCTTGTGAATATGGTCGTGTCATGATGTCCCACTGTAGTCTTGGTTGTTTACCTCCCCACGTCAATCTGATCAGTTCTGACCGAATGGCGGAAAAGAAGTGTCGGCCTGGATAGTAGGGTATGTTCATGAACAAGTATAGTAGTTTTGGCAGTATTATCATCTTAATGAGAGAGGTGCGCCCAGCCATTGATAAGGGCAGGGAGATCCAACGTGTTATACAGTTGGTTATGTGCTCTAATGCCTTGCCATAATTTAGCCGCACAAGTTCCTCCCTATCTTTGGTGATGTAAATGCCTAGATATTTAATTTCCGAGTTGCACCACTCTATAGGAAAATCAAGAGGGAATTGTGTGGCTGCGGCCGTGAGTGGGAATATTTGAGATTTTCCCCGATAGTCTGCCAAAGACAATGAATTCACGTAGTATGGGGTTTAGATTTTGCTGTGGATCTCTGATGTATAGCGTGATGTCATCTGCGTAGAGAGAGATGAGTAGCTGACGCTGAGGACATCGTAATGCTTTGTCCTGATGTTGCTGTCGGAGTTTAGCCACCAGCGGCTCCACCGCTAAGGCAAATAAAAGCGGGGATAATGGGCAGCATTGCCGAGTTCCCCTGGAGATCGGAATTGCCTGGGAAATTCGCCCATTTATCAGTACTTTGGCCATTGGGAGGCGATACAGGAGACTCACCCAAGACAGGAAACCTACTGGCATTCCCATGCGCTGTAATATACCAAGTAAATAATCCCATTCGACGGAATCAAATGCTTTCGTGGCGTCTAGAAAAATTGCCGCTAGAGCTAGGCCAGAGTCCACATTTTGGAGAACGGAGAACAGTGTGCGAAGATTATGGGAGGTTGCATGCCCCAGAATAAACCCAGTTTGGTCCGGTAGGACCAATTTATCCATCAATAGCGACAGCCTATAGGCCAGCACTTTAGCCAATATTTTGGCGTCACCGTTAATGAGGGAGAGTGGCCTATATGAGTCGCATTGGTCAGCCTGCTTACCCGGCTTGAGCAAAGAGGTGATGAGTGCTTCTCTCATAGAGAGCGGAAGCGTACCACTTTCTTGAGCTTCTTCAAACACTGTTTTGAGGATTGGAGCGAGTTGATCGATGTATGCCTTATAGAAGTCTATTGGAAGCCCATCCAGGCCTGGTGCTTTACCCGACGCCATGCCCATGATGGCTTCTCGGATCTCATCCATTTCAAACGGGGCTACCAGGAACTCGCTTTGGGAATTCCCCAGCCATCCCAGAGCTACATCCTCAAGATAGTCAGATAGAGCCAGTGTCCCTTGTCTACTGGTAGTGTAGAGGGAGGTGTAGTGCGAGATGAATGTTGTCAGTATGTCCTTGGTATCTCTGTGTCGGTCCCCATTTGCACTACGTATTTCCATCACATAGTTGGAAAAGCGGGGATGTCGGACCACCCCAGCCAGTGCCCTGCCGGGCCGTTCACCCTCCCCATATTGCCGAGCAATGAAGTACTTGCCTATGAATCGGACCTCTTGCTCTGCTGTTGCTTTGTACTCCGAGAGCTTCTCTCTGAATTCCCCTTGTGCTTTACCATCAGTACTAAAAGTAGACATGTCCTCCAATTGTTTGAGATTTTTTCCAATTTGCGCAAGGTACCTCGGATATCACGAAGGACCCCGGAACCCTTAGATATGCAAAGGTCCCGAACCGTGACCTTGAAGGCCTCCCAGACTACTGCCACACTGTCAACTGACCCAAGGTTGCGTTGAAAGAAGTCTGCAATCTCCTGCCCTAATTCACTACGGAACGCCTCATATAGTAAGATGTTAGGCCTTAGTCTCCAAGTTATGGGATTCCCCACCAGTTCGGATATCTTCAAGGTAGTGTAAACAGGTGCGTGGTCAGAATAGGTACGTGCCAGATTCTCCGCCGAATCTATTAGTGGACCTAGGCCTTTAGATACTAGAATGTAATCCAATCTGGCCCAGGATGCATGCATCGCTGTCCAATGTGTGCCCTCTGTCTTGTGCAGGTGGATGTGTGTAAGAACAGGGGTACCCCTGACGCAAATTCCTAAATCAGGGAAAATAACTAAATGTAAATATCACAATTTAGGAATGTTGAAAATGAGCGTGGACCTTGATATTACATATCATAACAGGAACATGCAGACTCTGTTTAGTGCTATCAAAAATATTTTTTATTATTTTTATTATTATAAATGATTTTTACTAACTGTACACATTAAAGGAAAAAACATGTTGCCCTCTGTGTGCAGTGTTACTCCGTAATCAAGCACCAAAATTAAAAAAAACTGTTCTTATATTGACCCATTGTCAAATACATTTTGCACAATGTCAATAGTGTATGTTTTTAAAATGAAAATATTGACAGTATTTCAATTGTTTTCCTTTTTATCAAAACATACTAGATAAGTGAAAAATCACTTCAATATATACAGAGGACATTCAATGTTGGCATGGCTCTTGAGGTTCTGTGTCCTACGCGCGTTTCGGCTGTGCGCCTTCATCAGGAAGCCATGTGTTAGTCAATGAAAACCTCATAAGGTGCAACAGAAGAGATGACTTCTGAGATGTTACTGTAAAAAACCTCAAACCCGATATGGAATGATACGTTCTTTCGTCTAATAAGATCAGAGCTGAATGGAGCGTGCGCTGTACACGATAAACGGTCCAAAATGGGAAGCCAGATGATGAACAGTGAGGATGCCAAGCAATAAGTCACTGTAATCCACTGCTTATTGCAACTGAAGAAATGCATCTGATGATGACAAAAGAAAGGGTTTGGCCAGTAGGATCAAAAAAATCACGATGTTACCGGTTTATCGGCGTAGCTGGAGAGAGGCACCGTCTGAGGTCCCCGAGTAGTGGAGTACAAGTGGATGTATATTACCGCGCCTCAATACGGGGCGCAGCCCACAAACACAACAGCACGGTTACCGTCCCGTAATACAGAAAATCGGGCAAAGGGCGCAGGTGGATGTGCCTCCAAGAGTCAATGAGCCCGTGTTCTGACACTATCTCACGGAGCAGTTTGTGTGTGCGCGTATAGTGATGAGGGCCAGGGTTAGATCTATCCCTCCCAGGGTCAATATTAGAATTAAAATCTCCTCCCCATATTAAGTGAGTTGATCCGATCTCAAGTATCTTACCCCAGAGTGTGCTGAAAAAAAAAGGATTGTCCACATTCGGCCCATAGCAGCAAACTAGCGTAATGGACTTGGAGCACAATCTTCCCCACATTATGCAATAGCGCCCCTCTTGATCGGTACCCACTCCACTTTGGGTAAACGGTGTATTCTACTTAACCAGTATTGTAGTACCCCTAGAGTATGAGGAATCGGAGGAGAAAACTCTATGAGTCGCCCATTTGGAGGCACAGGAGGGAGGGTGTCGCGGGTCCAGGTGAGTCGCCTGCAACATCGCAATTTGGATCTGGCTGCAATCTAAGCAAGCCAGGATTTGTCTTCGCTTGCGCGGATCCCGCAGTCCCCTAACATTCCACGTCAAGAGGTGGATTCTTACATTGGAATCAGAGCCTGCCATAGGTGCAGTAGTTGTACAACATGTGAATTGGTGCTTGGTCTATCCCCTAGATATAAGATACTACATGTAATATTATTCTTGTATGTCCCGCCTTGTCGTAACTCGTCGCCATTCTTAAGAAACCCCCCAACCACCCCTACCCACTGAGGCATCCCAAACATGCCAGTAAGATCACGCCCTCCCAACCCCAAACAATAATAACACAGGGATTGTGAATAGCATACAGTAGCAGTTGTACCCCATAATCCAAATCCGTTTTGTAATGGAAAGTAGGATGAGAGGGGGGACCAGGCTGTTGAGCACTGCACAAGCCATAACAAAATAACAATTATTAACATCCTATACATCATGTACAACATTCGTATGGGGAATTCCCACTGGGGGTGCATGCCAGAGAGGCCGTCAGTGCACCTCGCATGTGCGAGGGAGCCCAGGAGGAAAAGTCTCATAGAGCATCACAAGCTCAAGTCACCTAGGCTGGGGACTCGGAGGCCTAACTATATCTTCAGAGTTCCTGGGGTGATCTTCCTCCCGCTCCAGTCCCCGGTGCAGTAGAAAAAAGAACAGTCTTACCAGTTCGCAGAGGCGTTATCAGTTTCGCAGGTGCAGCATTACAGTTCCTCATGATCAGGTGTAGAGCGGCCGGATTCATGATCGTCAGCTAGTGGGTTGGGCGAGCGTCTCGCGCAGGTTTTTAGGAAATCCTGGACATGCTGAAGGGTTGCTAAAGATGTGCGTCTTCCCTTGATGTTGAACCCGCAACCTCGCTGGGTATAGCATGGCGTAGGGGATGCCAGCCTGTTGAAGCTTCTTCTTTGTTGGAAGGAATTTCTTCTGCGCCTCCTGTACTGCCATGGTGAAATCCCGGTAGAGCGCGATTTTTACTCCATCGTAGATCAGTTCTTGCTTTTCGCGCGCAAGCCTCAGCGCAGTGTCCCGGTCCCTGTAGTTTAGGATGTGCGCAAGGATAGGGCGCGGCAGCGCACCGGGCGGCGGTCTCGCCACGAGCGATCTATGGGCTCGCTCAATTATCAGCTGTCAGGGAACGTGCGTAGCAGCGCCTGCCACGTCGATTCCCCAAACTACAATCCCCAGAAGGCCTTGCATACTAGGAGGGGATAAGTTACGGCGGACGCACAGGAAGGTGTGCGTAATTATTCTTGGTCCTTTTTCTCTTTCTCGACCGGGGGAGAGAAGATCTCGGTGGGAAGACGCTGCCTTGGGTCTGCGGCGGTTGTGCTCCTATGTTGCAGGAAGATCGCTGAAGAGTCTGGCAGTACCGTGAGTACCACAATTGAAGACTTGACGGAGCCGGGGAAGGCTTCCGGTAATATCGGACTGGTGCTGGAATCTATAGCATAGCGGAATACTGCGGTGAGAAAACCGCGTATTGCCGTGTATGGTGTCTTGGTGTATATTGAGTGGGAAAACTGTCCTTGCTCGGCGCATAGCGGAATACTGCGGTGAGGAAACCGCGTATTGCCGTGTATGGTGTCTTGGTGTCTATTGAGGGGGAAAAACTGTTCTTGCTCGGCGCATAGCGGAGTACTGCGGTGAGGAAACCGCGTATTGCCGTGTATAGTGCCTTGGTGCCTATCAAGTGGATCTGTACTATGGCGGAATACGGCGGTGTGGTAACCGCGTATTGCCGTGTATGTTGGCCTTTGCTAATTACTGTGAAACAGAACTTGAATCATTCACTTAGCGGGATATTGCGGTGAGGAAACCGCATATCACCGTGAAGTAGAGGAATACAGTTAGCTGTTTGGATTCTTTTGAATTACCTTACAGGCTAGGACCTGTCCATGGTTTACAAGACATTTCTGAACAACTGAACTAGAGGATTATCTTATTTACGTTTGTTTTGAAGTACCTTGGTCTGAAGTATGGTCTGTGTGGCGTTTGGTGGTTTCCTAAGGATCCTTATACACTGCTGTGTCCGTGTGCCAGGTATAGGAAATTATCTAGTGAGACATTATTGAGAGTAGAGGTACTATTTACCCTGTTTATAGCTCTGTTCTTTGTTGTTACAGGTTCAATTCCACTGCTGCACCTTCCCTCTCCTTTTCCCTCGCCTGATCACTCGAACACCCTGTGTAATTGGGGTGTTGGTGATATCAGGAGGTGTACCCTTTCTTGCTGCGCCTGGATCCTGCGGAGTGTAACCTGACATAATTACGCACCCACGTATATTCGCTCTGCCCGATCCAGGCAAGGTAGGAAATGGCAACCATGGATGATGTCCTTCAGGCGTTGGTTCTGGTCCAACAAGAATTAGCGTCCTCTAAAGCAGAAACAGCCACTTTGAGAGATAAGGTAGACAAATTGTCTAGGAACCCTTTTGACGCTTCCCCTCTTGCTTCCCAGATACAAGTTACAGTGCCACCCCCCATCCCGTTAGCCAGTCCTGAAAGATATGCTGGGGATCCAATGAAAATTCAAGTGTTTCTGACACAGATAATGCTGCATTTCTCATGCAAACCCGCCTCCTTCCCCAATAACCATTCTAGGGTAGCTTTTGCTATTTCATATCTGGTGGGGGATGCAGCCAATTGGGCTGTTCCTTTAGTTAGGAATAACGATGCTGTATTATCTGACTGGTCGGCGTTTAGGGCGGAGTTCGAGAGGGTGTTTGACCGGAGAGCCACTACCTTCAGTGCCGATAGGGAACTATTAGATCTCAAGCAAGGGAGGAACGATTTAGTAACCTACTTGACTACTTTCAACAGATTAGTTGCAGAAACAGCTTGGCCAGAGGAAAAAAGGATGTCTTTGTTTTATCAGGGTTTGAGGGAAGAGATGAAAGATGTTATGGCTCAGATAGATCCTCAACCCACTACGTGTACAGAAATGATAAATCTAACGTTACAATTGGATGGTAGAATGTCCGTGAGAGGAAAAAATGGGAAAGAGGTTATTTCAGATCTGACAAAACACCACGCAGAACCACGACGAGCACCGAGATGGTGACCGAACCCATGGAAATCGGAGCTATTAGAGCCCCATTGTCGAGAGAAGAACGAGAAAGCAGGAGAGGGCAGGGATTATGCATGTACTGTGGGAAAAAAGGACACTATGTTAGAGATTGTCCTTCTAAACCCAAATCCTCAGGTACATGGTGGAAAAATAAGATGGTTGCGGTGTCTACCTCGATTCCTGCATTGCATGCAGGAGAGTTAGACGGCGCAGGAGGGGAAGACAAAGGTTGGAAACTCCCTTCGTTAGCTTCCACGGACTTGCAAGACACAGAGTCCCATATCGTGCTCCCTATGAGCCTTGAGGGTAACCAACAGTTCCATCAGGTTTTGGTCATGATAGATTCTGGGGCCACCGGGAATTTTATTGACAGCGGGTTGGTAACGAGGCTTGATTTGCATAGGGTACCTAGGGAGACACCTGAAGAGGTCTTGGCCGTGGATGCCAAACCATTGAAATCCGGTTTAATTGTTGAACAAACAGAGACTGTCATGTTGACCGTAGCGGTGGCGAATGGAAGACATTGTGATGAATTGTCCTTGAATATAATCGAGGCACCACAATATGAAGTTATTCTGGGGATGCCTTGGTTGTGCCACCACAATCCCACCATAGATTGGAGAGCCAAAACCATACAGTTCCTTTCAGAGGAATGCCAGAGTCATTTAGTTCCCATCCAACTCACGCAGGCCGCTGCCTTGTCGCATCCTTTCCTTGTGGCTACGGCTGCGGAGAAGGAGACTGTACTACCTTTGGAGTACTCTCAGTACAGAGATGTCTTTAGTGAAACCAAGGCGGAACAATTACCTCCTCACAGAGAGTATGACTGCAGAATAGACTTGGTAGAGGGGGCAACGATCCCTGCATGCAGATTGTACGCCTTGTCTGTGCCAGAGACCAAACACTTACGAGAATACCTGGATCATTACTTAGAGATAGGATTCATTAGACATTCCCGATCGCCGGCTGCCTTGCCACTCTTCTTTATAGCTAAGGCCAATGGTGACTTGAGAGCCTGTGTGGATTATCGTGGGCTGAATAGAAATACTGTGAGGAATAGATATCCTTTACCTCTCATATCAGTCCTGCTTGATCAGGTGAGAGAGGCTAAGATCTACACTAGATTGGACTTGAGGGGTGCCTATCATTTGGTGCGTGTCCGGGAGGGGGATGAGTGGAAAACGGCCTTTAAGACACGTTATGGATTATTTGAATATACTGTCATGCCGTTTGGCCTCTGCAACGCCCCAGCGGCATTTCAGTATTTCCTCAACGATGTCTTAAAGGAGTTCATAGACCTTTTTGTTGTGGTGTACATTGATGACATCCTCATCTATTCTGACAACCTCGAGAGGCATGTGAGTCAGGTCGGCATGGTGCTGGCCAAGCTGCGTGCGCATTGTCTGTTCTGTAAACTGAGCAAGTGCGAGTTTGGTGTGAGAGAGGTGGAATTCCTCGGTGTTATGCTTTGTCCGGAAGGGTTACACATGGCAGAGAGAAAGGTGCGGGCAGTGCAGGAGTGGCCAACACCGAAAAGTGTGAGGGATGTGCAATGCTTCCTGGGTTTTGCGAATTATTATCGCAGGTTTATCCTCCGTTTTTCCCAGGTTGCGGTCCCAATATCACGGTTACTCCGGAAAGGTGTTCCTTTCCAATGGTCTAGTGAGGCTGCTGAAGCTTTCACGTTCCTGAAAAGAGCATTCACCACGGCTCCTGTGCTCTCGCATCCTAGGCTGGAGCATCCTTTTGTGGTGGAGGCAGACGCCTCAGATGAGGCTATTGGGGCCATTCTATCACAAAGGAATCAGAGAACGGGGCAGCTTCATCCAGTGGCGTTCTTGTCCAAAAGTTGAACCCTGCGGAAAGAAATTACACGATCGCCGAGAAAGAACTGCTGGCGATAAAAAGGCGTTTCAGGAGTGGAGGCATTATCTGTGGGGGGCCTGTCATCCTATCACCGTATACACGGACCATAGGAACCTGCAATCTATGAAGTCTGCTCGACATCTTTCTCAATGACAGATGAGATGGATGTTATTTTTCGCCGAGTATGACTTCATTGTTACCTTCAGGCCGGGTGTTGAGAACCGCAAGGCTGACTCTTTGTCTAGGCAGGACACGGTGGAGGTTTCCACCCACAACAAGGTCACAAAGGCTATCATTGCACCGTCCAAGGTGATGTGTGCTATCAGAGTGGAGAAGTTCTTGGAGGAAGTAAGACTGCATAAAGCAGGCTCCGTGTGGGAAGCCTGGGCTAAGGAGGAGACCGAGCGCAAGGTGAAACAGGGGCTGCCGTTCTACAAAACTAAATTGTATCTCCCCACCCCTGAGCTGCAGAAGAAGGCTTTCCTGTGGTGTCATGTGTCTCCATTGGCTGGACATCCGGGATCAGGTAAGACCATCCAGCTAATACAACGCCATTTCTGGTGGAGCACCTTAAGCAAGGATGTCTCGGCTTGGGTGGCGTGTTGTGAAGAATGCGCTAGAGCAAAAAACGTAAACACCAAGAAAAAGGGGAAACTTATGCCAATGCCATCACCACAACGCCCGTGGCAAAACATCAGTCTGGATTTCGTCACAGGGTTACCCCTCGAGAAAGGGTGTTCAGCCATCTTGGTAGTTGTTGATGGACTGACGAAGATGGGACATTTTATTCCGTGTGCGAATCTCCCTACGGCTGGCCAAACAGCACAGTTATTGCTAAGTAGTGTCATCAGACTACATGGAGTTCCTGAAGTGATTGTGTCCGATAGGGGGCCTCAGTTCGTAGCTAGGTTTTGGAAGACATGGTGCAAGGCCTTGCACATCGACTCTACACTGTCTACGAGTTTCCACCCACGGTCTGTGGATGGACAGACAGAGCGACTAAACCAAACCCTGAAGAAATATCTCAGATGCTATGCAAAGGAGGCCCAGGAATCATGGGTGGAGCTGTTGTGGATGGCGGAACTAGCCTATAACAATGCCTGGCATAGTTCCATAGGCATATCACCTTTTCGTGCGAATTTCGGATATGATGCCAGGATACTACCTATCGGCCTTCCGGATGAAGTAACCAACCAGCCCACGGTGCTGTCTCAAGTACGGAAGCTACAGGCTGTGCACCGAAAGGTCAGAAAACATCTGGTACAGGCCAAGCAGACTTATAAAAGGTGGGAAGACCGGCACAGGATAGATGGGCCACAGTACCAAGTGGGGGACCGGGTGTGGCTGTCCACCAAGAATATACGATTCAAGCTGCGTAGTATTTTTCACCCTAGGTACATCGGCCCTTACACCATCGTCAGACAGGTCAATCCTGTAGCATACAAGCTGAAACTGCCTGGTTCTCTTCGGATCCACCCTGTGTTCCACTGTAATCTCTTGAAACCTGCCCTGCGGGCACGCAGGCGCGCTCCGCCGCCAGTGCTATGTGATGGTGGGCTTGAATATGAGGTCAAGAGTATTCGGGATTCAAAGCTGAGGAGGGGTGTGCTGTGGTATCTGGTATCTTGGAAGGGGTATGCTGCGGAAGACGACTCTTGGGAGCCGTGGCAGAATGTACATGCTCCAGTAGCTGTCCGCTCGTTCCATCGGAGGTTTCCGTTGAAGCCTGGGCCTAGGAGGCGCTAGGCGGGGGGGCCTACTGTCAGGGAACGTGCGTAGCAGCGCCTGCCACGTCGATTCCCCAAACTACAATCCCCAGAAGGCCTTGCATACTAGGAGGGGATAAGTTACGGCGGACGCACAGGAAGGTGTGCGTAATTATTCTTGGTCCTTTTTCTCTTTCTCGACCGGGGGAGAGAAGGTCTCGGTGGGAAGACGCTGCCTTGGGTCTGCGGCGGTTGTGCTCCTATGTTGCAGGAAGATCGCTGAAGAGTCTGGCAGTACCGTGAGTACCACAATTGAAGACTTGACGGAGCCGGGGAAGGCTTCCGGTAATATCGGACTGGTGCTGGAATCTATAGCATAGTGGAATACTGTGGTGAGAAAACCGCGTATTGCTGTGTATGGTGTCTTGGTGTATATTGAGTGGGAAAACTGTCCTTGCTCGGCGCATAGCGGAATACTTCGGTGAGGAAACCGCGTATTGCCGTGTATGGTGTCTTGGTGTCTATTGAGGGGGAAAAACTGTTCTTGCTCGGCGCATAGCGGAGTACTGCGGTGAGGAAACCGCGTATTGCCGTGTATAGTGCCTTGGTGCCTATCAAGTGGATCTGTACTTATAGCGGAATACGGCGGTGTGGTAACCGCGTATTGCCGTGTATGTTGGCCTTTGCTAATTACTGTGAAACAGAACTTGAATCATTCACTTAGCGGGATATTGCGGTGAGGAAACCGCATATCACCGTGAAGTAGAGGAATACAGTTAGCTGTTTGGATTCTTTTGAATTACCTTACAGGCTAGGACCTGTCCATGGTTTACAAGACATTTCTGAACAACTGAACTAGAGGATTATCTTATTTACGTTTGTTTTGAAGTACCTTGGTCTGAAGTATGGTCTGTGTGGCGTTTGGTGGTTTCCTAAGGATCCTTATACACTGCTGTGTCCGTGTGCCAGGTATAGGAAATTATCTAGTGAGACATTATTGAGAGTAGAGGTACTATTTACCCTGTTTATAGCTCTGTTCTTTGTTGTTACAGGTTCTATTCCACTGCTGCACCTTCCCTCTCCTTTTCCCTCGCCTGATCACTCGAACACCCTGTGTAATTGGGGTGTTGGTGATATCAGGAGGTGGACCATTTCTTGCTGCGCCTGGATCCTGCGGAGTGTAACCTGACATCAGCACTTTGGAGAAGGCTTCAGCTCCGAATAGCCCCAAGAGCATGCGCTCCACGTAGTCCTCCATGCGACCCGTGGCAGCAGATTCCGGGACTCCCACGATGCGCAAGTTGTTTCTGCGTGAGCGTGCCTCCAAATCTTCGGTTTTTGCCGCTATAACCTGAAGCATCTTCTCCATCCCCTGCAGTTTGGCTCTGTCTGTGGTGTCTTCAAGAGTGGATACGCGGTGTTCGGCCTCGGAGATTCGGCCATCATGTTTTTCCAACTTTTGAGCCAGGAAGTCCATGCGCAGGTTCATAGAGTCCATCTTGGACTCAATGGAGGTGAGACTGTGGTGTATGGTGAGGAGGATGGCTTTGAGATCCTCAACCTGCGTGGGAGCAGGGGGAGGCTGATCGTCATCTCTTTGTGACTCTGCGTCTTCACTGGGGGTATTCTTGCGCGCTTTGAATTGCAGTTTTGCTTGTTTGCCTTCCGTGCGACCCATGGTGGCCCCCTTTGCCAGTGGGGCTCCCCCAGTTTTGCGTGTGGCACTCAGACACGGGTCTTAGCAGTGGCAGGCAATGGCAAGCTCAGGGCTTAAAGCTCATTGCGCTAGGGAGTCGCAAATGATTATGCCAGGGTCGTTCCCAGAACCGTCACCAGCGCCGCTGCGGTTCAGCACAGTACCCCTCGCCTCGCCAAGCGGGGCTTATTTTCAGGCCTGAGGGTGTGTCACAAGTATCTCATTACACATTTACCGCATAGCACCACAGAGAAGTTGGGATGTAGCTCAGTTCAGGCTGCCAGCCTTATAAGCCAATGTCCTTCAATCAGGCCACCAGTGCGCTGCATGTGGGTCCTCCTAAGTGGTCAAAAAAGCAAGTAACTATTGCTCTCTCAGCTGCACATCACCGGGCCTCCCAGCGCAGCACAGTTACGTGCCAAGCGCAGCTCGTGGCTTCAAGCCGACCTCACGGGCAAACACTGGATCTGCTGCTGATTAGTGGCATGTCTCCTTCGTTGCAGTGAGCGCTGCGCTGGGCCGAGATTAATCGCCTTGACTGGGCTGAGACCAGGCGCCCCCGCGTGTGTGGCTCGGCACTAGACGCCCGTGTCGAGGGGCCACATCATCAACGCGGACGCACCAGTCATCCAGGAAGGGCAGTGCAGGTCTGTTTCAGCGATGAGGCACAGCGTAACAATCAAGGCCCCCACACAGCGCTACCAGCATCCCGGCCGCTCATACCTTATTACGGGGGGGGCAGGACCGCGAGTCTTCAATGCCTCCACGCGGTTCCTCCCAGCCGCGTGAGCCGTGATTTCCCGAGGCCGCAACAGGGCAGTTAGTCCGCGTCAAGGAGCCCTGTCCCAGACCCGCCAAGCAGGTATCGACTCTTAACAGGTACAGCGCGGTTTGCACAGGGCCGTCCAGCCGCAGGCACCATATGTCTAACAAGTCGGGTCGTTTCCCTCAGGACACGGGTGCCGCCATCTTGTGGGCCTCCACGCCGTGTCGGGCTGCACTGAGGGAAAGGCCGCCGCAGCTGCAACAGCAGTTCGTCAAGCGTTGTTGAGCATTTCCCCAGATGCACGTCTTATTCACAAGGCCAATGTTTGAAGTTAGAATCTTACAGGTGTCCTATGAGCGCAGGATCATGACGAATGATGCCTCCGGGCTGACAGAGCCTCCCTAGGGTGCGGCCATCTTGTCCGCCGGCTCTCTAGCGCCCCCCGTCCTTGTTCTATGTTGTCTGAAAAATTCCCGGGGAATGAATAGCAGGTGGCGATAGAAACTACACTGCAGTGAGGTTACTTGTCTGTTGGAATAACACTGAGAAGCTAGGTAGGGCTGGCATTGTTAAAGTAGGGACTATTTCTGTGTAAAAGGGAGAGTGATTGATAGCAAAGAGTTCGCTGGGGAAACTTTAGGCGTTATATCACCTAGAAAGGGTAACCCTGAAGGAGTAGCAGGTTCTTCTGAGCTAGATTGATAGCAAAAGGAGTTCGCTGGTGAAATTTTGGTCTTGATTTTCCCAAAACGGGTGAGACCGGACGAGTAGCAGGTTCTCTGGAGCTTGAATGAAGGGTAAGCGGAAGGGTTTTACTCGCAGTATATGAAGAGTAAGCGGAAGGCAGTGGAAAGAAATAAACTATCCTTTGATTTAGTGGAACAGACAGAGTAGCTAATGTTTTTATGTCGTTAATAACAAAGAAATTATAAGGAAAATATCGAGAAATAAAGTTTTTTATTAGCTTGTGAAGGGAGGGTCAGTTGCCGGAGTGGTACTGACGTCACAGTGAGCCGCGCTGGGATTGGTAGAAGCAGCGGGCGTGTGACAGGAGCAGCCTTGTAAAGGAGGGGTCACTAGTAAGGAGCAGAACTGATGTCAGAAAAAGGCCGCGCTGGCATTGGTCAGATCACGAGCGTGAGCCTGATTTGATTGGATAGTTAGTTAGAAGCCGCGCTAGGATTGGTGGAGAGAAGGATTTTATGCGGGATTTTGATTTGACTGTTAGTGCAAGGTGTACAGGTAGAAGATTTCAAGGGTTTGCAGAGTATAATTTTTTACATCGTTCTTCAAGGATGTATGGAGAGAAAAGAAAGATGTCATTTTTAAAGAAAAATAAGAATTTCTTTGTAAAGGATAAGCCTGTGTTGACTAGAGAGGGAATTCCTATTCCGCCACCGAAGACACCAGTATCATTTATGATGATGGAAAGAGGATATCATACTTGCGTGTGGTTGGAAAACTGGATAGAATATACAAAGGATGATGGAGTGTTAGCTTTTCCAAAAGAAGGTACGTTTAATGGAAGGATTCTTCAGAATTTGAGATTGAAAATGAATGATTTAGAACCTAGACCTAGGTTAACTCAATATGAGGCTTTGGAAGAATGGGAGACTGAGTCATATGAAAGAGAGAAATGCAGAGGTGGAAGATATAGAGGATTCTTTCCCAGACACTTGCATGAGTCACGCGAAGGGCAGATGAAACAATGGAGGAGAGCTATGGTATCAGAAGGTTTATATCCAGTGTTAATGGCTGAGGAACAGTCTGGAGGAAAATGTAAGGAGAAAACGAAACACATGAATTCAGCAGGATATGGTAAATCAGATGACGAGTTGTTAGAGGATATTTTAATTAAGAATCCACCGTCGTACCAAGAAGCAACTAGTAAAGTTACCCCAAGTGCACCAGTAATGGGAATGCCATTAACCCCACAGATTTTACATGATACATCATATAACAGAGTATTGCAGGATAATGAAAGAGATGCTTTGAATAAAACTAGAAAAGAACTAGTTCAAAAGATAAGTCAATTAAATTTGAATACTGAAGCCTTGACAGTACCAGTGACTATTGGTCCGGTAATCCCATTGTATGGAGATAATAAGATTTGCCAGAAACCACAACCTGTGACAATTCCATTAAATAGTCCTAGAATAGAAATAATAATTACAGATGATCAGGTTAGCGAAAGTGAGTCAGTTATTTCATTAATGGATCTCCCAAATGTGGAATCCTCAACTGAAACCCCAAAGAGAAATACACCTTTGAAGTTAAGAGAAAAGAGATCTTTAGTACCTATAAGAACTGAAGGTGTAACAGTAGTTACCCCTGAAGAAATAGAGAGATGGCTACAGGAAATAGATAATCGAAATCCACCACCAAAGATTTTAGACATCAGCAGATTGAAAGTGGAATTGGAAGAAATTATGACAGGATGTGTGGGTATAGAAAGATTGAATATTTACAATGATGAAGAATTGTTATATTTATGTAAGAGTATAACCAGAAAAGCAAGAGTATTTCATGAGAGATTGACTGAAGTTGCTTCAGAGATTGGAATAGACATAGGGAAATCAAAGTTGTTACAGAAACCATATTGAGTGGACTTCACTGATAAAGATTTAGAAAGTGTAAACGCTTCTGGAAAGAGACTACAGATAAAGGAATTAATGGGCATTTTGCGAAAATGGGGAGACATTGATAAATGGAGAATTAGATGGATAAGAAAGAAAGAGGAAGTACAAGCGAGAGAAGCAGCAGCTGCCTTTCCAGTGAGAGAAACAGGCAAGGTGGAAAAATTGTGTCCCATGAGAGAGGTTCCTGGAGGTGGATATGTCCATGTTCCTTGGAGTAGACAAGACATTTTGTCATTTACAAATCATTTTCCAAAATTGAGAGAAAAACCGGTTGAATGGTATAAACAAGTAGAGCGATTTGTGAAGGTTTCAAAGGTTTTATTGAAGGACTTGGATGGTCTATTTGATATAGTGGTACCTGCTGATTTATGGACAGAATGTACAATCACAATTGATTGGCCTACTGAGGAGTACCCTAGAGATTCAAAGACAGGAGCACCCTCAGAAGAGGTGATGAAAAAGTATCATCAAGTGATAACGTATTTGAAAGCGAAAATTCCTCCTAAAGAAACAGACTGGGTGAAAATAGACAGAACAACACAGGAACCAAATGAATCTGTACATGCGTACTATGAAAGGTTATTGCAGGTGTTTAAGCAGTATAGCGGTTTTGAGAATATCGGTGATAAGGATATGGGACATTTTGTGTACCGATTTGTTTATGGTTTGAAACCGGGGATTAGTCAGATGATACAGCAGCATATGTTGTGTTGGCAAAGCAAGACAGTGGATGAGATTTTAAAGTACGCAAAATATTGTGGAGATGACATAGAGGCCAGGTGCAGGAAGTTAAAAGAGAAAATGATGTGGGCACAAGTTAAATTGGCAGAACAGCAAGAAGAGAAAACAAATGACCAAAATAATAATCAAGTGAAAGAACAGAGTCAGAATAATCAAGAAGGAAATGGCAATAAATATAGGGGACGAATGGAGAGAGAAGAAGCAAAAAAGAAGTTTCCTTGTCATGCGTGCGGAAAGCTTGGACATTGGAAGAACGAATGTAAGAGTACACAGAGTAATAAGAGTAATAATGGGCCAAATCAAAATTTAATCCCACAGATGCAGAATGAAGTACTAATGAATCAGCAGCAGCAGGTAGTTACTCCACAATATCAGGTGCCACCAGCTCCTACGCCAAATTTTGTGAATCATCAGAGTTTCAGTGCGAACGCCGGATTTCAAGGAGAAAGTGGTAAGAATAACAGAACAATTACCCAATATTATTTGCAGAATGATGACGGAAATTCAGGTGATATGCAATGACGGTGCCTGAGGGGGGAGGAAGAGGAGTGCGTGCTTGGCGCATCCTTGCCGGTAGATCAGTCAGGTCCATTTGTTGATGGGAAGGTAGAAGGTAAAGACATTACTTTCCTATTGGATACTGGTGCTACCAGGTCTACTGTGAGAACAGCAGACATCCCAAACCTGCACCTCTCGGGAGAATGAATCCAAGTTGTAGGCGTATCCAACCAACAGATTAGAACCCCAATCACCAAACCAATGGAGGTACACATTGGGAGCTTTAAAGAAATGCATTGGTTCGTAGTTTGCGATTCTAGTCCTGTAAATCTGTTGGGAAGAGATCTCTTGTGCAAAATGAATTGCACGATTTATTGTACACCGGATGGTGCCGCTTTCCAAACCCCTGATGAAGACGTTGTTTACAAGATGATGTTAGCAAAACAAGGAACGGAAGTAGATGAAATGTTCTCACTGGTAACTGAAAATGAATTACCTGAAGAGTTGAGAGCCACAGTTAATCCAGACGTGTGGGATTTTACAGGAAAAGATATTGGGCTAATGACTAATATAGACCCAGTAAAAGTGACAGTGAAAGAAGGTGCAGTGTATCCAAATACCCGACAGTACAAAATGAGTCCAGAAGTAAAAGCAGGAGTTATTCCAGAAATTGAACGAATGGTGAAACAAGGTATTTTAAAAGAAGTGATGGGTAGTCCTTGTAATTTGCCATTAATAGGACTAAAGAAGCCCAGCGGAAAGTATAGAATAGTGCAAGATTTACGAAAAATAAATAAAATTGTGGTTCCCTGTTGTCCAATAGTGCCAAACCCAGCCGTGATTCTTTATCAGATACCATGGAATGCAGGATGGTTCACAGTAATTGATTTATGCCAAGCGTTCTTTTCTATTCCTTTGCACCCAGACAGCCAGTATCTTTTTACGTTTAAGTTTGAGGATCGTATTTACGCATGGTGTTGAGTTCCTCAAAGGTACACAGAGAGTCCTTCAATTTTTAATCAGATTTTGAAAAAGTGGCTAGAGTCATTGGTTATGCCTGGAAAATCTGTTCTGGTTCAGTACATTGATGACCTATTGGTGGCATCAAAAACACGAGAAGTTTGTGTCACAGATACAATTGCATTACTGAACCATCTGGCTGAAGGAGGACACAAAGTGTCTCCAGAAAAATTACAGTTCTGCCAACAAGAAGTTAGATATTTAGGGCATAAAATAGAAAGAGGAGTTAGAAAAGTGACACCGGAAAGGATAAAAATAATCAAAAAAATGCAATTGCCACAGACTCAAAGAGAAATGAGAATGTTTCTAGGAGTGGTCGGATACTGTAGGCAATGGATTAATGTTTTTTCGATGTTAGCAAAACCATTGATACAGATGATCCGGAAAAGAGCAAAGGATCCGATTGAATGGAATGATGACTGCCTAGAAGCATTTGTGAGACTAAGAAATTGTTTGTGTGAGGCTCCTGCCTTGGGCATGCCTGATTATTCAAAAGATTTTGCATTGTTTTGTTGTGAGAGAGAAAATTGTGCACTTTCAGTCCTAACACAGAGACATGGATTGAGTCGAAGTCCAGTGGCATATTTTTCAGCTACATTGGACCCAGTGGCTTCAGCATTGCCTGGCTGCTTAAAAGCAGTAGCTGCTATTTGTATGAGTCTGGAGCAAAGTGAGTCGATAGTGATGAGAAATCCGGTGAAAGTTTTTGTTCCACACTCAGTTGAGATTCTTTTGACAAGATCAAGAACACAGCATCTCACTCCTAGTCGATTGACTAAGTATGAAAGAGTGATTTTGGGAGCTGAAAATGTGACTGTGATAAGGTGTACGATTATGAACCCAGCTACTCTATTGCCAGACCCCTGCGATGAAGAAGTGAGAGATGAAAGTGATCATGATTGCTTGGACGTGACTGAGTTATGCACGAAGCCCCGGCCGGACATAAAAGAGACGCCTTTGAAAGAGGCTGACCATGAGTTATTTGTAGACGGTTCCTGCCTTAGAACGCAAGAAGGGGGACTAAGTGCCGCATATGCTGTTTGTAAAATATCTGGGGTAATTGAAGCATCCTGTTTACCTGGGGTCAAGTCTGCACAAGTAGCTGAATTGGTGGCCTTAACAATGGCATGTAAAAAAGGAAAAAATTGGAGAGTAACCATATTTACGGACAGTCAATATGGGTTCGGGGTTGTGCACGACTTCGGCCAGCTCTGGGTGCAGAGGGGATTTCTGACTTCTTCAGGATCTCCTATCAGAAACAGCAAAAATGTGAAAGATTTGTTAGAAGCATTACAATTGCCAAAAGAGATAGCAGTTGTAAAATGCGCTGCACATCAGTCAGGAAATGACTATGTGACTGCTGGCAACAATTATGCTGACCAAGTGGCAAAATACTGTGCCAAAAATACAGTGGCCATAAACCGAAAAATTGAAACGGGTGAAACCAGATGCCAACTTATGTTTTTCTCAGTACCAGAAACATGGGTTGAGATTAGACAATTGCAGGAAGAAACTGAGGAAAACGAAAAGGAAATTTGGATAAAGGCAGCATGTACAAAAAGACCAGAAGATGAGGTATGGGTGTATATAGATGGGAGACCAGTCATGCCAGATTGTCTGCTTTCAAAAATGGCAAGAGTGTATCATGGAGCAACACACATAGGGAGAGACTCAATGATCAGATTATTCAGACAGAGTTGGTACAATCCGAAGTTCAGGGTAATCGCAGAAAGCCTTTGCCAAAGATACTTAACCTGTCAGCAGCAAAATCCAGGTAGGAAGACAGTGGTTAGTTAGGGAAAGAATGGAAAGGCAGAAGGACCCTTCACCAGATTACAGTTGGATTTTATCGAATTGCCCCCATGTAATGGACTGAAATATATACTTGTCATAGTATGCCTTTTCTCAAGATGCGTGGAAGCCTATCCCACTCGAAGAAATGACAGTCTTACAGTTGCAAAATTGTTGTTGAGGGAGCTAGTTTCACGATTTGGTTTTCCAGTCACTTTGGAATCGGATAGAGGCCCTCATTTTAATAATGAAATAATTCGATTAATCTGTGCTGCATTTAACATTGAACAAAAACTGCACTGTACTTATCGTCCAGAGGCTTCTGGAATTGTTGAGCAATTGAATGGCACAATCAAGTCATGATTGGGAAAGGTGTGTGCATCCACAAAGCTGAAATGGCCAGATGCATTACCTCTTGTACTGATGGGTCTCAGAAGTATTCCAGACAGAAAAACAGGAATGAGCCCACATGATGTTCTCATGGGAAGAGCCATGAGGCAGGCATTTGTTCCTGGAAATAAACTAATGAGTATAACTGATGATCTGGTATTGGACTATTGCAAAGGATTGGCTGGAATGGTGCGTTCTGTCTCCCACCAGGTTGGAGAAGACGCAGTTGAGAGACAGCCAGACCAAGCGCATGATTTGAATCGTGGAGACTGGGTGTTAGTGAAGAAACACGCAAGAAAGTCGTGCCTAGCACCAAGGTGGGACAAACCAAGGCAAGTCATACTAGTCACTACCACAGCAGTGAAGTGTGCAGGTTTGCCCAATTGGATTCATGCCAGCCATACCAGAAGAGTTCCGAGCCCATCAGAACAACAAGAGCAACCACTGACTGAACAGGCTGAAGCATCCGGAGTTGTCAACTGTGAAATTGAAGAATCTAGAGTGATAGATTCTGAAAGACAACCATATGATGAACAGCCAAGTATAGATCAGGAAGAGTGGATACCAGTGATTGAAGTAATTGATGATATCATTGAAACAAGATGAAGAACAGAACTGAAAAGACAGGAAAGTAGTCAGGAAGAGACAGGGGAAAAAGAACACACTCAGGTGGAAAATAAAAAAGACTTTCACGAACCTGAGGAGGGAAAACTAGAAGAACACGTTCAGGCGGAAGAAGAAAAGTTTGAATTAAGACCTGAACAGGATCAGGTAGAGTTAGAAGAACAGGTTCAGGCAGAAGAAGAAAGGTATGAAGTAAGACCTGAACAGGGTCAGATAGAATTAGAACAAGCTCAGGAAGAAGAAGAACAAAATACGGTAGAACCTGAGCAGGTGGAAGCAAAAGCAGGTACAAGCACAGAAAATAAAGAATCAGAACAGATTGTGCCAAAAATAAAGGAAATCAAAAGAACTTTACAAGGAGATAAAGAAGGTGAAAACGCAGTACAAATCAAAAGAATAAGAAAGGGAGACAATTGGCCAACTGGAGTAAAGAAACTAAAGTATCACTTGAGAAAATCTGAAAAGAGACCTGAACAAGTAAATGAAGTCACAAGTCAGACTCAATCTAAACAAACCTTGGCAAAAATAACTCGAAGAAGTCCAAGATTGAGAAATTTAAACAGGAGATACAAGGCTCCTGAATGGACTTACGTAATACTCGAGGAATTTGAATCCCTAGATCTGACTGATGAAACAGAAGAAATTCATATTGTTCAGATTGATGAAAGCAAATTGAGGCCTCCTTAAAACAAAAAGGAAAATTAAACTGACAAACAAAGGAGAAAGAGAAAAGAAATGTTCTCAGGAATAAAATGGCTGAAACTGAAGTTACTGAGAGACCAAAACGTGGATTAAAAAGAAAGTGTTTTAGATTTTGTTTTTGTAGTACTTTATTAGTAGCATTAGTATGGTTATTCCTAACAGTAGGAGTACCTTTGTTAATGAAAACAAGTGACAAGAATAATACAGATACTAATGCTAAGGCAGATAAAATAAAAGACACTAAAATAGAAATAGGGGTAGAAGATGAAGTAAACTATCACAATGAATCAGATTATAATACGTCTTCAAATGTGTTTATTAGATTGTTATTTCAGTATGTGAATATTATGGAAATTAGTAACTGTTACGTGTGTATGAAGTTACCCTCATCAGTATCGGAAGGGGTGACATATCACCATATACCTTTGACGTATGGTGCGTCATGTAGTATTTTATGAAGTTTATTTTATGCTACAGCGAGACTTCAATATTTTTATTCAGATATAGATGTAGTATTTTCAAAATTACCTATTAGAAAGAATATGAATCCAGTAGCTAGTAGTAAAAATGCACAGTTTATGGGTAAATTATTCTAACAATGGGTTCAATAGATTTAGTCCAAGCACATAAAGATAATCTAACATGTACATTAAGAAAAGAAAAAAAAGAATTTTGGGATTTAGTAGAAGAAAGGAGACAGGATTTAATAAAGAAAGCGACTGAACAGAAAACCCATGTACCTCCATGGGCTGAGAAAGAGGGAATCTATGCAAATGGCAAGGCTCATGCTGCGATGTCCCTGGATTTCGTGAAAAGGGGAAAATTCTGCCTCCATAGATTAAAGACAGATTATAACAATAATTACATTGGTTCCAGTGAATGTGAACACAACTTCCTAATTTTTGGAGGGTGGGGACTAAAAGGGGGAACTGATCCTGTGTTTCCAGGAGTGTATTATGTTTGTGGGAACAACGCCTATTATAGGTTACCTGCAAGATGGTACGGGAGCTGCTACTTTGGAATAGTTTTTCCAAAAATCTATCATGTAGATAGAATCAGTGGAACCAATGGAAATTCTAATGGACTAACACGTAGAAGAAGAGCTAGTTTTTCTGAAATTGTAGGAGACATTTTTAGTGCATTGATACCCTCAGTTGGAGTCATTCTTAATTCACGGAAAATTTGTAAGTTATCAACCATAGTTGATCGTCTTTCTACAGATACTGCAGGAGGATGCTTAATGATTAACGCAGAAATGGTTGCAATCAGGTCTATGGTTTTACAGAACCGTCTTGCTCTTGATATATTGTTAGCAAAAGAAGGTGGAGTCTGTGGTATGTTGAAAATTCAACATTGCTGCACTTATATTCTGGACAAGAGCAGAGAAATTAAAGGATATATTGAAAACATTACAAGAATGCATAAAGATTTGACCCAACTGGAGGTTGATGGTGTGTGGGGAAGACTAACAAAAAGTATAACATCAATAGGGAAATGGTTTGTTGGTTTTGGGAAAGGTTTTTTAGGTCAAATAATAATACCTTTAGTTACGATAGTAACAGTAGTGATGATAATAATGATTACAAATAAGTGTTATAGAAAAGGGAGAAAAGAGAAAATATATTTTGAAAGAAAAGGAAAGGGACAGAAACAAAAAAGAAAATATGATGAAATACAGCTGGAAGAAATGAAAGGCAGATTATTCAAGAAAATGAGGGACTTAGAAGGAAACGAGTTGATTGATGAAAAATTGAGAGGAGAAATAGATAAAACTGAGAAGTGCTAAAGTTGGTATCTGGGATGAGATGGGAAATGTTGTGATGGCTTAAGATGCCATCAGAGAGGGGATTGATGGAGCAAGGTCTCGTAAATGAGACTTGCTCGGAGACAATCCTTTAGTTTTAACTCACTAACGAATTACTAACAACGTGTTTGTGATTAATAACACGCATTTCCTTGACACGGGGAAGAAAATGAAGCTTGCTTATGTGTTTACTAACTGCAATAACATGAACGAAGGACTAAAATGCATTTTAACAAGGGATCTTTACTGCGCATGCGTCTACTGCATCTACGTAGTATGACGTACGAATGCTTGGAGGGAAAATCTTGCGCCTGTGCAAAGGTATTAAAAATGGCCGCTTGAAAGCTCACATGCATGGCTGAAATAGAGAATAAGTTTTATACTAACGCAAATGCAGAAAGAGTAATAATAAATGGAGTGGGTTAGAGTAGAGGTTGGTGGTATACAGTGAAATCATTTTATTTTGAGAAATAACATTTCTTCTTTTGACTTTATTATTACTGCGCATTTGGGCCTCCAAAGCTTGTCTGAGTTGAGCTGACTGACGTAACCCCACGCATGCGCACTCGAGAGAGAGTGCGGACAGATGAGTAAGGACTTGTCACGCGTCCAAGGCCAGCGAAGATGTGCCCTGGGAACATGAGGGTGAAGAGTTCATATGAAGAAGTTTTATTCATAACATTGTAATATTTTGTATTAATAAAGTTTGGAGATGTATGGGAAAGGAAATGATTTAATAAAGTTTGTGGGGAGGGATCTGAAAACAATGGTTTAAAGAAATAAGTGAAATGTAAGCATGGTGTGACGATCATCCCCCTCGCCTGTCCAATCAGAGTTAGTATTCTGTCAAATTGAAACATTAATGGGTGGTACATGGTTATAGAAAGGTATAATTGAGGTCGTTTTAGTTAGCTAGTTTAGATGTCGTTGGGAGCGGAAGCAGCAGAGGCAATACAGAGCTCGGGATGCTGTCGGTGCTGGGGGTGGTGCTGATGCTGTGAGACGCTGATGAAGAATTCGAATGCAGAACCATCTATTTAATTTAATTGAGTTAGAAAGAAGATCGCGGAAGAACCACGAGGAGGAAGAGAGTGTCAGAGAGGGGTGCGACGCAGTCGTCGGTATTTAGAGAGGTGAAGTATCCTGTCCTGATTCCTGTCCTGAAGTCTTTGGCTCCTGATCTATCCTGGGGACCCTTACCAGCCCTTTGGCCAGAGGGTTTGGTCTTCACACCATTCTGGGTAACTATGAATTCATCGCATTGATAGATGTTCTTCTCTGTCCTCTTCTTTCTGAGCATAGTTATTGTGTGGATCTGAATTGCTAATTGTTTTAATGAGATTTGATTGAATTGACACTCTTGCGAATGAGGGTGTTTGTATTGAAACTTTGAGATGGTTCACACTCAATTAATTTAGATAAAGATTTTAAAACTTCCAGAGTCTGTGATTATTTCATTAAATAGAAAATGTTTAATAAGTTATGTTAATTATCGCCATCAACTAGTTCACCTAATGGTCCATTGACCAGAGGAAAGAACTTTTTGATCAGTAAAAGGTTTAGTTTAATGTGAAATAACTAATCCTGATAGTTGAAATTCATAAACTAAAAACTCCAGCGGTTTACTTGGTGTTTAGTGAAAGTAAAGGTATATGGGGCCAGGTGAGTATATGGTAGTGGAGTACCTGCTGTTAGTACGCCACTGGATCAGTACTGTGTAGCCACCTACCTGGGTTTGCAACATAGATATCCCCAAACAATTGTAAGCCATTGTAAGGTTGGTTAACAACTCACATATCGTTTTGGTAAAGTAGCCTTTTCAAAAGAACGATTAAAAAATGAGTGAGATGGGATTCATGACTCAATCTTAGTGAGTTAACAGCCTACCAATAAGGTCTGTATAAAACCTATAGGTCACAGGCTTGGATCCCAACAGGGCTGACTCAATCCTTTCATTCTTTCAAGGCTGATAAATGTAGTACCATTCAGTTAGGTAATAGTGTCAGCTGTTCTATATATACATTCATTATTGGTAAAAACCCAAGTCCAATAGGTTACTAATCCATGATTATTACATTATCTGAATGCAGTACAGAATTTTCTTACACATCGAAATATTATAGAATGTTCATCCATAAATATGGAAAAATCAGGGGTAACTGTAATGCTTCCTGTAGTTCTTCTAGTTAGGATCCCTTCTGTAGTGGTGAAAACTTGTCAGCACGTTTCTGTATGTAAAGCACTTAGGGCCAGATTTATCATACTTTCTCACAACTTAACCGAACAAGACAGCCACGCTCCTTCCATGGAATGCATTCTCAGGGCAGAGTAATGCAAGTCATCTACTGGCGCTGCCTTGCATTACTCCAGATGTGCCACACAGGACCACACACTGTGGCTTTGAGTGGCTTGGTAAATCTCATTCTAGGTTTTGAGTTGCCCTGCGTCGCCTTTAGTGGCACAAGGACAATGCAAAATCTTGATAAAGTTGGCCCTAATTATCCTAAGTGCCCCTTTGTGACACAGAAGAAAGTCAGTTGGGGAAAGAGGAGATAACTTGGTTTACCCGAAATGATAGGAGGAAATTTGCGGAGTCATGTTATTTGGAAGCCCTTATAATGAAGACATTGAGTTAGGGAGATGGAATGTGTTTGGCCTACCTGAAGATAATAAGAGAAAGGTAGCAAGTTGCTACTTTTTAATGTTTACATACCTCTGGACATAACCATAATAAACATTTAGCCTTTACATTGCTCCAGATAAAAACTATTTAGTCAAATGAGAGAAGATCAGATCTAGATCGCCTCTGCCTATTTGACTTTAATAATACATTTTCAAACAGCACATCAATGAGACTGTGATGTGAGGAGCAAGATGAGTGATGGAATAGCCACAGCTGATAAATCAGAAATCTGACAACAGAGGAATAATTTGTTAAGTAAAGAGCTGTTTTTGAATGGTAGAACATAGGGAATCACATAGAGGAATTTTAGTCTTATAGGGCACTCCTCTCGCTCTGCACTTGACTATGTAATCGTATCTACTGATGTATTTCATGATGTGTAATTTCCTCTGATGTGGATAGTCTTGCTATCTTAAAATGCCTGTTTACATCTTATGAAAAGCTGTGGAACTAATCGACTATAAGGTAGGAGAGATTTCTGTAGGACTCAAAAACTTTTAGGCTCTCTGATCGCCAGGTTCTGTTAATCATGTGAATAAGTGAAATATTGAACCAGAATTAATGAGAACTCCATTATAGATAAATCTGCCTCTGTAGGGCAGTAGGGTTGTGTACCAAAGCTAAAAAGAGGTTTGTGGGATGATAGTGGGCACTCCATTCTGACTGATTGTTGATTTGAGATTGCTCCAAATGGGAGTACACTGCTACGATAATTCCATCCAAAACTGGTGTTGCAGTCCTGTGAAGATCATCTATTAACAATAATGGGCAATATCTGTCCAACAAAGCTAACAGTGGTGGTCTCAAGAGAGGATAACTGCTCATGAGGGCACCAATGTACAAGTGTATCACTGGCATGTCATTGCAGGACCCATAGGGTCTGGGGTCAGTCATTTAATAAAGGAAATGGGGTCATTTCTGACAGGACATGCAGCCCGAATGGGTGCAGTGCTTCTAATGGATGCTGGAGGGGATATTCACAAGAACGTGTGATAATTATTGCAAAATTAGCTTAACCCAACTTTGCACGTCGCAGTCTATCGCGGGAAAATAACGCTGTGTTAACTTTGTATTCTCAACCTGGCGGCACCATGCGATAGTCTCACGACAACGCGCCAAATGACCGCGTTAAAATTAACACGACGGTGAAAAAACGCGGAACACGAACGCGAAAAAAGTTGCGATGTGGCCAACCGCGATAAAAAAATCAGCGATAATCTGCGACAGGCTTGCAATTCCCACGCGTCATGCGGGAAAATGCACTATAAAAGCACCGAAAAACACAAACAAAATAAGTACAGAGGACGACCAGAACCCCACAAGCCCCCAGGAGGACCAGCCTGGGACCTCGGGGTCACGGAAGGGCAAGGAGAAGAAGACGAGGAAGACGAGGTTCAGTCCGCAGGAAAACAGGATCATCATCACGGAGGTGATAGAACACCACCAACAACTGTTCGTCACCTCCAACATGTCATTGGCAAACAAAAATGCAATATGGCAGTCCATCCTGGACAAGGTGAATGCAGTCGGAGTGAGGAGGAGGACAATTGAAGAGGTCAAGAGGCGCTGGAATGATGCGAAGCGCAAAACCAAGAAGAAACTCGCTGACAACCATCAGGCAGCAATGCAGACTGGAGGTGGCAGTCCAGCGGAACACCAGGAGCTGGACGAGATGGAGGAAATGGTGGCCACAGTCATCAGTGGGGAGACAGTAGCAGGAGTTGGGGGTCCGGACACTGCTCAACATGACCTGACACAACAGCACCAGGGTGAGTACCGAACAGGGACTGGGGGGACTGGGGGAGATGGGCACAATGGCACACATGCACAATTAAGTACAGCACACTGCACACCCACAATGACTCTGGATCATGTCCCTGATCCCCTTGCCACACTGCAGCACACATAAAAACAGCAAGTAGGCCCCTGTCCACTATGGGCACAAAGGGGTCCCTCCCCACACAGCACCAATCTCACAACCACCCATGCACACGTGTCAAAACCAGCAAAGCTGCGTGTCTGAGCCACACTGACAATGCAAGTGACACTGCATGACGAACAGCATGGCTGCAGTCCAATTATCATGACATGGTGCACGCCACGACACTGAGGTGGCTGAGTGTGGAACACATCCATAAAAGGAGCATGTCACACTCTGACACATCCACATGCACAAACAACCCCTGATGCCAACAACACATCTGCGGATAAACCATGCCCAAGAGACCAAAATCCGAACTAGAGCCAAAATTAGCCAAGTCTACAACATCCCAGCACTGTAGAAGCACAGAAGTCAAAGGCACACCGCCTCAAAGGGAAAAGGGGCAGCAAAATCACAGCTGCAGGGGCGACTCTCCCATAATGCAGCACACAGACATAGCAATAACAGCACATCATCATTGACGACAATGTGGAACAAAGTGCAACACTCTCACTACAGAACAGAGGACACAACTGGTTCCGCTTGTGCGTAGAAACTGGACAATCACATCTGGCATAGCAGGAAACTGTGAGATGATGATGTACGTGTACAACCTCACATCCATGATGTAGTTCAAATGTCCACTGTCCCGCATCAAATAGTCAGCTCCTCCCAAACAGTCACAGTGTACATTGCCATGCAGTCTGTATGTAAACTTGAACAATGCATCAACATACATGTCAACACAATGTCAAAATGCATCTCCCCTTCACATTGCAGAGGGACAATCAACACCTCCTGCAGAGCAGACCAGACAACTCATCAGTGATGATGAGGAGGACCTCCACACCTTCGACACCGACGCCCTACAACAGCTCATGGACAGCTACGGCAACCCACCTCCAGGAGCAGGGCAGCCCAGCTGTATCGAGGAGACCCCACCACCTGCACAGACCATTCAGCAGGAAGCACCCACCACCATGCCTGGCTCCCGGCACCTCACCGAAGAACACATCGCATTCCAAGGCCATGTGTTAGACTGCCAGAAGGAGGTGGCTGAACAGGTGCGGGTGGGGTTCGACCTCATGGCAGCCAAACTAGATGCCATACGTGGGTGTCTAAGTCCCATCAGGGACCACTTACACTCCCTAACGGCCACCAACAGTTCGCTCCATGATGTCCAACAATCCATGCCCGACATCGCTGGAGTCATGACTCTGAGAGGAGAACAACTGTCTAGTCAGAGTGGCCTCACCGATGTCAGCCGAGAGTTGGCACAGATGCTGAGGATAATGGAGAACATGGAGCGGATGAAGGCGGAAAGAATGGCTGCCACCTATGCACACCAGCGAAAAGTTGTTGGGATCTTCCATGCCCTGCAGATCCTCATCATCGCATTGCTGCCACTAAGGCAGTTGCTGATGAATGCTGCTGGTACTTCTGCACACACATCTCCGGCCCCTGATGAGTCCGTGGCACACAGTGCTGCAGACCAAACATCAGCACCCACATGTCAGACAGATGACATAGAGGACGAAGATGTGGGTGATTCCACCTTTGTAGTAAGAAGGAGCCAGTAGCATTCTTCCCCGCCATATGCCCTGTTTCAGCTTGGTTCTGCCCTCTGCATCATGCCCTGTAACAACACCTCCCACTGTTCCCCAAAACACTCTGCGACACTCACCTTGGACCTCGACATGGACTGCCATATTTTGTTTGCTTACCAATGACACAGCAATCAGACTGCCGACTGTACTCTTCCTCTTCCGATGTACTTGTCAATCCCTAAATGACTCTGGCTGGCCCTCCACTGGGCTACAATGTAATGTGGGGGTTGCATGGCCATGTACTGCTCCAGCTCCAACACTCCACCGAATGTGAATAAATCATTCAAATTCACACAGATGTGTCATGTCCATAATCGATCAGGTATGAAAGTGTGGATGAATGTAAGGACATTGATTGCCTAAATAGGTACACCCTGGGAAATGAAAGCAATGTGCATGTTTGACCGTGACACACATAGGAAGTGAGATGACTGGGAATGTGTGCACTAGCTGTGGCCTCATTGCTCTGAAACAACAATGGCGCAATTCCTCAACTTTGCCCCACACAATGTTAGAAATAGGGCTAGGTATGAAGTGTCAAAGTCGTTGGCAGGCCTAAAGTAGTGTCCCCCATCATAGTTGACAACAGAACATCTCTTCGCATACCTACTCACACTCAACTGGGTGGACACAGCCTGTTGTGATGGATCACATAGATCCACATGGCAAGAATATGGACACCATACTCACATTGCTGAAGACACGTAAGAGCACAGGTCTATCAGCAACTATCCCAACCACTATGTCTGGCTCACAGAGGTGGACTCACCCCTAAGTGAAATGCGTCAGTCAGTCCCTCCCTGTGTACGGACAATGCTCATTGAGGCACACGATTTGTCATTCTAATCAACACTCATCACAGTTGAACACTAGTGAAGTTGCGTGGACTTTATTGCCATGTGCGTGTCAATACGGGCAAGTCAAGGGCCACAACATGCAGATCAATGCATCAGACACTGACAGGCAGCATTCGGTCACGGTACAGTTCCACGTGACAGGCGTTGTGCATGAGCCCGGGATGTTCTGCCATTGCGTTGGTGGCTCTTGTAGAACCGGCACTCTTCTGACCTGCGGCAGTTATGTGGATGATATGCCACAGCTCGGAGCAATGAGTCATATGTGTGTGCAACGTTTGGACGTATGGGTTGTTGTGTACGTAAGTGTCAAGGGCATTCCATGCAGGAGTAACTCGAGCAAGGACTTCTGTGTGTGGGGTGTGGATACGTTGGTCTTTCATTAGCGCTGTGCGTAGTGTGGGAGTCGTCATCATCTGCTATGGTATCTCTCTCAGGGGGTGCCTGCCGCATGCAAGACCAAGGTCGGAGGTGCAGATGTCCTTCTGCCTTATGTATTGAGACAAAGGAGCTTTCATCCCTAATGTTAGTCTGACTACTGCTTGCATTCTGGAAATGTGATGTGGCTTTCGCGCTGCAATTGAGGCTAGGCCTTAGGCTTATGGTGCACCAATAGCGATACACACACAACAGTTGGCATGCATGAGCCAAGAGCCCGAGCGGCCTTGCGCTCCTTATACAATACCTTTGTGCGCGGCCGCCCTCCGGGTGCATGCAACATTGCAACATTGTCGATTGCGGGCCGTGTGGCGCAGACACTGCAACAGAGTCACACGCATCAGTTGGTATCCTGTCCAGCCCAGAAATGAACCACGCCCAGAGCCCAGGGATAATTATTCACACCCCTACGCTGGCCTGGCGTACGCTGACCCAGCCCACTCGGCGTACGTATAAAGGGGGGGACGACGATGCTACGTGTCCCAGTTCTTCCCCACTGCCGGAGGTGACATGGCTGCTTCTGCCTGGCATATCACGGGACTCAATCAGAAAGGGTCCATGACTTGCGTTGCACAGAGTTGGTGGCACCGGAAACACTGTGGCCGGCACGGGCCTACCGCCACGGGCCGGTGACTTTCGGTGCACTGAGGTATGGGCACCTTAGGTGCTGAGCAGGTGTGCAGCCTGCGATGATGCGCCGTCCTGGCGGTCCGGACTGGTAATGGTTTGTGTGAGCCCTGCTGGACCGCAGTGTAGGCCTGAACCAGCGGGCAGCGCGGGCCTACCGCCACGTGGCGTTGCCTCGCGTTTCACAGAGTTAGTGGCACCTATAGAGCTGAGCGGGTGTGCAGCCTGCGATGATGCCGTGTGCACTGATATGATCTCTGCCATTGCGAAATCAAGACCCAGAATCACGTGTGTGACCTGGTGGCCCGCGGGCGGGGCTGCATGATGTGGAGGCTGTCAAGGTCGCGGGCCCCGGGCTTGGAGCTTGCACCGGCACGTGGTGGGCCCTCTTGGAGACACGCTGGTGGCGGAAGGTGAGCAGTGATGCCTGGGTGCGCAGGGGCGGGCAAACACCACTGGGCGGCGGGAGGGGTTGGGGTGCAGCAGCCTGTGTGCGCAAGGCCGGCCAAGCGATGATGGCGTGTGCACTGATATGAACTCTGCCATTCATAAATCTGGACTCTGTTTCAGATAGGGGACCTGGTGGACTGCAGTGCATACCGGCACGTGGTTGGAGACACACCGGTGGCAGCAGGTGAGCAGTGAGGCCTGGGTCCTCAGTGTCGGCACTCTCTCTCCCTCTCCCTCTCTTCCTTTCACTGTCTCTCTCTCTCTTCCTCTGTTACTCTCTCTTTCCCTCTCCCTCTCTTCCTTTCACTGTCTCTCTCTCTTCCTCTGTTACTCTCTCTCTCCTTCTCCCTCTCTTCCTTTCACTGTCTCTCTCTCTCTTCCTCTGTTTCTCTCTCTCTCCTTCTCCCTCTCTTCCTTTCACTGTCTCTCTCTCTCTTCCTCTGTTTCTCTCTCTCTCTCCTTCTCCCTCTCTTCCTTTCACTGTCTCTCTCTCTCTTCCTCTGTTTCTCTCTCTCTCCTTCTCCCTCTCTCCCCCTTTCGCTCTCTTTCTCTCTCTCCCTCTCTTTCACTCTCTCTCTCTCCCTTTCTTTCTCTCTCTCTTTCTCTCTCTCTCTGTCCTTTGATGAGCGCATGACACACCTTCTTATCTTGAATTTTGTCTTGCAGGCTGTGTCTTACAGATTGTCCAGAGAAGACCCGCCATGGCTCTTCAGAATAGTTGTTTTGAGTTGAATTTGAATAAAATCATTTGTTTGGAAATTCAAAGATGAATGTATGATTCTCCTTTTTCTGACCACACATGAATGTTAATTGTTGTACTTGTGCGACATCAGGCGAGTGTTTTGTTCATGATTTCGCAGAGTTGATGTTAAACATCTTTGTCCGTGGTAGGGCCCGGGGGGTGTCTTGGGGGGTGGCGGTGGGTGTTGTGGCCCTCTTGGGGCTCCGAGCTGCATGATCAGCAGCTCCATGGCATCTGCTGTTCTTCAGGTGTGGCTCTGGTCTGGGCTCCCTTTTGTGGTGCAGGTTGTCGTCCGACTTAACACCAGGTAAGAGCAGGTGTTAAATCCCTGCTGCTAATGCGCCTTATCGCCAGTTTTGGGATCTTATCGCCGGTCTGGCTGGTTGTAGAGAATATTGCAAAGTGGTGTTGTCGCGGCGTTTTGCAAGGGAACGCCTACTCTGCATCTCATTAGCGTTAGTTGCCGGTGTCATCCGTGGCGATGTTTTTTGCGGCTGCTATCGCAGGAAAACTGGCGATATCGGCTGTTGGCACCAGCTTGTGCATGGTGCGGTGAATCTATCGCCACTTTGGCTGCGATAAAGTGCCGCTAACTCGGCGATAAGTCCTTGAGAATATGCCCCTTAGAGTTCATAGTGAAGGGGGCAACTATTAGCAATGGCTTATCTCTGTCTTCCCTTCCAGAGGATAGCAACATGGAGACACAAGTGGAACTTCCAGCAGCAGGATTTATTCTATCAGCAATTAGTCTACTCACTCATCGGTGCCTGCTGCAGCAGCATGCTTGACTTCTCAGACTATATATATCCATTTGATTTAGAAAATTGTATTGTATTGTAATTCTCTTTGTATAGTGCGTACTACCCCTGATGAGGCGTTGAAGCTTTTTATGGTAGGTACCAGACTCCGTAACCCCAAGATAGTAGTTAATCCAGTGGGTATGAATTATTGTTATAAAGTTGTTGGTTATTGGGCTAGTCTTGTCCTCTGGGGAAACAAAAATGTCCTTCAGTTTCTAGTGATGGATAAAGCTAATGGGAGTTAGGTGTAAATATTAGAGTGATTTCATGCAAGTTGAAAAGAAACAGGTTAAGGGCCAGATGTACGACCATGTCATTTAGCGACTCGCAAATTGCGCTCAATTGAGAGTCGCAATTTGCGAGTCAATAAATGAGATGTACAACAGTGTCTGGGACACTGTTAGCGATTCCTAATGGGGTCGCAAATTGCATGCCTCATGCATATTAATGAGGCACTCGCAACTTGCGGCCCCATTAGGAATGGCTGGCCCTTCCAGGTATTGTGATACCAAAGGGGATGATGGACGGAGCGTTAGAGCAAATCAAACACTCACCCCCAGTCAACTGATCTGGGTTTAATCCATCATCATTCTTTAGCTCACTCCACCACCCCAGTTCAGACATGGCCATATGCAAATCAGTCTGACCCTGTGCCTCATAGGAACAGTCCAGCCCGAACTGCCAAGCCATGTCTTCCCTGGACCGGAAACAAGCATCCTGGGACCGGTTTCGGGTTCAAAACCCTCATCATGCCCAGACGTGAGTCCCTTGCTCACTTTGCCACTGGATTCAAGATAGCCTGGCTGATGAGGGTTTTAAACCCGAAACCGGTCCCAGGATGCTTGTTTGCGGTCCAGGGAAGACATGGCTTGGCAGTTCGGGCTGGACTGTTCCCATGAGGCACAGGGTCAGACTGTTTTGCATATGGCCATGTCTGAACTGGGGTGGTGGAGTGAGCTAAAGAATGATGATGGATTAAACCCAGATCAGTTGACTGGGGGTCAGTGTTTGATTTGCTCTAACGCTGCGTCCATCATCCCCTTTGGTATTGCTTTGTTCGCCCTAAGTTGGCGGGGTATGCCCAGACGTGGGTCCCTTGCTCACTTTGCCTCTGGATTCAAGATAACCTGGCTGATGAGGATTTTGAACCCGAAACCGGTCCCAGGATGCTTGTTTCCGGTCCAGGGAAGACATGGCTTGGCAGTTCGGGCTGGACTGTTCCCATGAGGCACAGGGTCAGACTGTTTTGCATATGGCCATGTCTGAACTGGGGTGGTGGAGTGAGCTAAAGAATGATGATGGATTAAACCCAGATCAGTTGACTGGGGGTGAGTGTTTGATTTGCTCTAACGCTCCGTCCATCATCCCCTTTGGTATCGCTTTGTTCGCTCTAAATTGGCGGGGTATGCCCAGACGTGGGTCCCTTGCTCACTTTGCCACTGGATTCAAGATAGCCTGGCTGATGAGGGTTTTGAACCTGAAACCGGTCCCAGGATGCTTGTTTCCGGTCCAGGGAAGACATGGCTTGGCAGTTCGGGCTGGACTGTTCCCATGAGGCACAGGGTCAGACTGATTTGCATATGGCCATGTCTGAACTGGGGTGGTGGAGTGAGCTAAAGAATGATGATGGATTAAACCCAGATCAGTTGACTGGGGGTGAGTGTTTGATTTGCTCTAACGCTCCGTCCATCATCCCCTTTGGGATAGCTTTGTTCGCCCTAAGTTGGCGGGGTATGCCCAGACGTGGGTCCCTTGCTCACTTTGCCACTGGATTCAAGATAGCCTGGCTGATGAGGGTTTTGAACCCGAAACCGGTCCCAGGATGCTTTTTTCCGGTCCAGGAAAGACATGGCTTGGCAGTTCGGGCTGGACTGTTCCCATGAGGCACAGGGTCAGACTGATTTGCATATGGCCATGTCTGAACTGGGGTGGTGGAGTGAGCTAAAGAATGATGATGGATTAAACCCAGATCAGTTGACACCGGGTGAGTGTTTGATTTGCTCTAACACTCCGTCCATCATCCCCTTTGGTATCGCTCCCAGGTATAGTGGCCTGCTGGGCTCAGCAGACCTCCATGTCTGGGACTGATTTTAAATAAAGCAGTTTTTTTTTTAAATGCTGCCCGTTTTCCTTAAAGGAAATGCATTTAAAAAAAGAAAAATTAAACGTTTTCGTTTAATTTTTTAAGGGCAGGTAGTGGTCCCTGGGACCACTGCCTGCCCCTAATAAATATTTCCCCCTGCGTTCACAGAGGGGAAGGGGTCCCATTTGCGAGTGCATTACTACCCTGTTGAAGAAGGCGGTAAATTGTGAGTGTTTTTAAAAAAAAAATTATTTATTGGATTTTGACACAGAGCAGAATAAAAAACAAAAATAACAATCAATTAAAATAAAACAGATCACATAATCCATTATCAATATCGTTACAGTGCCCGCAGGGTTACATTGACATAAAAGACACAACGAGATAAATGACCAATTGTACAGCTTCGCATCTTACCATATGCATAAATAGAGAAACAGTGCAGAAAGGCAGAAAACCCCCACCCCCAAAAGGCTATGTCAACAGGCCTATAGTACTCCAAGTAGGGGTACTCAGTGATCAACAGTGGCATCACCAACCTCATCAACCCTGTTCTTCATTGTTACATTGGTGTGACAATTGATATTGTGTAAATAGACTTCAAAAACCAACGGTCGGCTACTGGGTGGAAGCAGTTCATTATAAATATCCGATTGGGTATTACAATACACCATGTCCGTTTCCCACTCATCAACCGTAGGTACAGGCCCAAGCATCCATCTCATTGCTAGCCTACGTTTAGGAAGAAGGAGACCAATGGCAATCAATTTGCGAACATTTTTCCGTAGTGGCTTCGTATACCCCAGCAACGCCAGTAGGGGGTCCGGTGCAAGTGAAAGAGCAACAATATCGTTTAACGTCTTGAAAATATGGTTCCAAAATTCCTCTACAGGGGGGCACTACCAAGCTAGGTGGAAAAATCCGGCACCCGGCGTGTCACACCGTTCACAGTTATCAGTATCTCGCAACCCATATCTACATAGGCGCTCTGGAGAGTAATGAACCCTGTTTAAGAACTTAAAATGGGCCAACCTGTGGCGGCCATTCAGAGAGACTTTGCGTGTAACCTCACAGCAGTAATACCAGATATCATCCGTGAGTGGTATCCCAATGTCCGCCTGCCAGGCCAGCCGAGCCTTCGTGAAAGAGGTCATCCTTGTATGAAAAGCCGAGGCATAAAGCCGCGATACTAACTTAATAGGAGACTGTGAACGCAATAGTATGGACAGTGGCGGATCTCCATTGGTTCAGCGAGCTCATCGCCCAGCACAGCCCTTATAGCGTGGCGAGTTCTGAAAAAATAAAATTGCGTTAGCGCAGAAGGCACCGCCATACCAGCCACCGCCTCCATCCATGTCACCACACGGCCATTTTTAAAAAGATCCCCCATCTCATATATGTGCAGATCATTCAGCGAGTGAAGAGTACCTCGCTCGGAACTGAGAGCGAACCACTGACACCACTCTATGCGCATGCGTGGCGAATACAGTTGTGCACCAGAATACAGTTTAAGAAGAACATGCCAAGCATGGACTGTGGAATTCACCGAGTCAAGAACTCCACATCGCCGAACTGGCGCTTTAGTTAAGAAACGTGGCAAGGGGTTAGGAGCAGCAGCCACTTTTTCTATCTGGAGGTGAGAGAGGACCTGTGGGCCATGAACCCAGCTATGGGCATGTGAGGCCTGCGCTGTCCGGTAATAAAGCTCTAAGTCCGGTGCGCCCAGACCACCCGCGGTATATGGCAGCATGAGAGTGTTCAATGCAACACGTGGAGTCTTGCCCGCCCATGCCAGTTTATTCATCAGTGTACGCAGCTCTTTAAACATATGCTGGGGCACCACTATAGGAATATTCACGAAAAGAAAAAGAAAGCGAGGAAGTACCACCATCTTCATTAATGAAACCCTACCCACCAGCGAAAGCAGGAGCCGAATCCAGCGGTCTATGTCATCACCCAACTTGTCAATCGCCCTACAGTAATTAGCCTTAATCACTTGGTCTGCATCCGAATGAACTTGAATACCCAGGTAGTGAACCGGGTCAGACGTCCACTGTAGCGGGAAGTCAAGAGGGGCGGCACCGTGACTGGTGTCAATGGGAAAATTATAGACTTATCCCAGTCTACCTTCAGGCCCGAAAGGCCACCATAGCGCAACACCTCCCGAATCACAGGGGGCAGGTGGACCTCCGGATCCCGAATGTACAAAAGCATGTCATCCGTGTAGGCCGAGACTATTAAGTTACAGTTAGGGAAGCGAAGGCCCCTGTGACCGTGATATTCCCTTAGCGCCTGTAGTAGGGGCTCAGCAGCTATTGCATATAATAGCGGGGATAGGGGACACCTCTGCCGAGTGCCCCGCGATATGTGAATCGGAGCAGAAACCATGTCTCCGGAGCGGACCCGGGCCACAGGCGAATTATAAAGCACTGACACCAATTGTAAGAAGACCTCACCCACTCCCACACGGCGCAGCACGGCACGCAGAAACGACCATTCAATGGAGTCAAAGGCCTTCTCTGCGTGCAAGAAGAACGCAGCAGCCTTAACCTCCTGCCTAACATGTTGAAGTGCGTCAAACACCGTACGGAGATTGTACGAGAGCGTACGGCCCGGGATTAATCCAGCCTGCTCAGGGCCAACTAACTGAGGCAGCAACAGGGACAGACGGTTAGCCAAAATTTTAGCAAAAATCTTTGTGTTCACATTAAGTAGGGAAAGTGGGCGATAAGAAGAGCACTTTTGGGGGTCTTTATCAGGGTTCAACAATGTGACGATCAGGGCCTCCTGCATGGTATGTGGCATAATCCCGTCCGCTCCAATCTCCTGAAACAGGGTAGTCAAATGGGGGATCAGAAGGTCGCTAAAACCTTTGTAAAAGGCTACCGTAAGCCCATCCTGTCCTGGAGCACTGCCCTCTCGCATAGAATTCAAGGCCAATCGTATCTCCGCAACTTCTATAGGGCGCATTAAAAATTCACGGTGCCAATTTTGTAGCCAAGGTAGTTCGATATATTCTAGATATTGTAATATATCAGCATCACTAGGAGTGACCTTAGAGCTGTATAACTCTTGATAATAGTCACGAAACTGATTAGTAATGTCCATCGGATCTGTCCAGGTAGAACCCCCCTCATCCACCAACACGGCCACGCCCCCAGTCTCCAACCTGCGGCGAGCCATCGCTGCCAGTACCGAACCCGGCCTGTCAGCCTCACCATAGAATCTAGCTGTAGCGTATTTGCCCATATGTTTAATTTCACAATCTGCCTCTTTATGGTATTCGTCGATCGTGGACCTGAGGAGATCCCGCAGCTCGGGATCACTCCCAAGGGCCAGCGCAGCTTCAAGTTTAGCGATTCGAGATTCCAACAAAGCTAGCCTGTCTCTAATAGAGCGAAGAACTCCCGCGTGTTTACTGATGGCAACGCCCCTCATGTAGGCCTTAAACGACTCCCACACTGTGGCAAAAGACTCTACGTAGCCAATATTATTGGCGAAGAACTCCGAAATGGCATCATGTAGCTCAGATTTAAAGACTGAATCTAGTAACGAATACGGTGGGAACCTCCACAAGAAAGGAGGAGGACCCCGCGAAGGTACTGTAATGGCCAGCATAATGGGAGAGTGGTCCGAGAACAACCGAGCAAGTACCGAGCAATCCTGAACCTTGGACAGCAGCCCTTGTGTAATGAACCAGTAGTCTATGCGTGTGTGAATATCATGGTGTGCCGAATAATGTGTGGTCGCAAAACATTCTTACATAGGCCTCTGACTCGCTATTAGGAAGGGACGTCCTTGGAACGCCCCTTCCTAATAGTGACTCACAATTCCTATTTAGCGACTCGCAAATAGGGATTGTACATGGCCCTATTAGATTTTGCATGCGCAAACGGGTCGCAAACCCATTTGATCATGCAAAATAGGGTCTTACATCTGGCCCTAAGTGAATAGGGTGGAGTAAGGGCTATGACCAGAATCGGTGAGTGCAACGACAATAGTGGTACTGCCTAAACAGGGGCGGGACCCGCTCGATGTCTGATCATATAGACCACTCTCTTTGTTGACCATGGACAACAAAATACTGGGTGAAATTATTGCAAATCGGCTGGTGCCACATGTGCTGGGACTGATTGACCCGGATCAGTGCGGGTTTGTCCCAGGATGCAACACGCATGTTAACATCCGTTGTTTGCGCCACATCAGGGATCAGCTTGGGGATCAACCGAAGACCCCAGCAGTGGAATCCCTGGACATAGAAAAAGCTTTTGTTACACTACTATGGCCCTACTTGTTTGATGTGCTTCCTGCCATGGGAATCATTGGCCGACCAACTTCAAGCCAATCAAACCCGACGGCTCCCTGTGGATCGGGGCTCCGACCCAGGTTTTCCCCGCCTGGACTCTGCCTGTCTACAGGCCCCCGCTGCATGACCAGCTCTCCGCCTCCGCCTCACCCGGACACGCCATTATACCGGGGCCCGCCTCCAAGGAACCACTCCACCAATTCATTGGACCCAATCCATTCTGCCAATTATCACCGCCCCCTCCTCTACAAATCTCCCGCTCCTTACCTCGCTCCATTGACGGCATCCAAGGTGTGCTCAAGCTTCACTGATCCACCGGCACCTTCCTTGTCCTTCATTCCATCTTCTCACCGCGTCCAGCACCCTTTACTCAGTAACCTGGTCCTGATGATGATCCTAATCCGCAAGGATCGAAACGCAGTCGACATACCAGCGCAACTTGTGGTGCCTTTTACTATGATTCACTAAAATGCCTAAATTTGAACAAAATTCATGTAAATAATTACTTGTGAACCACAAGTTCTTTTGTATCTATTTGTCACGTCTTCACTTTGCACCTTCGCTGTTTTCACTTGTCACCTGCGCCGTCCACTTAGAGTGTCACGAGCACTTGTGTGCACAACGTTTGTCGGGTTACTTACGTATTCATTGCTTACAGTGCTGATACAACTGTTCCCAATTTATCCGTACCCTTCCAACTCTTGATTTTTCTTGTATTCATTCAAATACATGATGCCTTTGGCACATTCAACCAAACTATGAGTCTCCCTACCTTCCTTTCTTGCAATGTTTTATGCATGCCTAATTACCAGCCTTTTAAATAATGATCTCAACTAGGTCTATGGGTTCACTCCTGTTGCTTATACATGCCATGGGAATCAGGCGCACTCTCTTCAAGGTGATATACCTCTTGTACACGTAAATCCTGGCCCGGGTGTGCAGAGGTCAGGTATACTCGGAGAGGAGGCGGCTCTATAGGGACATGCGCCTGGGATGCCCCTTGTCTCCCATGCTGTTTATTCTGACCCTCGAACCTCTGGCCTGCCTGCTACAATGCAGGGTTCAGATGTGGGGACTTCAAATCCGGGATACACATAATGAGGCAGTTTAGTACGCTGACAAAGCTCTCTGGTTCCTACGGGACCCAGAGCCCAGCCTTCCCCAAGTGGCTCAGTTGCCATTGGACTTCGGGGACCTGCCAGGTTCTGAGTCAACTGGGAAAAATCCTGCTTGTTCCCGCTAACAACTGCACACACACTGGACTGCCCAATGTATGTTGGAGACTTCCTGAGATGGGAGCCCCGTGCCATCAGATATTTAAGATCGGGTTCTGTGAAGTGGTAATTTGGGCAGCTGTGTTAACAACATAAGACTGACTCTACTGTTTTGGCAGCACTTACCACTTTCACCTCTTGGGCAGGTGGCTATTATTAAAATGATCATTCTGCCATGGCTTTTGTATTTTTTTTCTGGCCCTACCATTGAATCTACTGCGATCCTTCTTTCAAGACTTATGTTCGCTCTTCTCTGAATTGATATGGAGAGCCCAGCGCAGGAGATTGGTGATAGATAAAGCAATGCGTCCCCTGGGTGAGGGTGGCATGGGAGTCCCCAACCTGGAGTCCTACTATATAGCTGCACAACTTGTCTGGATCGCACGATGGCTGGCAGTAGGTGGGGACCTTGAGGGACGGGACATCCATCAGGCCCTGGGGGACTGAGGCTCCTACAGATGCTTTATACCAGAGAACAATCTAGATTCCACTGCCAGCGGGCACTGCAGGTCATCAAAACCTGCTGCGTTCGATACACTAAAAGACTGGGCAATGTCATGCCATACTTGCTGGATTTGCCATTATGGGTGATGCCTTACCAGATGGTAATGGCCGCTAACCATGCTACACGGGCATGGGATCAGGTTGGGATGATCACAATGGGTGACTTCTATGCAGACTGTAAGCTTCACACATTTGATGAGCTTGTGGAGGACTGCAGCCTCCACAGAGGCCAATTTCTAATATACCAAGCCATTAAGGCCTCCATTATTGATACCTGGGGTGCAGGTGGCTCGCAACCAACATCGGATTAGCCCCTGTCTGTATTGTTGACACATGGGATACAACGTGCCTCGACCCCTCCACGACCGCCCTGAAGGCGAATTGGGGGCAGAAGTTGAGAGAGGATATAACTGACAAATATTGGAGTCAGACTTTACAACACACAAAGCAAGTGAGCCGCAACCCGAGGTTCTCAATAACCTCCTAACTCAATTTCTTGCACTGCACATATATGTTACTGGCACGTTTAGCACATCGCGTCTGACTACCCCAGGTGTCGAGCTGCACAGGCAGACTTTTCTCATATGATTTAGGACTGCCCTCACAGTGTGGAAAACTAGCTGCAATGGTTGTTAGCATCAGCTGAAGCCATTTTGTTTTTGGCAGCCATTTTAGTTAGCCATGTGCTCGCCATGTGCTTTCTCCCTCTTCACTGTTGCCTGCTCTTGTATTTCACTTGAGTCAGGAACTATAATTAACTCTTTCAGCACTGAGCCAGAGCCTTGCACATGCTCAGAAAGGCCTAGCTGCTAGAATGCACCTGCTCTTGAAGTAACTGTCAGGCTATTTTAACTGATGTCAGCAATATTGTAAACCCTCCCACTCTGTTGACTAAGCGATTCTTATGTATCCTTATATGTAACTAGCTATTCATGTGTATACTTGTACCGCCTCTTTTTGAGTCTACATGCTAACTCAGCGGTAAACTGGGCATAAAAGACCCAGGATCTTTGTACACCTTAGACTGTCTCCTACAGTGGCCTGAGGGTACTGTATTGACACAGTCTCCCTTATGTGAGGTTAATAAAGTTGTTATTTTGATATTCCAGCTTCCGTGCCAATCTCTTCTTTGTTGGTTTAAGGACCAGGTGCATCAGTAAACCCCTAAAAAGGTTTTTTTTCTACAACAGAAGCACTTATTGGCGAACTATTTTGGATTTACTAGTGGAGCAAATGGAAAATACGCTGCCAGCTACTGTGGCAGTATGTCTTTTGGGTCCTTTCCCGAGGCCTGTGAAGGCCAAGCATATCTCTAGGTTTATGGATCTAGCAAGAGTGCTGGGGAAAACAATATAGCCATCCACTGGAGATCGCTAACGCCCTCGGCGATAGTGCATTGGGTGAGAGATTTGGTACGCAGTAGCGGCCCGTGGTGGGAGTGCTGCCGGGCGCTGACAAGGGGCGGGGGAGGGGCAGGGTGGGGGGTAGTAAACGCGATGCAGTGCGCGCAACGAAATTCATTTTATTTATTTATATGTTTACTTACCTCTAATCCGCCGTAATCCGTAGTTTACTACCCCCCACCCCACGTCAGCGCCCGGCAGCACTCCCACCAGGGGCTGCTACTGTTGGTACGGTGGGCTACTGGGGAAATAAATGTGGTGATGCACATACACAGTAGGGTGACCAGAATTTTAAAGCCAAAAACCGGGATATTTCCCAAAAATAGAAGAAGGACTACAATTGTATTTCAACCCAGCGCTCAAAATGACACTGCTCCTTAGCAGAGAATTACAGAAAAGGAGGTAGAACATACATAAAATGCCGATTTTAAAGGCAGTAGCATGCCTGTTAATTAAATTGCTTTCTTATAACAGCTGCTAACTATCCCTGCTTTGCAAAACATAAAAAGATACCTCCTACCATTTTCAGCCGACCCTCTGTAAAAACCGGGACATGAGCTAAATTTCCTGAAATCTGCCGGGACAGCTGGTGAAAAACCGGGACTGTCCAGGAAAATCCGGGACGCCTGGTCACCCTAATACACAAGCAGACTGTTCGGGGTACAACTCTCACTGAATAGGACACCCTTCTGGCCGCAGTGCGGGCTAAACCCGATCACCTCCCTCCCTGACCGAGTTTGGGCATCTGAGACTGTGCATGTTGGCACTGTGGGGGCAGTTACGACACACTAATCGGGGAATGATGGACCGCACCCCCATTCCTGGGGGGTGTGAATTAGCAGAGACAGCTGTGATTTTGGGGTCGGGGTTGGGAAGCGGGGCTTCTGGGGGTGACAGGTGTTGGAGACAGCGTTAGGAACCATTAGGCAGAAGCAGGACCACAAAGAGCCAAAGCTTGTTTGACACAAGACAATGTGTGTATTACCCAGGAAAACGCTGTTTATGTTGCTTATTGATATGCATGCAGTAATAGAGTTCATGTGGTTGTTCTGTTTTGGTTTTTGGTATGTTAAAGCTCGGGTAGCAGAGGGCGGAGGATTAAGGCAGCAAGTGGTTGTATGGATGTTTAGATTTTAAGAACGGTACATGGAATTGCTGTGCGAATATATGTAAAATGAAACAAAGAGATTAGATATTATGAGATTGCAAGGAGAGGTTGCACAGAAGGGACATTTGGGATTTTTGGGAAAGGGCGAGTAGATGCATTAGAAAAAGGTTAGGTGTTACAGGAGTGATTAATCAGAAGGAGAATCAATGATTTGTAAGGCGGGAGCATGGTTGGTTTACTAGAGTATAGTAGAGAATAGGGTACAATCTGAGGTACAAAGGCAGGCAGAGGAGGGGGTGTAAGGATCGTATCATCCAAATAGAAAGAGGTAGGAGAGAGAATAATCCCAAGCTCGAAATCAGGTTACATTTCATGCAGGGCTTTTTGGAAAATTGAGGTAGGATGCAATCCTGGGAATTATAAAGAGTTGAAAAGTAAGGCTGAAAGTTCATTACCTGTGGGCAGGTGATATAAGTTGTTTCATTTGGCTGTTGAGAGTATTGATAGTCTGTTCGTTTCTTACTTAGATATAGAGCCTCTTTGAATTTGTTTGATTTTTTAAATATGGGGTATCGCGATATGTGGCATGTCCTGATAGCGAGTCTTTTCGGTTTGCTGGTGTGATTTGGAGCAGTGGATAATACCTATGGTTTTCTTTTATCATTCTGCTATGTGTATGTTTACGATAGGTGCAAGCCTCGTAGGTTTCTAGGGGTTTTAGTGTTTCCTTCATCTTAGTGGATCATGGAGGGTATTCTTCTATAGGCAGAAAAATAAGAATGTGTGGATTCTTTGTTGCATCACATTGGAAATAAAAAGGTCTTAACCATCATTTGAACTCTAAGTGATTTCCAGTGGCTCTGATTTTTGCAGGTAGGGAATCCCATAGTTTTGTTGTTCAAACTGAGAAAGTAGTGCGACCAATACTTCTCTTTGTAGTCACCCACCCATTGTGCCATCCACTACAGTAGGCCTGTCACTATTGCCTGTGTGTGTTGTTTTAAACTGCATTTCGACAAAGCAAAATAAACCGTTTGCCTAAACCTTTATTCTTAGTAATTAATAGTCACCCCTAAGCTAGGCCCTAAATGCCCCTAGGGCAGGGTGCATGGTATTAAAATGAGAGGGCATGTGTATTTAATGTTTTACGTGTCCTGGCAGATATAAAAACTCCAATATAATTTTTCACTGTAGCGAGGTTAGCTCTTCAATAGGAAAACATTGGGTTAGACTATAACAACTTACAGTGCTTGATTTCAGTTTAGGGGCAGCTAGAAAACTGATTCAAGGACTCAGTTTAATGGTAATGTAAAATCCAACTTAATGGTCAAGTCAGATTTTATATTACTATTTTGGAAATTACACTTTTAGAAAGTGGTCATTTTCCTGCCTGAAAGCCATAATGGGCTTTCTGCTAGTGTCCACTGTCACATGACTTCAAATGGCTCCCCTATTGTGAGATGTGGCTTTCTCCCAGACAGTGGGCAAAGATCTTGAGTGTGAGGAACTGTTTTTCTTCCTTGAGTGGGATGGTGTGGGGTCCGTGCCGAGTTCCTTCCTGGACTTCAAAAGATGCCTACCCAGTCACTGGCAAATGAAGCTCACATCCAGACCTGCCTCTCTTTTTTTCTCTCTAGTCAGGCTGGCAACAAACCCAGTGAGATGAGAGCAACTTATCAGTACTGGTTTATGTGGTAGACAAGCCTTGCCCTCCACCCACAGGCTAGAACTGGGCCTAAAAGTGAACCCCACAGACCTCTTCTAAGAACATCCTGGACCAGGGAGGGATCAGAAGAAGGAGTGTCCTGCTGTCTGAAGAACCTGAAGGAAGAATGGACCTGATTGCCCTGAACCTAGGCCCCCATAAGCGACTCCAAGGGTCAATTGGCTGACCCTTTGTTTAAGCTTCAGGGATACAACAAACTTCCAGAGGCTCTACCCATGCACCTGCCCAGCTGAACAGTAACTGACCAAGAACTGCCCTAGACCCTGCTGCTGGCCTCTGTTGGTGTGAGACCTAACCCCCATGTTGTGCTCCTAGGTCCTGGACCCTTGGCTGGTGTTATAATGTACTCCTCCTGTCCCCAAGCTGCAAGAAGTGGGACTTAGAAACGTTTTGCCAACTTTCTGCTTGGAGAACCAATGGAGATTGAGATCACCATTGAAGTTGCAGCCATCTGGGTCAGCCTCAACTTGCTGGTGGGCCCGGCAGAAGGAGATCTGACTACCAGAAAAGTTTGTAAGTCTGAATGAAGAGAAATACATCAAGACCAACGCCAAGCCAATCGACATCTAGGCCTTCCTAAGCATGGACTCCAGACTACAGTGCTCAGAACTTTCCTGCCTTCGTCAACAACCAAACCGGGGCCCTGGTCTTCCGTAACCCCCCGTCTTCGAGCCATGCTTTTGATCCAGCTTGCAGCTTGCCCTGCCGATGACTCATCAACGACCACTTTTTCACCATAAAAGTTTCTAAGTCAGAAGATAAACTTTCTACCAGGACAATTTTGGTTCCTGTATCCAACCTGCACATCATCGCGGTTCACCTTAAATTTTGACTTTGACCCTTGTGCTTTTTAGTGCTATTTTAAAATCACACTTTCGAAATTCATATCTCCAGTTTTACTTCTTGTATTTTTGTCATTTTTATGTCATTTTACTTATTAAAATTTGGTCTATGTTTCTAAACTGGTTTGTGCTTCTTGTTGTGTTGTGTTGTCACTTTATTACTGTTTTAGTACTGAAAAAATATTTTACACATTGCCTCTAAGTTAAGCCTGACTGCTTTGTGGCAAGCTGCCAGAGAGTTAAGCACAGGTGTATGTAGTGACTTTTTGTGTTTCACCCTGACAAGGATTGTGATAATTTTTTGAGGTGGTTTCCCACCCACAACAAATAGTACTCCAATTTCTTACACCTTTGTTCTACCGCTCCAGGCCTTCCTTGCTGCGGTATTTCCATGTCTTTTGTTGCTTCAGAGCAGAAGGCCTGTGCAGCTGCTGCTTTCCAGAAACCATTTTTACTGAATTTCATTCATTCATTGAAATGGCTGAGGTGACACTATTTATAGCTGTTTCGCTGAAATAGGCCTTTTGTTGGCTTACCAGGAACCTACAGGTTCTTACAGTCTTTCCATTTCTTACCATTGGTTGGCTTTAAGGCACTCTTATTTGCTTGCTTCTTATTCCATGGCTTTCCTTGTCCCATCTTTTGCTCAACCCTCCCCTGGAACATAGCCTCTTTACCATTTCTCTGATTTCCTGGCATTTTAACTTTCATTGTTCTTTTTTAGGGAACATTGTTTTTTCTTTTTGCTTGAGCACATTGTAGTGTCTTGCCCACGCGGGTCACCCCGCGTGGACATTGTGAGATGTCATGGCCCATGAGTTGTGACATGGACCGTGGGGGACGATGGTGCAGGACAGTTGAGAGCCTGTGGCGGAGCGGTTGTAATGGCTGGCCGGACTGTGGGATGATGGGCTTACACATCGTGTGGCTCAGCAGTATACACCCAGGTGCATTTCAAGCTTTTAGGAACCTGCCATGGGTGTGTGTGACAAGCTGGGTTTTTGTTTCTTTGAAAAACCTGGTCTGCAACTCTGACTCCAGTGGTTTTTATAAGTACTGCCACCATTATCCTTGCTTTTAAACAAATGCGGTGCAGTGAAGCACACACCTTCTGACTCATTGTGGGGGATATTGTCTTCACATTGTGTACAGCGACAGTGCGGTGATGCGCACACCATAAAGCTCAACTTTGTTCACCCACATTGTAGCCTACATCTGGTGTGTACCTATAGACACCTCAGTCAGATGCCTCTCAAGACAACAAATAGTGACAGCACACTGAGGCTCACACCTTCAAGCAGACTTTCCACTTTGCAATTCTTTGTTTTTTTTGGGCTTTTCTTTGCTGGTGTGTCCAGAATTTCATACTAGGTGTCTGTTATAGGGATCGAATAGCATCATGCTGTTGGAGTTGTGTGTGGAGCTGAATAAAATCTAATCTACACCGATTCTGTGGTCCGTACTCTATATTTGCGCAGTAAGAAAAGAGGCTGCGAGAGGAGAATTGCTGCATATATATATATATATTTTTTTTTTCATCAAATTGTCCCTGGTGTGTATGTATATATATTATTAGGTTAAGATTTTTTTGACCTATTTCATGGCGTCATTGGTTAGGCACTTTTGAAACATACCTTGGGGCAATTGGTGCTCACAGATTTAGGCCGGAAAGTAAAACGTACCTTTTATTGCATTCACTTGGGTTTGAAGGTAGGGATACATTTAAACATCTACCAGATCTCTTGGGGGGTGATGGGAAGAGCTGGATGAATACCAGGAAAACATTAAAAAAACTTGCAAGTAGGTATGACGTCCAACCTTGTCTGGTTGTGTTACATCCTACATTCTTTGAACGAGTCCAGAGAGTTGAAGAAGATGTAGACACATACATAAGTGCATTAAGGAATTTAATGGCAGAATGTGAATTTGAAAATTTTAGTGAACAATTGGTGCATGATCAGTTCATTCGTCATTGCTCTGACAGAATCATTCACCAGAAACTATTGTCTTTGGGGAATCCCTCTCTGGAAGAATCTATCAGAGTAGCCAAGAGTATATAAACAGCATAGAAATCTATTAAAAAATTAGATGGTAAAGCATTGGAAGCAGTTACTCCAGTACATCTTGTCTCAAACACTCCTAGGAGGAAAAATGACGGTTCGCAGAAGTTTTTTTTTAAACGAACAGACATTTGTTTTAGGTGTGGCAACACTACTCACAGTAGGAGCGGAAGAGCATGCCCAGCTAAAAATGTTGTATGTAGGTCTTGTGGCAAGCTTGAACATTTTGTGAAAGTGTGCCATGGGAAAAAAGTGATGTGAAAGTAGGTTTGGCTAAAGACAACAGTGACAGTGAAGTAGAAGACATGACTTCTGACATGAGGGACATGGTGTTGGTTGTTAGTGACAACTCTGTAAGAACAAGAGATCCTGCAAGTTGTGTGGATCCTTATGTCAATATACTTGTGGGTAAAAAGGAATTACTCCTCTTGGTTGATTCGGGTGCATGAATTACTATGATCACCCAAGCATTATTTTTTGCCAAGTGGAAAGATGCCACCAGATATTGCACACGTCTCATATGAAGGTCGTAAAATAGATTTGCATGGCTATTTTGAAGATGTTTTGGAATTTAAAGGCAGACGTATTCATGGCAAGGTTTATGTTGCTTTCAAAGGATTGAACATACTTGGGTGGTTCCACCAAGGTCTGTTCAACACAATGTTGTGCCCTGTTGCCAAAGAACAGATTTTGGCTATACGTGATTCTACCCTGGTTGAAGAACTGTTGAATAATAACCCCAAGGTGTTTTCTGGAGAATTGGGAAAAATAAAAGGTTTTAAGCATAGAATCAAGGTAAAAGAAGGAGCTGTTCCCATCAAACACAAGTTAAGGAGTGTCCCTTTCAGTGTGAGGGAAGATTCAGAAAAATAACTTGTGGTGCTATGCAATAGGGGGATTATTGAACCTATTGAATCCTCCATTTGGCTTTCTCCATTGGTAGAAGCACGCAAGAAAAATAATGAACTTAGAGAATGCATTGATTTACGCAGTTTCAACAAGGAGATTTGGGTGGATCCCCATCCACTGCCCAACATTACATTGTTGCGGGAGCCAAATATTTTACAAAACTTGATCTGGCGCCTGCGTACCACCAGGTGGAATTAGACACAGAATCACGTCATCTTATAGCTTTCATATCCCCATCAGGTATTTTTCAATTTTGTCATATGCCCTTCGGGCTAGGCTCGGCGGCATCTGTTTTTCAGCGTCCCATGGTTAATCTACTTAAGGGGTAAACAACGTCCTCATTCATGCTCCTGATAGGAAGACACATGATGACATTTTAAAAACAGTTTTGTCTATCTTTCAGGATCAGGGCATAGTTCTGAAACATGAAAAATTAGAATTTTGTAAACAATCTGTGGAGTCCTTAGGACACATAATTTCCAGCACAGGGGTCCAGCCAAGACCAGGTTTAGTCAAAGCTATATTGCAGGCACCCGCACCGTGTGTTGAAAAAAGACACTGTGTTTGACTGAGATGCTGACTGTGTAACAGCTTTTGAATGGCTTAAAAACAGTTGAGTGTTGTCAAAGCACTGAAACCCTATGATCCTGCCGCACCGTGCACATTAACCGCTGATGCAAGTAATCACGGTTTAGGGGCAGTTCTGACTCAAACTATTGACAGTGAGGAAAGCACTATAGGGTTTGCATCCAGAGTACTGAAAGAGGCTGAGGTACAGTATTCAGTAGCTGAGAAGGAACTGTTGGCTTGCTGGTGGGCCATAGAAAAGATTAGGTGTTGTCTGTGGAGTAGGAGATTTACTTTGCAAACTGATCACAAACCTTTGGTATCTATCCTGGATAACGCGTCTAACAGAAACAATACCCCCCGCATAGCCAGATTATCCACCAAGTTGTTACAGTTTTAATTTAATGGTGAACACATTCCTGGTAGGAAGAACATCCGCGCTGATGCTCTTTCAAGTTTCCCCATAAAGCCTGAAGACTCAGAGGATGGAAGTAAATGCTGTAATTTTGAAGATTTTGATGACTGCATGGTTGCAGCAGTGGAAATTAAACATACTTGTGCCATTGGTCAAGAGGAATGGAGGGAAGCCATGGAGCAGGACGGCACTCTAAATTGTGTGATCAAATACATTGTTGATGGTTGACCAAGGGAAAGGAATGTAGATGTTGACATTCAACCTTTTGTCAAGGTGTGCAATGAATTATCAGTTGAAAATGGTCTAGTACTCAGGTCAGACAAGATTATTCCTCTTAGAGATGTTAGAAATGTTTTGTTAACTAAAGCACATGCAGGACATTTGGGAGCCACTCTTACGAAGCGCAGAGTACGTGAGTATTTTTGGTGGTCTCAGATGGAAAGAGATATTGACACCATGATACACAAATGTGTAATTTGTTCTAGCAGTGACAAGGTATTGCACCTTTCTAATCCTCCTTTGAGTCCCATTCCCGTGCCTTCCCAACCTTGGGAAAAGTTGTGAATTGATGTTATGGGACCCTTCCATGCTCTACCACATCATTACGGTTCGCTTTAGTATCAGTTGATTATTACTCCAGGTAGCCAGAGATCAAATTTGTTGCCAAGGCTAATTCTAAAGCTGTGTTGGATTTCTTAAAAGAAATCTTTATGCAGGAGGGGGTTCCCTCAAACCATAATCCCAGACAATGGGGTACAATTTGTGCCCACTGAAGTAGAAACATTTTTCAAAGAAAGATCCATCAATCACCTCAAGAGCTCGCTTTACCACCCTCAAACTAACGGTCTGGTTGAGCGTGTAAACAGAGTGTGGGTGATTGCATATGTTGGGGGATTGCTCACAACTGTTATACCAGTTGCAGTGAGAACCATGTTGTGGTTTCATAGAACTACACCCCATTCCACTACTGGTGTTTTCACCGTTTGAACTTATGAAAGGCAGAAAACCCTCAACTGAATTCAGGCCAGCCTCGATGTCAAAATGGTTCAAACAGAGTGCGTCTTTCTTGAATTAGATGGCATTGTTAGAGACGAGGTTGAATGCACCCAAACCAAACAAAAGAGCTATTTTGACAGGAAGAAAAGTGTCTCAGTGAAAAGCTTTGGAGTGGGAGATTTGTACGGATCAAGAGAGCTACTTTTGTAAAGAAGGGGGAATCTAGGTTTTCCAAACCTTTGCACACTGACAAGATCTGTGATAGCGCTGTGCGTGTCAATGGACGTAACTGGTGGAACATGAGCAAAATTGTAAAAGTTGATACGAACATGTTGAATAAAGATGCACATGTGATTAGAATTGAAGTAAGGAAAGGGTTAGGGTATAAACAAACTAACTCCAGTCAAGATACCAGGTTTCCTGCTCCTCTCAGGAAAAGTGGAAGGGATATAAGGCTGCCTGTGAGATACAGGTAGGAGTCATTTATCCCTATTCTTAGCTATCCCTTTTTGGGGCAAGTATTATTGGTGGTTGTTCCGACCATCACTGAGTACTCCATGTAGTTATTGCTTCCCTGTTCTTATTTATTATTATGATTCCTCATAATGCATTGTATTTAGTTTATGCTCTGTGTTTCTGTATTTTTAATGTTTTTCTTTATTTCAGTTTTTTTCCATATTTAGCTTTATGCTTGTTTTAGTTTTCTCTCTCTTATGGTCATTTGTAAGGAAAAGAGATATGTAGTGTCTTGCCCATGCGGGTCACCCCCATGTGGGCATTGTGTGATGTCATGGCCTGTTAGTTGTGACACCGACCGTGGAGGGGTGTTGGTGCAGGATGGTTGAGAGCCGGTGGCCGAGTGGTTGTAACAGCTGGCCAGTCTGTGGGATGATGGGCTTACACATCATGTAAATGAGCTACACATCAAGTTGTACTCTGTGTCGTGTATTTCTACACACTTCCTGAGAGTGTGCTTATTTTTGAGCTCCTGCCTTCTTTCCTATGAAGGCCCCCCATAATAGCTCCTTTTTTCTCTCCAATGTACTTCTTTCCTGGCCCTGCCGCTCCTTGTTGTTGTCACCCTCGGCTGCCTCCCCCCTCCCTTTGGTTTTGTCACTTTTCCTTGCTCCTCACTTTCTCATGCTCTTCTGACCTGTGCTCCATTTTCTTCTTTCCCCCTCACCCCCTGTAGCCTGAGTTCTTCTCTCCATGTGTGTTTCCCCCTCCCCTTATTGAAACTAGCCTATATTACCAGCCAACCAGAGGAACAATGTTATTGTAAGATACCTCTAGAAATTGAGGCGCAGATTTACTAATCTTTCACGCAACGCAGGTGTGAGAAATTAGGTCGTTGGTTGACTGGGGTGTGCGACCTGGTCAAGCAACAACCTCAATCCATTGCAGGGCGAACCACAAAAAGTCACTACATTAACCTGTGCTTAACCCTGGGTAGCTTGGCATCAAAAGCAGTCAGGCTTAACTTAGAGGCAATGTGTAAAGTATTTAAGGAGCACATAAACAATAATAGAGTGACACTTTAACCCAAGAAAAAACCTAAACCAATTTAGACAAATAGCATAAATGTTGATAAATTATTTGACACCAAAACGACAAAAATCCAATCCGTAGAACCGGAGTTATGAATTTTTAAAGTTTTAGTAATTACTAGCACCTAAAAGTTAAAAGCGTCAACCGTTGACATCTAGTCATGCAAGACTGGGTCAAAGTCAAAAACTATGGCTGACCGCGATGGACCGTGGTTCGGATGCAAGAAGTGGATTGGGCCCGGTCAGCGTTTAACAGGGCAAGGCTGCAGGAGGTTTCAGAGGAGGGAGCATCGTCATCGGATGGCCTTGGGTCGAAACCGAAGTGCAGATTTCTATGTTCGTATTTAGTAGTTGAAATGGAAGTCAAAAATCTGTAGCTGGACAAGGCAGAGGGCTGTCGCAGAAGGCAGTTCCACATGGTTGGATACCTCTTTTGTGAGGGACTGCTGAAATGGATTTGCTGCTGCAGAGAAGAAAGTATCGGGAGAAGCCACAAAGGCAATCCAACTGGCAATGCTTTACAGGAAGATAGGCAAGCCGGTTTGTCCCAATGTTCTCCTGGTTCTCAGAGCACTTTTGAGCCAAAATTTGTCTAAGTGCCCCATCTTGAGATTTGGTCATCTGGCCACCTCTAGCACCACAACTAAGGATCCAGGACTGGTGGGACAACTCTTAGGGGTTCAGAACTCACTCAGGCTAGGTCAAGGTGGGGGTTTAAGATGGTGGGTGCCTTTTATGTCCCTGTGGCTCTGAGCAGGAGGCCAGAAAACTAGCCCCTGGAGTCAATCTGGTAGACCTGGGTGCAGGTAAAAATGTAGGGCTCAAAAGCAGGGCTGCCTCGGAGGGTTCAAGGTAGGCTCCAGGCAACAAAGCAGTCCTTCCAGGTTGAACAGCAGTTTGACGCAGTGCACAGCAGGTCACAGCAGCAGGGAGTCCTCTAAGAGCCCTTCCGCAGGTCCAGTTGTGAACTGAAGAGCATGTGTAACGGCCCTATTTTTATAACATGGTGCCCTTCTTCTGGAAGGTGGGAGAAGCTTCTGTAAAGGTTCTTTGAAGTAAATGGAACTTCCTGACTCCCCTGCCCTGGCTCCAAGCTGGCTGCAGTGACAATGCAGGGTTGTTAGGCCCATTGTGTGAATGCAGAGCACAGGCTATTCGGTTGTAAGTGGAGCTGTGCTCAGCTCCCCCCCTCCCATCCTGCCAGCAGACAGCCCATTGAGGCACACTTAATCCCTCTATTGTGTGATTGTCTGGGAGGAATTCACAAAGTCTAACTGTCAGCTACAGCCAGTCAAGTGACCAAAGACAGGCTGTAGGCAAAATGGGCTAAGGGCAGGAAAATGGCAACTTTCTAAGAGTGGCAATTTCAAAATAGTAATGAAAAATCCGGCTTTACCATTAAAGAAGGCTTATTGTTACAATTTCATAGATACCAAACATGATATCCACCTGCTCCCAATTAGGAATTACAGCTTATTAAATGTAATAAGGAATCCCCAATGTTATCCTATGGGAGGAGTAAGCCTCACAGTAATGAAAAACAAAAACAAAATTAGTTTTTCACTACCAGGACATGTAAAACTTAAAAGTACATGTCCAACCATTAAATTACACAGCACCTTGCCCTATGGAATACCGAGGGCCTACCATAGGGGTGACGTATATGTAATAAAATGGAAGTTTAAGGCTTGCAAGGAGGTGTAAATGCCAAGTCGACATGGCAGTTTGAAACTGCATTCAGGCTGCAATGGCAGGCCTGGGACATGTTTTAAGGTGCTACTAAAGTGGGTGGCACAATAAGTGCTGCAGTTCGACTGGTAGCATTTAAATTAGAGGTCATGGCTATATGGTATACAACTCTGCAAGGGACTTATAAGCAAATTAAATAAGCCAATTAGGTGTATGTCAATAAAGCCATGTTTAGGGGAGTGAGTACAAGCACTTTAGCACTGGTTAGCAGTAATAAATTGCTGAGAGTCCCAAGGCAAACAAAAACGAATTTCAGCAAAAATTGGAGATAATTAAGCAAAACGTTTGGGGGTGACCGTACAGGGCAGCGAGCAAAATTGCTGCACTGTGCTGCTAGAAAGGGACAGAGCAGAAATGCTTCATATTTGAAAAGATGCGGACCATTTTTACTCTCTCCTTGTGCTGGCATAGTGCAAGGGTGCCTGCGTTATGGACAGGATTGTTTTTGAGTAGGAAGGGACACCTTCATGCACAAAAACAATCTTTAGAGGCATTTTTATCTTTCTATGTGTGATGTGGAATGCATCACGCATAGAAATAGGAAGTAACAAGGAGAAATAAAGATATTTCTCCTCTTAATCCTCAATGGGGAAGGCGTAGCTTTTTGATGCATTCCAAGAGTTACTAGCCTTAGCAAATCTGGGAATGTGCAAAAATCCATGGGTGGGTTCATGGGAACACTCATGCTCCACCTATGGAACAACTCCCAGCTTGTATATGTAATGCAGTGGAAGCCGCTGTGTTGCATTACATGTATTTACAAAGCCATGCAAGGCGGCGCAAATTCTCCCTTTCCTGGCTTTGTAAAGCCTTTGCGTTGTCCTTGCGTCACCTTGCGCAGTGCAAAGACAATGCAAAGACTTGATACTTTATGCAAAGGAAAGCATTTCCCTAACAGATGCACAGAGAGTGTGGTTCTCTTGACGTTATGTGTCAGTGATGTGAGTACTTTTCATCTCCAGGAATAAGCAATTTCTCCAAACTTGTTAAACACAAGAGGTGACATGAAAAGCCTATTAAAAAGTTAATGATCCAAAGAGTCATGCATCCAGCATTGATGAAGTCTGTTCTGTGCCAAGAAGACCATAATTTCATGGAAACCTCTTCATTTTACATGTAAGTAATGTACAGTTTACACATGTTGTCATGCCTGATGGCCCCTGTTCTCCATTACCTCTTCTAATGTTGTTACTTCTCCTAATCAGATCTAACCAAATGCAAGTACTCATTCACCTATCCCATCCATGCATTCACTCACCTCTTAATTCCACACATGATCCCATCAACCTCTCTATCCAGGCCCAGATTTATAAAGACTTTGTATCAGGCTTGCATTGCGTTTTTTAATGCAGACCCAATGCAAAATCCAGGTTGGTATTTACAAAGCAACACAAATGATTTGTAGCCAAAAGTAATGCAGCGCTGCATTACTTTGCATGAAGTGGGAGTTCCGTGGTTGGTGCATGGTCATTCCTGTGCATCCACGCATAGTTTCTGATGAAAATCCAAATGTACAATCTATTGTATATATGGATTTGTGCCCAAATTTTGCACGTCCCTGAGGCTCGCATAACACGGAAAATATTTTTAGTTCTCCTTGTTTTTTTCTATTTACAGGTTTGCTGCATTGTGCAGCACACATACAAAGGACATTGACCTAAACCATAGCTTTTGTGAAGGAAGGGGCCCCTTCCTGCATAAAACCTATGCTGAGTACAATGCAGACACCCTGGCATTATGACGCAAGCATATCTGCACTGGTGCATGTCTGCTGAAATTGTGTCCGAACAAGAAGAGGCTAGAACTCTGCCACGTCTTTGTACATATGACACAGTTCTACTCTCTAAATTTCATGCAACAGAGCACAGCAATTTTGCATGCGTTACGTCAACTCTTTGTAAATCTAGGCCCCATTCTCTCATGTATCCATTCAACTCTGTCAGTCTTTCACTCTCCCACCATGACCCTTTTGTGAACATTACGCTTTTTTGTCCACTTATTTGTTCACTCACTCACCCACCCACTTACCCATCCACTTACCCAAGCATTCAAAACCTCTCAACTATCCAACCCGTTTAATCATCCTATATGTCCATTTACACCAGCAAATGCATAGAAAATTCCTAGTTTCACAGTCATACACATACAAATAACTCATTCTAATACAATATTCCACGCACTCCCAAAATCAGATTCAGTCTCATTCACTCACTAACTCTCTTACTCACCCATCCTCCCATTCATCCGTCCCCTCATTTACTCATCAATCAACTCACTCACTCATCCATTCAAGCACTTACTCCATCCATCCACTTCTCTATCCACCGAAGTCAATCACTCATCCAACTGTTCTGCCAGTCAATCTCTCTTTATCATTCAACCCTCTTCTCCCTTGCACTTATTCATCTACTCATTCATTCAACTCCACATATAAACCTTCCCACCTACTTACCCATCTATCCATCTACTCAACTCTCACTCTAGTCATGCCCTTGCCCACAAATGCACCCAAACGCATACTTCTAGAATCAAATTCACAGAGAAATGTCACAAACAAACAACTGCACACCCACTCATCTACTCTCCCATTCACTCATCCACTCACATCCACACACAAACTATTACATAGAGTCATTTCTCATCCATGCGCTCACTAGTTGACACCTAGGCATCCACCCATACTTCACTGCTCAATTAACTAATGTACCTTCTCACAAACTCATGTGGGCAGTCATAGCCATGTGGCCATTCATCTGTTTGAGCATTGCAGATTCATTTGTTCATTCAGCCACACAGTCAGTCATGCATTTACTAAGCGGTCTAGTCTCAAAGTTACTAGTTTGCCTAGTCTCTCACACACTCATCCACCCACTCATACCTCTTTCACATATCCACTCACCTCTCATTCACCCAGTACACTACTCACTCATTCCCACCCTCACTCACTTGCTCACCTACGAAGTCTTAGTATTTGTGAGTTCTAATGTATTTTACTGGGGGCTATTCCCATTTTCTATTCTGTGAAACATACTAAAGTGTAGGGCAAACCCTGGAAAGATACATCTATGGAAAATAATGGACTGATTCACAAAGGTAAACTTACACTTTTGTGTGTTTACTACTTTTGCGCATTCACATACTACGTGTGGGGTTTTATGACTCCGCACTCCCTAATGAAAAGTTTTCAAGTTTCTACATAGTCAAATACTTTTGTGAAGTAGAATTTCCTGAAGCTAAGAAAACTGGTCGCAAATCAGAAACAATACTCAAATGAGTTGTGATAGTAGGCAAAACAGTAAATCTATGTATGTATTAAAATGGCATTTCTGGAGCGCAAATCTTCCCAAAAGGCAGCAGAGTACCATACATATTCATAGTCTGAATTCTATATGTAGAATAATGTTTAAAAAATAGTCAGTACTATTAGCTACATGTTAAATTTAGCAACAATTAAACTGTAATAAACAAAATTACATTTTGTAAAGATTTATTTGAAAAAAATAACATCCATCTAATTTAAAATGTTATGTTTATAATGTATTTAAAGAGAGTAAAATGTATGCATAGGATTAATTTAAATTAATTATATTTATCTTCCACATGAAATTTTTTATTGAAACATTTCTAATAAACTTTATAATTTAAATGTTATTTTTTCAACATTCAAATTAATGTATATATGTTTTAAAGAATGTATTTATGTTAACATTATTTCCTACAGATTTTCTTTTAAGTCCCTACCTCCATTATTTTCAATAGGTGGGTGTTGCGGTATCTGAGAGTGGACATGGGTGTTGCTGGACTTTCTCGAACACTGAGCTACAGTACATGTACAACAGTTTTGGGTCCTTTTTGGTGCTAGTAACTATAGAAGTGTAGTTTGTGAATTGGAACTCTTTTGTGGGTGGGTGCATGTCTCTCCCTAATCCCCTCCCTAGCCCTCACTTAATCCCTTTTTACTTCTCCCAAGACCCTCCCCTTTAGTAATAGGTATTCCTTATTTTTCAGTCACTCCCCTCATCCCTGCCACGTTTACTACAAAAATGTAGGCATACGTATAGAGAGATCTCTGCAGTCAGGGAAGAGATCTCAGGACATAAAAGATAGGAGACTCAGAGACTGCATGTAGATTTGTGAATAGCATTTTGTAGTACATAAGTAGTGCTATTGTAGTACTTGTAATCATACTACAAAATGCACTTTGTGAATAGGCCCCATAGTGTATCACCTTTTGGGCATTTCCATTCAGTGCACTTTTGACAGCACCTGTAGGGCGTTAGGTGGTGGTGTAAGAATCCAGTCATGAGAGGGAAGCCCCAATCCAATATTCTTCGGTCATGGCTCCCATATGCTTGAAGTTCATTTGGAATTGATTCAGGGCAGTTCAGTACTAAGGGTTTTCATGCCATTCTTGCACTTTGATTCTACCCATAAGCTTTGATTCTGAGGATTCCATGCCCTGGGTTTCCGGACACCAAAATTAATCCATTTGAATTCTTATTGAGTGATCAGGTGGGCAGCCGCCCAGCACTGATTCCCAGTAGTGACTTTCTGAGGTGTTAGATTCTGCAGGTGTTATGATGCTTTGCACCAACAGGCCTGATATAGAACACAAATAACTTTTAACTTAATCCATAGATTTATCAGGCAATGGTGGAGCAAATTCAGAGCTTATTTTACATGGCCATGTTTCCGCAGGTTCAGGACAATTCTTGCATTCACTTTTTTTGTGCCATTGAAGTCGGTTAGTGAACTTCTTTGGGATTCTTATGTAACCACAGTCACAAAATACCGTTCCAAAAGAGCACTGTGCTCTACTGTTTATGGTATTAAAAACCTGGGCATCCACCTTGATCGCGCCTTGTCCTTGAAGGAGCATGCTGCTCGCACCGCCGGTTTCTGCTTCTATGTGCTGGGCCTGTTACGCCGAGTTTTCCCTCTCCTCCCGGATTCTACTCGCAAAACCCTTATTCAGGCTTTGGTTAAGAGCCGGCTGGACTATTACAACGCTCTCCTAGTCTCAGCCAATGAGTCCTCATTCAGCAGATTGCAGGTGGTCCAGAACACTGCAGCACGCCTCGTCATGAATGCCCCACCGAGAACTGCCTCCCTCCCCCTTCTTCAACGTCTCCACTGGCTCCCTGTCCGCAAACGTGTGATATTCAAAGTTTCCTGTATCGTACACAAGGCTTTGCATAACAAAGGTCCTCTCTACATCTCATCGAAACTCAAGCCTTACGCCCCTTCTAGGACCCTCAGGTCAGGAAACAAAGCGCTCCTCTTAGTACCCCGGATCAGGAAAACTAGGCTAGGCGGGAAATCCTTTTCCTACCTCGCTCCCTCCCACTGGAACCAGCTCCCTATTCACCTCAGACAATGCCCCGACTAGTTGCGCTTCAGGAAACTCCTCAAGACCGCTCTATTCTAACAATGCCGTCAGCCTGTCTAGCAGCACAGTCCAAAGCGCTGAGATACCCCTTCGGGGGTGATTCAAGCGCTATATAAAACCTACAAATAATAATAAAAATTAACCTTTAGACCTTGTTTCTAGAGCTATTCATGTGCACCCGCTGTTCATAGGTGCTCCTATGAAGAATTACCAAGCCGCCTATCTTCAAACATGCAGTCTCACAGATGCACTGCTGAAATACAGCAGACTTGCTGCGTCACATTTACTCCACTTAATTTCCTTGTTATCAACTCTCTTTATTGAAAGTACAGTTAAGATGAATTTTCTACATTGCTGAAATTGCCAATTGTTAATGATACTAAATGATTGCATCCATTTTCCAAACAATCATCATATTATCATAACAATTCTTCATGTACCACAGTATCCCCAATGTAGTTGGACATAGCCGGTTCCAAACCATCAGTGACAGGGGCAGAGGCTCAGCACGCCTCACTGCTTCCTCACGGTTTGGAACCAGAGGAAGATTTCTGCTTCAGACAGCAGCATATACCGAAATAAATGCAAGGTCAATATAAGGCATACCCCATGAAGGAATTATGCGCCAATTGTACTCAGAGGTTCCTTATTTTCATCCAATGTTCGAAGGTCAAGCTAGAGAGAATCAAACAGATTCTGCTCATCCCATCAGCATGAGTTGCCTCTTTCAGTTGTGAACATATTTGCAATTTGGCCGATCCTCTATCAAGGTTACAGATGAGTAAACTGGTGTGGAGGTTTTTGAAGTAATAGAATGTGGTTGTTTATGAGGGTAATTGTAAAATGAGGGTAACATTTAAATTTCAAGCCATTGGAAAAAAATATTATTTATCTGTTTATATAACCATTGCATTTAACTAAAACACAATATATAACAAAATAAAAAATACAAATTGACAAATAATTTTTAACAAAAATAAATCAATTAATATTACACAAAAACCAACTTCAAAATGCATTTATTTTTTATTTTGTCTATATTTTAAATGAACCCACGACTCTTTTCTGCAATAAACCCTACACACCGCTACTGAAAACAAATAAATCAGAAACCCATATAAAAACATTCAACATTACTTTTACATAAAATGTTCTCAAATATTTGTTTACAATGACATTTGTGTAAATAACCACTAAATTCAACTCTTAAATACGGCACTGCATAAACAATAAAAAAATACAACACTTTTAATAAAAAATATTAAATAAATAATATAACCTACGATATTTTTAGCAAAAATATTTTTAACCAAATTAAAAAGCACTAAAAAACAATGGGGCATATTAGCAAGACCCACGTTAAAATTATCGCCGTTTTAGCGGCAGGAAACTGCCGCTAAAACGGCGATAATGGGCTTGCTAATATGCGTTATGGAATTCAATAGAAGCCCAGGTTAGATGTCCTGCACATCTAACCTGGGCTTCTATTGAAATTCTATAACGCATATTAGCAAGCCCATTATCGCCGTTTTAGCGGCAGTTTCCTGCCGCTAAAGCGGCGATAATTTTATCGCGAGTCTTGCTAATATGCCCCTATGTCTTTAATCTATTGCACAATTCTCTAAGTTTTTTCTATACGTGTGAATACAGCTCCTGGGTGTGGAAGACACCTGGATATGGAAGTTGATCAGGGGCAGACTGAGACAGAAAATAGGCCCAGACACCAAAATAAAATTGGCCTCCATTAGTGATTTCAAAAGCTAAAAAGTGGCCAAATTTGGACAGTTTTCAATTTCTAAAAACATGCTGTGTAAGCATTTTGCAAGGTATGGATTTGATTTTACTGCAGGCAATGTTTCTTTTAAAATTAGGGAAGTCAGCAGTAAAAACTGGCCCAGCAGACCGTAAAACAGACCCACAAACAGCCAAAAAGGCCCATGCACTGACCTGTCAGACCAGCCCATCAGGTACTGCCTGATTGAGGTGGAAACCCTCCTTATTTGCCCTCTAACCATCAACAGTTTTGTGTTGTACTTAGTCCCCTTTGACCTGCACCTAAGCTTGTCCAAAACATTTTACCATACTGTTTTGAGAGAGGACAGCAATTGGAAAACCCACACAAATGCCTCTCTCTTTAATGACACTGATCATTTCATGCTTGTCGCAGAATTTCCCTGTCCCACCCCATCACACTCCAATCGTCCTTCTTACTTTTCTTGAAATCCATTTTAAAAAGTAACTTGGGTGCTCTCTACTGTCTCTTGCAGGCATTCTCCCCCTCTGACAATACCTGGGACAGTGCCGCCCTCTTCTTCATAACTTGGGCATTTGTCTGGATTTTGACGAGTAGTAAATTATCCAGAACAAAGTGGAGCCATCAGTCCTAGTCATCCACCTGTTCGAATCAAGGTACTCAACAGTAATATGTAGATTAGGAAACTAGGGGAAATGAGGGAAGGAGAAGACAACAGAGACACTGGCACAATGTGGCATCCACAATGTGAGAAAGCAGGATCTGTTGGCAATGTCCCCCCACTTTTTGCCCCCATTTTGACTACTAGGTGCTAGTTTTCTGACTCTGATTGAACACTGGACTCAGGGCCTGTGCTCTGGTTAAAAGTACATGGTAATTAGGTATAATTACAATCGGTACTGACAGACCCCTGTAAGTCCCTAGTATATAATAAAGCAAGGGGGATTCAACCTACCTAAAAGTCCCTAGGATATAATAGGGCAGGCAGGTTGAGAGGCCCAGTAGATTTCCTGCGCTGGAGTGTGCACTACTCTGTTGCCTGCTGTCATATTAAAAGTCAGCCCTGCCTTGCAGGCTGTTTTTATCTCGTAATTATATGCAAATTCGACTTTGAAAATAAAGGTACTTCAAAAGTAGTAATCTACCTTATTTTTACATATAAGTCACCCCTAAGTTCTCCCTTAGATGCCTCAATGGTAGTGTGCCATGTAAGTATGAGCAGGGACCTTATAAAATATGTTTTATAAGTCCTGGTAAGGGACCAACTGCCAAATTCATTTTTTCCCCATTGTAGATAACTTGCTCCATAGGCTAACATTGGAATATTTTATTTAAGTATAAATATCGACGAAAGCATGCTAAAAATGTCATTCAAGGACTTAAAATGAAAGTTATGATAAATCCCACAACTTGACAGTGTTAGATTTTTAATGACTGTCACAGAAAATAGGCTGTGAAACTTTCCTTTCTCTAAGCCAAAATCCAGCCTTCGAGCTGCCCTCTTCTGATTGGCTAGCCTCTGCCAGGCTGAGCCAAGATGTTTTAATGAGGTGTGAAGTAGCCTTCTAGAGATACATTGGATTTCCTGTGGGTGGAGAACTGCAGCTGCAGAAGCTACAGGCAGGAAAGGGGGATAGAGTGGCCAAACTGGTCTTCAAAGGGAAAATGACCCTTTGGGGACAGCACAGGCTCACCCCCACAACCTGCAACCCCAGCCTCACAGGAGCCCCTGGAATTAGATTAAGGAAGGGGGTGGAAGGGGAGTGCTAAGGAATCTTACCCACGCCAGTGTTTTTGCTTAGCCTGATCTAACCTCCAAGGAGAGACTTTCTCCATTTTGGATTTTAGAAGAATGGTGTTTTCTGGGACAAGAATATGTCACACTTTGGAGGAAGTGGTCATATACCTTAGTGGCACTCTGCTTCCAATTGGTCAGGGGTGTCCCCCTGTTTGACACCCAGGAGCAATGCATAAATATGGAGGAGTTGCCCAGTAACTCAGATCTACTGCCTGAAACTACAAGGAGAAGAAGGACTTCCCTGCTGGAACCCTAGCCTGCACCTCAAAGGATTGCACTCTGAAGGACTGCACCTGCTGCAGACATGGAACTACATCCCTAAGGACATTGCCTTGCTTCAAGAAGGATTAAGGAGTGTACTCCCTGCAAGGTATAGGTTAATTGATCTCACCTGCAACATTGCCACCCAGAACTCCCCATTCTGGAGTGTGTCCAGTCGGCTTTTAGGGATTTGGCCATGTGCATTGTGGGAATTGTAGTCCCAACATCCCAAAGACCATCTCAGAGATTCTAGACCCCTGGATTGATGTTGTGGATACTTTAAACCCTCTAGGAGACCTTCTGGAAGAAGTTCCAGAAGTTTGGAGGAACCTTTCTACAAAGCTCATAAGTTGACCAGGTGCATTGTGGGAGTTCTAGTCTGAGACCTCAAGAGGCAAGCCAGAGCATCGGATCCCTCGGCTGATGCTGTGGACCACTTTTGTGCATCAAGAAACACTTCTGGAAGTAAATGTAAAGAACTCTTGAGTTTGTCACAGTCCAGCATGACTTTTTTCAACCCTTTGAGCGCTATTTGCTTCTCAGCACTATTTCTACTTTAAATCTTTAAAACTCCAGGTCTCTGGTTCCCTACATTGGATTTTTGTCATTTTGGTGTCTATTTGTTCATAAAAATACAACCTATTTTTTTTAAATTTGAGTTGGATTTTTATTGTGTGCTGTGTCTTACGTATTTAATGTATTGGTGTTTTTAAATGCTTTACCCACTTGTCTCCTAAGTTACTCCTACCTGCTTTTGTCAGCTACCAAGGTTTGAGCAAGGGAATCATTTATTGAGACCCTGACTGACCCTTTTATTCTGCTTGTGGCCTTATTGTTGTATATGCTTTATTTCGACAACCTATGTCATAAAAGCTTCAAGAAACATTTAAGGAAAAGTAGAAAAGTGCAAATTGACATATAATACAACAAGATAATCCAAAAAGATGCACACAGACAGTCTATAAAAGTGCACTATTGCATCCAATAAATACTACAGTTGTCGAAAGCTACACAATAAAAACGATTAAAAATTCATTGATAAAAACATAAGTGGTTTACAGTAAAAAACAGTTTAAAAAAGTGTAAGTAAAACAATCCTTCCTGGCGTGGGCCTCAAAATAAGTGCAGTGTGAAACCCACAATGCATGCCCAATAAAAAAACAAGTTAAACCCACTTTCAGATGACGAGAGGTAATCTAATATAAATTGCCAGTGCATAAAATGTGGTCTCAATGGAGGATTAAACGGCCATCAAGCGCTAGAATGATTTCTTCGCAACTTGTGGGGTACACTATTAGGCCACACCTGGCAGGGCTTTTCGTCTAATTAGCCAGGCATGGCTAAGGAACTTGGCCACACCACACACAAAAAGAGCTCTTGAGTCAGACCTAAGAATGCGCAGAGCAACCCGATGGTCCTGCGTGCCCGGTTGTCGGCAGATTGGTTTTAGCCATTTCGACCTTGGTGCATTATACGCCAACAAGCAAACATAACATGAGCAACACACTCCAACGGGGCTCTGCAGCAGGGACAATCTTCTGATGTCTGTTTCGGTGGGTGCCATTTTGCAGTTAAAGCGCAAACAGGGAGCGTGCCGAACCTAAAATGAATATACAGCGTCCTGTCCCTCGGGACCTGAATTATATCTAAATAGTGCTCTAGGCGTCTAGTCTGCTTATGAAGATAGAATTCTTCCGTCAATCTGCCCACATTGGGTTTGCAGATTTCCTGGCTGTCCACCCAAACCCAATACATCCGTTTGTGCTCCTCTTTACTTGGTGGGTCTTGCCTGTCCCAATGTCCTTGAAAGCCCAGAGCTGTCAGTGTTTTCCTGATATTTGAGATCCATCTAATTCTGTGGCCAACATCTATATGTATGACCTCAGTAAGTGCTTCAGCATATTTGGAGAGTTCGGGGGTCCGCCTAATACGAGCCCAAAAGAGCAATGGACGCAACTTTGCTATGTCACTGATCGATCGCCTGCCCATGTTGAGCATTAAAGGTGTTAATGGAATGTTACGGGGGAGCATCACCAGGTTCCTCAAAAACTTATGTTCAGATCTACAAATGTCCTCGACATTGTCGAACCCCCATAGCTCGGCTTCATAAAGAGCTGTGCTGACTGCTTTGGCGTCATAAACCGTGAAGTCCGGTGCAACTGGCCTACTTTGTGAGGAGCGATGTTCTTTGCCTAGTGTTCCGGCCACACATTTATGACCCATGAGCATCTTAGCTAGGTGGGGCCTCCATGACATTTTATCAGAGAGTCGGACGCCCAGGTAGTCGAAGGTACTGACTCTCTCCAGGGTTACCCCACCCAGCAAAAGATTGCTTCTAAACGATTTGTGGGGGTTAAATGTCATGAACTTGGTTTTTGAGGTATTGATAACCAATCCCCGGGAGTCACAAAAAAGTACGAATCTATTAAGTTATCTCTGTAAGCCTGCTGGGGTCTTAGACACCAGCAGGGTATCGTCAGCAAACAGGAGGGTGGGTACCTTATCGCCCGCCAGGGTTGGTGCGTCAGCTGGATCTTCTTGCAAAAAACTAACCACCCCGTTCATATATAAGGAGAACAGGGTTGGTGCCATGACACAACCCTGGCAGACTCCCCTGTTAACTGGGATCCGCTCCGTCAGCTGGCCTTGTGTCCCCCATCTCACCTGTGCATAATTGCCCTCATGGAGCCGGACCAGCAGGTTAAGGATAAAAGGTGGAATACCCATGTCTCCGAGTGTATGCCACAGCTTATTCCTGGAAACCAGGTCAAAGGCAGTCTTTAAATCGATAAATGCGAGGTAGAAACTGCCCTTGCAGATTTACCACTGTTTTCCAGTATATAAGGAGCAGCCTAACAACCTGGTCGATCGTTCCAGTGCTGGTCCTGAAGCTGGCTTGATATTGAGAGAGAATAGCTTTGTCTTCTGCCCATAGTTGAATCCTCTGTAACAGAATTCTACCGAAGACATTCTGCATTGCATCTATCTAACAAATTGGTCTGTAGTTCGAAAGGTCTTCTCTGGCACCCTTTTTGTAAATCGGGACCACCTCGGCGCCCTTCCAGGACCCCGGTACTGGGCTACCGCTAGCAATGGCGTTAGTGAGGAGAAGGATGTTACGTGCCCAGTTTGTAGTATCTGCGAGGAATAAATCGCCAGGCAGACCATCCAGTCCAGCTGCTTTAGCAGGGACTATTTTCCTTAGTGTGGCCTCAATCTCAGCCAGAACAAAGGGCTCAATATCACTACCAGCATTAGAAAAGTCATAAGAGTCACATGGCTCCTCGGATGGCATGGCCTCTGGTGCTGAATAAAGCTTCCTGAAATGGTCATGCCATTCATGACTTGGGATGTGATTAGGGAGTGAGCATACATCTTTCTTATTACCCCGAGTAACTAGGGTCCAAAATAAATTGGTATCCTTGGCTAAACTTGCTTCCTTCAATTTCTGCCAGTGTGATTCGTCCCATTTAATCTTTGCTTGGTACAAGGCTGCTCTGTAGTTCTTCCTAGCAACTTTGATCAGGGGGCAGTTCTTATCTCTGATTGCTATGGCTAGAAGCTGTTGTTTGTGCCTGCAGTCTTTCATGTACCACGAGTGAAGCCCTTTGGAGGGCACACTGGGCTGACTGCTCTTACCGGGGGCTAAGAAGTATGCACTCAGTTGTTCCACTGTACGAGAATGGACAGTGAGAACGTCTGCCAGTCTGCGTGGGTCAAAGACTGCAGCCTGAAGTTCTGAGGTGCTCAGGGCCAAGACTTGCCGTATACCAGCAATTTTAGATTCTTGCAGTGCGACCTTGCGCCATTTTAAGAATCTTTTACAGTTAGAAGGAACGATCTCTCTGGTGATAATTAAAGTTGGGGTGCTCTCAAGATGACAAGGGACAACCCATGGAGACTTCATAGTAGCGCAAAGGGGGTTATGGTCGCTGTCAGTGGTATTACCCACATGCATATCTACCAGATCTCCCCAGAGCCTTACATCTAGTAGAATGTAATCGATGCATGACGGGCAGCTAGCTCTATTGTAGGTGTTGCACCCAGGCAATCCAATGGAGTTCTTCCGTTCACTGCCCTCAAGCCAAACTCTGTCGTGAGGGCATTAAGTTGGAGTGCTAACTGTGTCCATCTTTTAACAGGGGGCATATTTAGTGGGGGGGATGGCCCATTTATTGTCGTCATCCTCAACCCCCAGCAAACCCTCCGTATCCAGGGGCTCAAAAGTGCAATTGAAATCTCCTGCCACCACGATTCTAGAGTGGGGCAAGCAACTAGCTAAGCTTTCTTCCTCCACAGGGCTTGGTCGCCCCACTCACTGCTGCTGCTCCTGCCTGCCTTGCCGCCTCCTGCCTGGAGATTCCTTCGCTCGCTGCCCGCTGCTCCTGGGACTTTCCCGCTGCCTGCTGCTCCTGGGACTTTCCCGCTGCTCCTGGGACTTTCCCGCTGCCCGCTGCTCCTGGGACTTCCCGCCACTGCCTCCCTGCGGCCCCGCCCCCCCGTGATTCCATTCGCCGCCCCGCTCCCGCCACCCAGCTGCTCCTCCCTCCCGGCTCCTTACTTAAGGGGACCGTAGGGGACCACAGAGTGTGACCGCTCAGCCCTCCACAGGGCTTGGTCGCCCCACTCACTGCTGCTGCTCCTGCCTGCCTTGCCGCCTCCTGCCTGGAGATTCCTTCGCTCGCTGCCCGCTGCTCCTGGGACTTTCCCGCTGCCCGCTGCTCCTGGGACTTCCCGCCACTGCCTCCCTGCGGCCCGCCCCCCCGTGATTCCATTCGCCGCCCCGCTCCCGCCACCCAGCTGCTCCTCCCTCCAGGCTCCTTACTTATGACGCCCCCTGAGCGACCGCGCAGCGGCTCGCGCGCAGCGGGAGCACCGACGGAGCGCCGAAGGTGCGCCAAAGGTAAGCCCGTCTGCGCCCGTCCGCGCCTGGCCCGCGCCCAGCACCAGGACCCCTGGATCCCACCGATGCAACACTACTCGACGGACCTACGACGCCGCCACCCTCACCGCACTCAATGCCGGCCGGAACCCTGCCTGCTACCGAGCCTCACCGAGACGCACCCACGGACCCTTCACCTGCCAAGCCTGCCGATTCACCTGCCCCCGGACGTGCACCACCTCCGCCAAGTCGAGCACCAGCAGCAACCACCTGAAATGCATCCTGTTGAACACCCGCTCCGTGCACAGGCACGCCGTGGAACTCTGGGACCTGCTCGACGCAACAGCACCGGACGTCGCCTTCCTCACCGAAACCTGGATGAACGCCTCCTCAGCGCCCGACATCGCCATAGCCATCCCGGACGGATACAAGATCACCCGGAAGGACCGCGTCAACCAGACGGGAGGAGGCATCGCCATCGTACACAAGAACACCATCCGCATCTCGACTAACTCCGACGAGACCTTCACCGCCGCCGAACACCTACACTTCCAGATACACACTGACCCCAAGACCACCCTCCGAGGCACCCTCATCTACAGACCCCCGGGACCACGCACACTATTCAGCGAAGACATCGCAGACTTCATCAGCCTGCACGCCATGCCCTCCGCCGACTACATCCTCCTAGGGGACCTCAACTTCCACCTGGAGAACAACAACGACAGAAACACCACCGCCCTGCTGGACAACCTCGCCAACCTCGGACTCAAGCAACTGGTGAACACGCCCACCCACTACGCCGGCCACACGCTTGACCCCGTCTTCTCTTCCAGCAAGCACATCTCCTTCAGCCACGCCACCGGACTCCACTGGACCGACCACAGCTGCGTCCACTTCAGCTTCAGAAAGACTGCGACCCACCACCACCCGCAACAGGCTCCCCGCCGGAGCTGGAGCAAGATCACCGCCGAGCAGCTCACCGCCTCCCTCAGCCAGAACACACCCACCAACACAACGTACCCAAACGAAGCAGCCAGCAACCTCGCCAAGTGGCTGACCGCCTGCGCCGACGACCTCGCACCACTAAAAACCCTCCCAGCAGACCCGGAAGCAAGAAAACCCCTTGGTTCACCAACGAACTCAAGGAATCCAAGAAGAACTGCCGCACTCTCGAGAAAGCCTGGCGACTCGACCAGACCACAGACAACAGGACCGCCCTCAAGCACGCCACCCGCAAACACCACCAGCTGATCCGTGCCACCAAGAAGTCGGCACTCAAAGAACGACTGGACAACAACGCCCACGACAGCAAGGAACTTTTCAGCATCGTCAAAGAGTTCTCCAACCCCAGCGCCGGAAACAACGACATCACCCCCTCGCAAGACCTCTGCAACTCACTCGCCGCGTTCTTCCACCGCAAGATCACCGACATACATAACAGCTTCGACGCACAGACCACGCACCCTACCGCCGAACCAACGCCCGCCACCACCACCCTCTGCAACTGGACCCCGATCAGCACCGAAGACACCACCCGCACGATGAACTCCATCCACTCCGGATCACCAACCGACCCCTGCCCACACCACGTCTTCAACAAAGCCGACGCCACCATCGCACCCCATCTCCGGGACATCATCAACTCCTCCTTCCACACCGCCACCTTCCCGGAGAGCTGGAAGCACGCCGAGCTTACCGCCCTCCTGAAGAAACCAACGGCGGACCCCACCGACCTCAAGAACTACCGTCCCATCTCGCTCCTTCCGTTTCCGGCCAAAGTCATCGAGAAGACCGTCAACAGACAGCTTGCCGCCTTCCTCGAGACGAATGGATCCCTCGACCCCTCGCAGTCCGGGTTTCGGGCCAACCACAGCACCGAGACCGCCCTTATCGCAGCCACCGACGACATCAGAACCCTAACCGACAACGGGAAACAGCAGCCCTCATCCTCTTGGACCTCTCCGCGGCGTTCGGCACCGTCTGCCACCGCACCCTAGTGAAGCGCCTCAGCAACATCGGAATCCGAGAGAAAGCACTGGAATGGATCATCTCGTTCCTCGCCGGAAGAACCCAGAGAGTCCGCCTCCCCCGTTCAGATCCGAGGCCACCGAAGTCATCTGCGGCGTTCCACAAGGATCTTCACTCAGTCCAACCCTCTTCAACGTCTACATGAGCCCCCTCGCAGCCATCGCACGCCAACACAACCTCAACATCATCTCCTACGCCGACGATACCCAGCTGATCCTCTCCCTCACCAACGACCCCACCACCGCCAGAGCCAACCTACACGACGGGATGAGAGACGTCGCCGACTGGATGAGGAACAGCCACCTTAAACTGAACTCAGACAAGACGGAAGTCCTCATCCTGGGCTCATCACCCTCCGCCTGGGACGACTCTTGGTGGCTCCCGGCCCTGGGCACCGCGCCCAAGCCAACGGACCACGCACGCAACCTGGGCTTCATCCTGGACTCCTCCCTGTCGATGACCAGACAAGTCAACGCCGTCTCATCTTCGTGCTTCAACACCCTGCGCATGCTCCGCAAGATCTTCAGATGGATCCCCACTGAAACCAGGAAGACCGTCACCCAGGCACTGCGTCACCAGCCGACTGGACTATGGGAACACCCTCTACGCCGGAACCACAGCCAAACTTCAAAAAGACTCCAGCGCATCCAGAACGCCTCCGCACGACTCATCCTGGACATCCCCCGACACAGCCACATCACCGGACACCTGAAAGACCTGCACTGGCTCCCCGTCAGCAAGAGAATCACGTTCAGACTCCTCACCCACGCACACAAGGCCCTCCACGACCTGGGCCCCAAGTACCTCAACGACCGCATGACCTTCTACACGCCCACCCGCCAGCTACGATCAACCAGCCACGCCCTCGCCACCGTACCACGCATCCGCAGAGCCACCGCCGGAGGAAGATCCTTCTCCTACCTGGCAGCCAAGACCTGGAACTCCCTCCCCACTCACCTTCGGCGAACCCAGGACCATCTCTCCTTCAGGAAGCAGCTCAAGACCTGGCTGTTCGAGCAGTAACTTACCCCCTCCCCCAGCGCCTTGAGACCCTCCCGGGTGAGTAGCGCGCTCTATAAATGCCGTGATTGATTGATTGATTGATTGAAGCTGTAATAATAGGTGAGGGCCTGCCCCCTTTGGTCCCCCTTACATAGATGTTAAACAAATCAAGCATGCTCCCCCCCTTGGGCCCCCTGATGCTGAGTCCCAAGATGTCCGGGCTGGAGCTTGGTTGTAAAGTAATTCGACAGCCCAGGGCAATGTTCACCCAGATGATCAAACCCCCTGACCGGTGCCCTCTCCCCACCGTTGTTGCTGGCGAGTAAAAACAAGCATAGCCTGATTTATGCAGGGGGGCCAGACTCCAGGTCTCTTGAAAAATGCATATGTCAAAACCCTCAATTAGTTCGTTCCAATGGGGGATTGACAGTTTGCTACTTAGCCAAGCCACATTCCAAGATAATATCTTCAGCTGGTGATGTGAAGCTGAACTAGGTACGATGTTTCTGCTTGGAATGTGTTGGCTGGGCAGGGCTAAGGCGGGAGGCGATACCTGAGAGTCTAGAAGTGTAGAATGTTCCACACCTCGGGCCCTCTCAATGTCTATAGGAGAGCTGCTATGACCCATCTTCCCCCGGGATCTATCTTCCGTTAGCTCAAAATCAACGCTTGGGACCGGGATGTTATGGGGACTTGGCTTACTATTTGAGAGGGTGATATATGGCCCAGGGTGCAATTGAGGCTCAGTCAGTAGTCAATCTATAGCCTCCAATGAGGTTCCTTCAGCTAAAGGAATGGATGGTTGCGGAAATCGCCTAAACTGTATGGAGGAGGTTTCAGGGGGACAGGTACGGTATTCCAGGGCAAGGAGGTTTTCAGCCAAATCTGCCCTAATCATGGTAAGCTCAATGCAATCTAATGGTTGGGCGGGAAAAGTGCATCTTCGAGCCCTAGTGATGTCATCACGTATCACTGAGCGGCAGCCCCTAACATGGCGAATCGAATGGATGGCTTTGTTGATCAGAGAGTCTTCATTCTCAAAGCCACTCCTTGAGCCAAGCTTGGGGACATTAACCATGAAGATTTTCGGGGCATGGGGCGAATGGGAGGTATCTAGATGGTTCGATTGATTTTGAGCCTTCTGTAGGGGGCGCTGTGCCAGGGGTGGGATAGTGGATCTGGTGCAGTTTGCAGAATTCTGGGTGACTGCTATAAAGATCTTTGTGAGTGCTAGTTTTAGAGTTATTTGAATACTTGGCCATGGAGTGAGATGGAGTGTGCTTATAGGTTGGCACAACAGAGGGGGGTAAGATGGAATCATGGCCTATAATACCCCTATCATTAATGGCTGTCACACGCACCGTGTGGGATTGTGGGTAATGTTCTGTCAATAGGTTTATGCGCTGCTGACAAGGTGGATCCTTTTGTAGTATCAGTTTGACCAGAGTAGTGAGATCTTCAATCATGGATCTCATAGTTCCTATCTCGGACCTAAGCATGTTAATGAGCTGGGGTGTGTCCTGCGATTCTGGGCTGAGCTGTACGTTGGGCCCTACGATATGCATAAGGGGTAGCTGGGACATAACTTCCCTGCAATCATCAGGCAAATCTGCCAGTGGTGTGAACCTGTTTGCGCAGGAGATAGCAGGTCCAGGCTGGCAGTCATTGGTGCAAGTAAGAGAGGTGGAAGAATGACAAGCCCTTGCGGAGTCTAATGGTGTCTCTAGTGGTATCTCTATGTTGGATGTGGGAGCACCCTTTTGTTTTGTTTTTTTCGAACATTGCTGGAATGGTGGTTGAACGGGGTGGGCTGGTGGATTTAGGGGGGATTGGCCAGGGGTGTGAAGCGTAGTTGGTTCAGCCTCTAAAATACCTTCACATTCACTAATAAGGGTATCTATTCGATCCAAAACGCAGTTACTTCCTGCGTGTTTAAGTGATTTCCTCGCCTTTTTCCACTTGTCAGCCTGACCATTACCGCCACCTCCTCCTCCTATTCCCTCCATGGTCTTCCTTTTACCCATATTTTTAACCTGTACAAAACAATGGCAATGAACAACCAAATAACTAGTGCTCAAGTTGCTGGCAAATGTCGAGAGCACGCTCAAGGCTGCAGTGGTGAGGCGTTAATTCATAAGCCTGTACAGAGAATTCCAGTCAATAGAGTTTTTCAGCTTGTCTCAACGCGGGACCTGCTCATGTAAAAACAAAAAAGTTCACACAGTACCTCGAGGAGCAGGTGTCAATCCACGGCGCAATCCAAGGGCCCGATGAAAGAGGGGTGGCCCTGCCCTGCCTCTTCCTGTAAATGACGGGCAAGGACGGGCCCACCCTTGGCCCGGGCTTCACCGCGGGAAGCTTCGTGCGCTTAAGAGCGCTATAGCTCCTCCCTCAAGGGAGCAGTGCAGCCTGGGACAGGTAATCCCTCCAGGCATAGTGGCAAGTGGCAGCAGGAATGCGGCAAAGTGTGGGTCCTGCGCCGCGGGAAGCTTCGTGCGCTTAAGAGCGCGATAGCTCCTCCCTCCAGGGAGCAGTGCAGCCTGGGACAGGTAATCCCTCCAGGCGTAGTGGCGAGTGTCAGCAGGAATGCGGCAAAATGTGGGTCCCACGCCGTGGGAAGCTTCCTGCACTTAAGAGCGCAATAGCTCCTCCCTCCAGGGAGCAGTGCAGCCTGGGACAGGTAGTCCCTCCAGGCGTAGTGGCGAGTGGCAGCAAGAATGCGGCAAAGTGTGGGTCCCACGCCGCGGGGAAGCTTCGTGCGCTTAAGAGCGCGATAGCTCCTCCCTCCAGGGAGCAGTGCAGCCTGGGACAGGTAGTCCCTCCAGACCTAGTGGCGAGTGGCAGCAGGAATGCGGCAAAGTGTGGGTCCCACGCCGCGGGAAGCTTTGTGCGCTTAAGAGTGCGATAGCTCTTCCCTCCAGGGAGCAGTGCAGCCTGGGACAGGTAGTCCCTCCAGGCATAGTGGCGAGTGGCAGCAAGAATGCGGCAAAGTGTGGGTCCTGCGCCGCGGGAAGCTTCGTGCGCATAAGAGCGCGATAGCTTGTCCCTCCAGGGAGCAGTGCAGCCTGGGACAGGTAGTCCCACCAGGCGTAGTGGCGAGTGGCAGCAGGAGTGCGGCAAAGTGTGGGTCCCACGCCGCGGGAAGCATCATGCGCTTAAGAGCACGATAGCTCCTCCCTGCAGGGAGCAGTGCAGCCTGGGACAGGTAGTCCCTCCAGGCGTAGTGGCGAGTGGCAGCAGGAATGCGGCAAATTGTGTGTCCCGCGCCGCGGGAAGCTTAGTGCGCTTAAGAGCGCGATAGCTCCTCCCTCCAGGGAGCAGTGCAGCCTGGGACAGGTAGACCCTCCAGGCGTAGTGGCGAGTGGCAGCAGGAATGCGGCAAAGTGTGTGGCCTTATTTCTAGTGGTGAATCACTACTCATCACAGCTAATAATCCACTTTCCAACACATAACAACTGAGAGTCATCTCTGAACGACTACTTGGATATCTTAAATGAAAGAGAGATAGAGATAGACAATGTAAGAGTTTTGGTTCCTCAGAACACATTACAATATTCAATACTAATTAAGTTCTTATGCCTTTTTCTCCCTCTATGTGAAAGTACTGTGACTAACCCCAGTCCTTCCTGGTACCCAGACTGGAGCCATATAGCTGAGGAGAGGCTTCTGACCCACAGTAATGTAGAACAAGCATTTGCAATGCAATAGGTCTCGCAATGGCAAGATATTGAGCTATTGGCATTCTAAATGGCAATGTCTTTTATTTATGTGATTAAAAAACCTGCAATAATAGAAGGCATTGTCATTTACAATACCAATAGGTCAAAGTTTCTAAATGCGAGACCTATTGCATTGCAAATGCTTGTTTACTATTCAGCCTCTTAACAGCTTCGGTTTTTTCCTGCATTGTGCCATTCAGGGCAAAGATTGCATTTGGCTGGTAAATCCTGCAGGCATTATTACTAAAACAGGACTAAATGCAATGAAAATGGACTACATAAAAGTAATGGCACTTAAGTAAAAGAAAGACCATGCTCCGGGGCAGATGCTAAATGTCAGCTACATACTGCAGGATGTTATTTCCCTGTGCAAGTTTTGTTACCCACGAAAGACGGCAGACTAGTAACTCATAAATAAACGTATTCAGATGAGGTGGAACCCAGCATGCTTTGTGGGCGAGGACACTAAGAATTACCTTTCATTGCAGCTTGTTTCAGATTTAGATGTTTATAGGTTAAATAAGGATTATTTAAAACACAAATGTAACTGTGGAAATTCAGATGTGTACAGAGCACACTAACCCAGAAAGGGAGCCACATTTAGTTAGTCATAAGCACGTGACCATTTTCATTCTATTGAAATCAGTACGGAATAACGTAGTTTAAAGTATATTGACTTCCGTAACATTGGAGTAAGTAACAGAGTTGAAATAGCTGTCTGGGGTAACTGCCCATTTCATTTAGTGGTAAAAGGAAGTAGAACTGTTTCATAAATGTCAATCACGGCTTCACTCAGCCAGAGCCCTGGACTCCAGCAGACACTTTATAGATTTATAATGAAACATAAAGCAAGGGGGAGAGGGGCGCCTCGCGGATGCGACGTGGGCTCTCTGTTTCACATTAAAAGCAGTGCTCCCCGACAATCCATTAGCGTAGACTCCTAAGTGACACGTTTATACCTTCTCCCAGCGAGCTGCAAGAAGGAGATTTGTTTTAGAAATGCTTAATTTCACTGGCTGAGAAGACCGGTATTATACATTTCAAAATATTACCAACAGACGAAGAGAGAAAAGCCACGTCTTTTCAAAAATGTACTATGCTCTTGACCAAGTCCTAAATAAGTGTCAGAGGCACAGATGTGTGTGTATCTGATGGCAAGCTTTAAGTCGAACCAAGACCTGGTTGACTCAACCAATATTTAAATAATGAATATGGAAGTGCAGAAATTAACAGACAGCTGCACGAGCACCTGGTATTCCTGATCCAGACAGTAAATGTGTTACCAGCCACATTTGGAGTTAAAACGAAACGGAGCCATCATGCTTTCAACCCGGAAATTTCAGCTGCCCGAAGTACTGGAACCTCCTGGGTAAAGTGCGGGGAAGAATTCTAAATTACCAGGGAAATCTGATCCGGAATTGTCAGCGCAGCGCTCGTGACGAGCTCCATGCTAATTATGTATGCAACTGCAAGTGAGCATGCTGGGCTGCAAAAATCCTAAAAAAAAGTTCCCCTCGGACACAATTAAAACATGAAAGCGGACGAAAACTGTGGTTAGGCGGTGCTGCTTCCGGATAAAACGGAAGTGACTTATCACATGCACAGCCAACCATAAGCCTGCTAAGAAGAACAATTCCACAGTTAACAAATGGCAAGCGGCAAGAGAAAGTACCCGGCAGTTTCACCCCTGATACTGATTACTTGAAGTCTCGGAGAGACAGCGCATGCGCGCTGCCAAGCCGAGACCTAAAAACAAGGGTCGGAGAAGCAGACAGGCGATTGAGGAGCTGTTAAATGATGGTTTGATGCCCCTGGAAAAGTACTGAGGAATCAGAGTGGTAGTACTTTGGGAGGGAGGGGTGGGGGGGGGAAGCAGACCACAAACCAGTGACTGTGTGTAAAAGGCCGCTTTTATTGAACAGGTGCACATAACAATATAAATACCTCGGCAAACAGCCTTACAAAACTAGGCCTCACTAAATAAACCATTTACCTAACACCCCCGAGCCCCGCCCCCACCCCTAGCATTTTCTTTGAGCCCGCCCCCACCCGTACATTACAACATTACAAACCATAGCAAACAATACATCAACGTATAACCCTATAAATTCAACCCGTCCGTTAAACGCCTTCCCCTGCCTGCCCCTTTCCAGCTGTCAAACCCCCAACCTGTGTAACCGAAATAACAAGTAACCTGCCTACCCTTTCCCTGTCGATAAATCCCAACTTCAAAATTAATCACCAAAACCCCTGCCAACCCTGGCAAACTTCAAATGACCCCCGCACAGCACCTGTTCAAGCGACAGTACATAATAGCACCCTGTACACCTGTCTCGTAAAAGCCCCCTTAAAATATTTTTTAGCCCAAGAAAAAAGAGGGGAAACCCAGAGAAGAAAAAGGGTATAAAAATGATTTAATAAAATTTTATAATGAGGGGAGGGAGGGTGGGACAAAATATTTTCTAAGCTGAAGCTCCCGGCCACCAGGTCACCAAACCTAAAATGGTGGCCGGGAGCAGGAGCCCAAAGCATTTATGCTTGGGCTCCAATTGGGCTACAAAAAACAAGCCCAAAGGTAAAATGGCTGATTATCAGCCCGCTCCCCCCGCCCCTTCGCCCCTCCCAAACTGCCCGGGGGGGGGACCTCCCTGCGGTCGGCAACCCCCCCCAAGCCCCCCTTGGGAGGGAGGGGTGGGGGGGGGAAGCAGACCACAAACCAGTGACTGTGTGTAAAAGGCCGCTTTTATTGAACAGGTGCACATAACAATATAAATACCTCGGCAAACAGCCTTACAAAACTAGGCCTCACTAAATAAACCATTTACCTAACACCCCCGAGCCCCGCCCCCACCCCTAGCATTTTCTTTGAGCCCGCCCCCACCCGTACATTACAACATTACAAACCATAGCAAACAATACATCAACGTATAACCCTATAAATTCAACCCGTCCGTTAAACGCCTTCCCCTGCCTGCCCCTTTCCAGCTGTCAAACCCCCAACCTGTGTAACCGAAATAACAAGTAACCTGCCTACCCTTTCCCTGTCGATAAATCCCAACTTCAAAATTAATCACCAAAACCCCTGCCAACCCTGGCAAACTTCAAATGACCCCGCCACCCAGAAAGTAGGGGGGACCACCCCCCCTCTTTCTGCCCCCCCAGAGTAGGCTATTCCCTCTCCAACTTAAACCACATGTCTCTGAACATTCAAGCATCTCGCCAATACCTCCCGAATCTCAAGTAAATAGAGGTCCATTCCAAGCCTGGATAAATGCACTCCGTCATCCCGAAAAAACTCCCCATTCTCAAATCGTATCTCTTTGTGTGTCACTCTCCCAAAACCTAGTCCCCGACAAAACCTAGAAATTTCCGAGTTCACTTTCCTACGTGCCTTGTCAATGGCCCGGGGGTTCACAGCCCCCTCCAAACCCTGCGCGGGACCAATTCAGTCCACAAAACGTGGCACCCTGACCATCGTTCCCTTAAAAGAGACAGATCCCTCTTCATTGCCCTTAGCAACACCATCCCCTTTACTCCACATAAATCATTCTCGCCCAGGTGGATCAACAGGACATCCGGGCACTGACCCCTCACCATCCATTTATTTAGACATGTTAACAGTTCTTTCCAAAGCATACCTCCCTTGCCTTTCCAAACAATTTTAAATACACTGTCATTGAAACCCAACATTTCCCCAAAATAGCTGCGTCGTGCCTGAATCTGCGCCCACTTGATGAATGAATGCCCCACTATCCAAATGGTCAATTCCTTGGATTGAGGCCCAGCCACCGAACCTGAAATGAGAAAATTAGAATAAGACTCACAACAACGAGGATGACGCATGCGCCTCCTCCGCGGTCCTTCTCACATAGCGCTGAAAACAGTCTGACGACCAGCGCCCCAGCCGCATAATGTCCCCCTGTGACCAACCCCGGTTGTGCGCTTCTGTTGCTGCCCCAATCCTGAATGAATGTGTCCCATAACGCGCCCCATCCAGCCCGATGCTCTGTAATGCCTTACGCAGTACCATGCGCAACTGATAATCCGTTACCCGGGACCCATTGTGGTGCCGAAAAACCCCATCGGCCCCGACGCCTTCCGCCAAAGATCTCCAACGGCGCGCCCACTGCAAAGGACATGTTGCAGCTGGGGACGCTGCTTCCAACCAAATTCCTTTCCCTAGGCTTCTCTGATCAGTTTTAGAATTGGCCAGCCAAATTTGTATCCCCTTCTCCGCAAAAAACACATCGTGCCAACTGATGCCCCTTTTAACTTGGTACCCAGGAGTTCCGATACTCTAAAAGCCCCAAAAAACATGAACACCATCAAAGTAGAAAACAAACATGTTTCAAAACCGTCCCTACAAACCCCAGGTAAAGCTTCCAACAACCTGGCCAGAATCTGCCATGAAAGGGGGACCTAGAAAAACGCACCCTTCCCTGCTCCCTAGCCCAGCCTTCTAGCATCCTCCTCCCCACTTCCCCTGCTGAGGGGGAGTATCCCCAAAAGAGTTTTCCCATAAAAGAGATTCCCGCCAATTTCCCGGCGATAGTCACCCTGGAAAGGCCTCTCTCTATAAGGCCTAGGATAAACTGGATCACATCCTCAGACCGCCGCCAACTCTCCTCACGCCTGCAGGCTCCTGATGCCAGGAAATCCCTCCATGCCAGCGCATAAGCCGCCCGCGTGGCCACAGACAAAGAACCTACCACCAATTGTAGCACCCTACGTTGCCTACATACCAAAGATGTTCCGGCATTGGGGTTGGTGTCCTGTCCGCCTCCTTGGCCAGTCCACGGAATCTCCCCCACTGCGAACGAGACAAGGCATCCGCTATGTCATTGTCCACACCAGGGATGTGCAAGGCCCTGAATGCAATGTCGTGTCTAAGGCAGCCTAACACAAACACTCGCAGCAACTTGAGAATCTGTTCATCTCTGGCCGACTGTCTGTTAACAATGTCTACCACTGCCATGTTGTCCACACGAAACAAGACCCTCTTGTGCGCCAACTCCTCGCCCCACAGGGTCAAAGCCACCAATAACGGGAAAAGCTCCAGAAAGGCTATGCTCCTCCCCCATCCTTCCATTGTGGGGGCCACTTCTCCGCACACCACCTACCTTGCCAATAAATGCCAAAGCCGTCACTGCCTGCGGCATCAGAAAAGATTTGCACGTCCCACCGGACGTCATCCCCCTGGCCAATGGCACTCCATTAAAAGAGTGTAGAAAAACTGACCACATCCGCAAATCCTCCTTCACCCCTGCCGCCAAGCGCACATGGTGATGCGGCAAATGCTGTCCTGCTAGTGCCCGGCCCAACCTCCTACAAAACGTCCTCCCCGCTCTGACTACCCTACAGGCAAAATTAAGGTGACCCAGCAACACCTGAATGCTCTTTACTGTCACTTTCTGCTTTGCCAACATCATGTCCAGTAACTCCAACATTTTCACTTTTTTATCCTCTGGCAAGCGAGCCCGCATTGCCACTGCATCAATTTCGATCCCCAAAAAGGACAAAGTTGTAGATGGACCCATTGTCTTCTCGGGAGCCAATGGCACCCCCAGTTCCCTCATGAGCTCATGGAAAGTGTCCAGAGCTATCTGGCATTCCGTGGAGCCGGGGGAACCTACAAAGAAGAAATCGTCCAAGTAGTGCGTCACCAATGTGTGACCCGTGTGCTGCGTGAAATGCCACTGCAAAAAGGTGCTGAAACGTTCAAATAAAGCACATGACATAGAGCAACCCATCGGCAATGCTTTGTCCACGTACCATTTACCCTCAAAATGGATACCCAGAAGATCCCAATCATCTGGATGGACTGGAAGCAGCCGGAATGCAGATTTAATGTCACACTTTGCCATTTTTGCAGTTGCGCCCGCGGTCACAACAAGTGACATGGCCACGTCAACCGAAGAATATGACACTGAGGCAGCCTCCTCATCGATAAAATCATTAACTGACGCCCCTCCGGCCATGACAAGTGTTGAATCAGTCTGTATTGTCCTTCTTCCTTTTTGGGGACCACCCCAATGGGTGATATGATCAAGTTGTCTACTGGCCAGTCGTCAAAGGGGCCCGCCATCCTCCCTTCCCTTACCTCCTTGTTTAATTTATCCTGGACTACCTCCCTGTGTTCTGCCGCTGACTTCAGGTTATCCGCCCACCTTCTCTGCCTTGGACCCTGGTAACCCAAACGAAACCCCCACTGAAATCCCTCCAGAAGCACCCGTTGAGCCCCCAAATCCCCATACCCCTGGAGTACTTCCGCCAGCTTTGGTACCCTAACTGGCGTAGGAGCCTTTGGGCCCAGTACCCTGTGGTCCTTTCCCACCCCTGCCGCTCTGGAATTGATGCGGAGAGGCAGATGTGCCGGCTCCTGACTGCTGCCACTGCTGACCTCCCTGTGGCTTAACGCCCCAACAGTTAACCAGGGGATGGCGCTTCCCGCATTTGGAACATTCGTGGCGGTACTTGCAATACTCCCTCGTGCATAAGCCCTTATTGAAGTCCCAGCACGCCCCGTTCCAGCTTGTGTCATGGCTGCGCCTCCCACCCCACCCCGGGTGGGCTTCCCCTGAAAGGGCCGGTATACCAACGGCAATCCGCTAGCTGTAAAAATAGTCTTACCACCCGACGCTGCCCCCATTGTATGCTGCCATAAGTCTGTATCTAACTCCCCCATTTTGCCTCAGGGTCCCAAGCCATACGAGCCCTGAACTCTTCGTCATATTGGGCCCAAGCGTACCCTCCACTTGTGATTTGCGCCTTCCGTATCACATCGATATATTTAAATATGGCTACGCTGCGCTCCGGGAACTTTTCGCAGTACACACTAGCATATATTAAAAATGCTGCCGTCCAATTCTCAATGGTCAACGGCACCTTAGGCCGCTTGGCCAGCTCATATTCCTCCTCTTTTGAGCCCTCTTTGCACCTCACCTCCCTATGCAGGAGCTTCAGTATCTCCACATATTCCCCTTTCCATATACGTTCTTTGGTTAAAAGCATTAAATGGGCCCCCAAAGGTTTTGTCACACCCATGTAGGGAAGCTTCTTAATCTTCAATTCCTTACTCTCCAATGGTTCCTTACCCCCCACCGCTGCTTCCGTGTTTGTTCCACTTTCTACCTTGTCGCCCAATGCTATCCCCCCTACACCTGTTCCCACCCCCGTATCCTTCACGTATTTACCCCTATATAATCTCCCTTCCGTCACTCCCCCCCCAACCCCCCCGTCCCCCGTCCCCACAGACACCATCTTTGGTTTGGCCTGTGTTCTACCGGTCTCACCTGGCTCTAACGAGGATGCCCGGACGGACACCGACCTCCTTGCCCCAGTCTCTGCCTGATCCACACTCCGGGGAACCCTCACTGCGGGGCCGCGCTCCCTCCTGGATCCAGACGCCACTGCCGTTCTGTGCGGTACCACTCCCGGAACCTGCAAAAAACTAGGAAAAACATGAGAGGGCCCCCCCTCCTCAGTCTCCCGCAATTCCCCTTCCTCGGGGCTCTCCTCGTCATAGTCCAACACAATGGGCTCCTCCACTTGGAGCACCTCTGGATCAAATACCACAGCACGGGCCCTACCGGACCCAACCTCACTGGCCCTAACGGCCCCAGAATGTCCTTGCGGGGGAGCCGACTGTACTCGCCGATACTCCCCCATGCGTTGACCTCTCTGTGCATCCATCGCCGCTGTAATGTCGGACCACCGTGACCTGTCCTTCGGTGGGGCCAGCGAGGTCGTACCGGACCTTCGTGTGCTGGCCGCGACGGGATCCCCCGCCGGTACGGGATGCGCCGCGCAAGGCTCCACCCTCCCTTCTCCTCGGTGTAATTGGGCCGCACCGCGCCCTACCGAGTCCGCAACACTGCGACGCTCCCTACCCTGTGAAGAAAAAGTTTGGACTGATGTGCCGGTTCCCTCACACCTGCCTGAAAACACGGCCCCCCGCAAATCCGGCGAAAACTCCCTATTATGGCTAAACCGCCTAGACCTCACCGAACCCCCCAGAGGGGGGGAATCCCCCCCCTCTTCCTCCCCACTCCATACCAGCCCCGCCTGTACCATTGCTGCCGCTGAGTCCCAACCCCGGCCTGTACCCCTCCCTTCCAACGTATCCCCAAACCCTACCTGTCCCGCTCCCTTGCCCCCTCCCCCACCGGTGGCCTACTTAGCCCCCGCGTTCCCCCCTAAGCTCCTGCGCCCGCTGTGCCTCTTGCCTCTCTCCCATACCCAGGCCCGCACCCCTCCGCCCAAGACGGAAAGATATCTAACCCCTCCCAAGCCTGGCCCCTCCGGCCGCCTCTAAGTTCCCCAAATTAATATCCCCCTTGCCCCCCCAGCTCATATGGGTACCCTCCCTGGCTGCCCCATCTCTGACCGAGGGAAAAAAGGTCTGCTGGCTGCCCCACCCTCCCACTTGGGCCCACTCTCCCTCCCCCAAGGAGCTGCCCCCCACCGACCCCATCTCGGCCCTTCCAGAATAAGGGGGGGAAAAAAGGAGGGGACTGTACATCGGCCGATCACCTGCCTCCCCCTCCCTGCCTGCCACAAAATCAGCGCTGCCCCTGCTCTCCACAACAATATCAGCCCAGTCCAATACCACATGGCCACTGACACCAGGTCCAGCTTCCCCCCCCCACTCCCTATTAGCTGGATCTGCTGCCTCTGTCATACGAGCAGGAGGGGGGGGCATAAGCTCTCCCCCCCCCTCACCATGTCGCTGCTGGCTGCCCTGGTCAAAAACCCTTCCTCAGGCTCCCCCGCCTCCCCAGATGCTGTCACTACCATCGCGCAAGGAACAGAGGCGGATCGCCGTTTCCCGCCCCGCCTTCCCCCACGCTGAAACACCCCCGCGGGGAGGAACACGAGCGCGCAACTGGCGCTAAGGCCGCTACCGGCCCTACAGATGCAGTGGCCCTTTCCCTTGCCTTAGCCGGTGTTACACCACCCCCGCGCCTCACAACTCCTGAGGCCCCTGCCCTACCACCCTCTCCAGGCTCCAAAAACACTGTCGGGGCCGTCTTTTTCGCTCGCGGGCGGCCCCGCTCACTTACCGCCAGTCGTTGTCGCTTCGGCGACGTGCAGGCGGCAACGGCCGCTGCCACTCCCGCCGAGGCCTGCCGCACCGGGCGCGCCGTCCCTGCCCCTGCGCCAATTACCAGGTCCATCCGGCCCGCCTCGCTCAGGAGCCGGAGGGCCTCCAAAACGCGGTAGTCTTCTCCCGACATCACGCGACTTCCTACTGTACTCCCGACGCTGACAACAGTAAAAAACCCTAAAGACCCTACCTGACACAAAATATTTTCTAAGCTGAAGCTCCCGGCCACCAGGTCACCAAACCTAAAATGGTGGCCGGGAGCAGGAGCCCAAAGCATTTATGCTTGGGCTCCAATTGGGCTACAAAAAACAAGCCCAAAGGTAAAATGGCTGATTATCAGCCCGCTCCCCCCGCCCCTTCGCCCCTCCCAAACTGCCCGGGGGGGGGACCTCCCTGCGGTCGGCAACCCCCCCCAAGCCCCCCTTGTCGAGGAGAAGGTGCCTGAGAAAAGGGAGCCAATGAGGTGATCAAACAGAACCATGACTAACGTCAAGGGTCAAGAAGGGGGGTGGGAACTGCAAAGACAGAAACCAAAAAAAGTGAGGGTATGCAATAGCGAAGTGAACAAACTAGCAAATGAGAAGTGACCGTAAACAATTGATAGATGTTGTCAGGGACTAAACTAGTGCCTACACTGACCTTATTTGGTCATTGACTTCCTGAAGTCCGGCCCACAACCAGGAAGTGTTTGTTGATCTATTTCCAGACACCTGTCCTTGCCAGTCCTATCCACTTCAAAATATAAAGGATGGTCTAAATCATGTTTGTATGTGTACGTGTACAGAATTTTTCTTAATTGTGCTTACAGATCTTTCTTAATTGTCCTGACACTTTCCTCTCTACCCCTCCTGTGGTGCCCTTCCAATGCTCTGGTTGCTAGTACCATTAAGTCACAGTTTGAATGTACAAGAGCAGAAAAATCATAGAAAAAACTGATTTCATGACCATTACAATGTGTAGCTACTCAGAGATGACAAAGTGTCGAATCAAACTCACTGTTTCAACAAAACCCTTTCCCCTTCCTGTTCAAGTAATAGGTGCCTAGTTTACACTTTGCCAAATTGACAATTGGACACACATGATTGCTGAACACTGTGGGCCTCATATACAATATATTTCCGTAGGACGAGACTGAAAGCCTTCCTGCTGCGCTGCCCTATAGCAAAAGAAAAGGGCATGAATGTGCCATATCTATCAGATATGGTGCATTCCTGTCCTCTTTCTTTGTGCTGGCACTCACTTGGCTGTCATGCGCCAACGAAGGCACCCTTGCACCATGGTGCAAGGGTGTCTAAGTTGCAGGGATGATTGTTTTTGTGTAGGAAGGGCCACTTTCCTTCACAAAAACAATCAATGAAGGCAATTTCCTCTTTCTATATGTGCTGCAGAATATAGCACATATAGAAAGAGGAAAAAATGAGGAGAAATAATGTTATTTCTCTTAGTTGTGCCTCCCCTACACCACCCATGTGGAGGCGTAGGCTCTTGACACATTTCCAGGTTTACAACTTGTTGTAAATCTGGGAATGTGTCACATGTCATGGGTCTTACGTGTGAACAACCACCGTAACGCCCATGGCACGCCTCCCCATCGCAGTGTGAGGCAACCAGCAACTTGCGCTGCGTTGCCTTACTCCATATCTACAAGGCCATGAAAAGCCATGCAGGGTGTCTTTACGTGGCCTTGTAGATATGGCTTAGTCCTGTGCACCACCAGAACATCACAAAAAGTGATGTTCCGGCGGCGCAGAGGGCTTGTAAATGAGCCCCTTTGTCTATTTGAAGAGGTGTCTTTGCTTCCTCTACCATTTGCACAATCTATGGGCCCTATTCACAAAGGCAATCTGAGTCAAAAGTCTAACTTTACGACTTTTGGTATTCACAGAGGTAATTTACGAGTCGTATCTTTACGTCCACAGTCGGGCCAGAATCTCCGAGCCCGGGCGTACTCTCCGCACCCGGGCCGTACTCTCCAGCTCAGGCCATACTCTCCGACTCGGGCCGGATGAAGTGTAATCAATGGGCTGGAATATAATTTTTTATAAAAAGGAACATTAGGAACGTGTGATAAATGGTAGAGGAGGTCATGAAAATCAGTTTGGGCAGGGAAAAGGCTGTGGCCAGACACTACATCATATCCCAGAAATGTTTGCTCCTTGGCATCATGGTACATGCAGTCCATGATTTGCGCTCCCCTCAGTGTTGACTGTCAACACAGAGGGGAGTGCAAATCATGATGTTTCCATATGCTTGAGCTATGAAATGGGACCACAAGGTCTGAAAATGTTTATACACATTTAAGGGCCGTATCCTCAATATAAAACAGAGATACCCGACTCTGCGGGAGACTGCAGATCATGGCAAAAGATTTGGTTTTGTTTGTAGAGAGGCCCAAATTGGACTTAAAATCTACAAAAGTATCTAAAAGCTTCTCAAGGCCCGCCCTGTTTTCACCATGAGCACACGTTCATCTGCATACATTAGGATAGGTAACAGCCTGGGCCCCACCCTTGGGAATCAGCTGCTGCATTTATCAGGGCGTCATCTAATTTATTAATATAAAGGCTGAAAAAGTTCAGGGCCAGCACACAACCTTGTCTGACCCCTTTCCTGAAATTTATGTAGGGGGTGCACTCTCCATTTATGCCATACCTAATTCTACCTTTTACGTCTTTGTGCAGCTGAGAGAGGAGATAAATAATTTTTGAGTTGGCTCCTTTTTCTATTAATATATTCCAAACTTGCCGCCTAGAAACATTATCGAAATCTGCACTTAAATCCATAAATGCGAAAAAGAGACACCCCTCTTTAGCAACCACATATTTACTGATAATTAGGTGCAAGTTTAGGTACTGATCAACAGTGCACAATCCCCTTCTAAAATCATATTGTGCCTGAAGTCAATATACAGAATTATCAATTATCATTTCTTTGGTTCAGTCAATAAAGACAGTAAGAGTGTTTTAAAGGGTTTTATTTTCAATTCTTTTAGTTATTCATTCTTTTATTAGAACTTTATTTACCATGTCCCCACTCTAAGGCTAACAATCGATATCTTGTATTAAAGTAAATCAGTAAATTAATCAACAAGAGTGTTCAATAAAGAAACTTCCCTATTCTAAATAAATCAAATTTAAAGCAAAAAGGAAAGAAAAGGGGTTCAGATTTCTATGAAGAGTTCCAATGGGAGAATCAAGCTTAGGCATGAAGCTTTAGCATAATAAGCTGAAAATTATTCTCAGGTCAAATAACACCAGACCAAAAACAAGCTAAGATTGCTCATGACGAGATGTCTAAGAAACTCAGTAAAAGTCTCCCTCTCAAAGTGTCTAGGATAAGGGACATTCACCCACTGCCCTTACTAGTCTAAGAACACACACTAATATAAATGCACATTTCTATGTTGGAACTTGAATATTCTTTCTCCTTCGCATTGACCAAAAGGATTTCAGTACGCTCTTGGAAACAGGTTTACTCCACATCTTCTCACCAGACTACAATCATCTTTTAACCATGTGTTCTTGAACATTGCAGCACATCCTTTCTTATTTTCCAAATCCCATGAATCACCCTCCCCGTCATCTACGTCTTTTGTGGTGAGAACCTTACTATCAGTCCTCTAATGCAAACAAGAGTCTATTCACTAACTAATAAACAGTAGCTTCCAAAATTGCAAAGTCTGCAGCAAAGAGAAGAAACACATCTTGTACAATGGTCATTTAAAGTCAAAAAGAACCCTTTCAGTATTAATATGTTTTCCTATTCATTCGTGGCATTTTTGGTTATGTCAAGTTAAGACTCCATGCTTCATTTCTATTTTACATTTCCAAGTATGGCCACCTACTACAAATTTAGCTTTTAACATATTTCTTTTTAAAACAAAAGCTCTGTATATTATTTTAATAAAGCATTTTGTAAATGACTAAATTTGGGGCAGTACCTCTATAATTCTTTTTAAGAGACTTATTCTTGCATTTCATATTGTGTTATAATTTGAAAGAGGAAAAATTCCAGTTTTTACTGCAGATTTTCCCATTTTGTATCAGCTTTGACATATAAGCATATGACATTTCACTAAAATTCCGCTTTGAGATTCAGCTTTGGCTGAACAGTGAAGTCGTTTCACCATCCTCCCTTCTGACAACTAGATGCTTTCTTTCTTCATTTTGCAAAGTGATTAAAAAGGAATATAAACCAACGGGATGCATGGGGAATGGGCAGTCAGTTGTTGAAAATTGGCTGTCAGTACTTTTTTAAATCACACAAAAACTTTCAAAGTGTAATGTATAAACCTATTCAGCCTCTTAAAAACAAACAGCTGTCAAACAAACAATAGTGAATCAAATGTATACCTGTAACTCAGCATTATGTTCTCTGTGGCACTTAAAAATCCTGTATCTTCAGCATTGGAGAGCGAATCTTATAATGGAAAATGTGGAGTACATGTCCCAGAATGAGCACAGTCAGGATTATCTAAAGAGGCAATGTGTAAAGTGTTTGTGCAAAACACACTGTAACACAATGAAAACACCAGAAAAATACTCCAAACAGGTTGATAGAGAATAATTTTAGAAGTAAATCAAGACCAAAATGACAAAAATCCAATACGTAGAACAGGAAATATGAATTTTTGAAGAATATACCAAAAATAGTCCTTAGAAGTTAATAGCGCTGAAAGGTTACCTGTAGTCGTGCTCAAGTCGAGATGGAGAATTGGCCAGCTACGGACTCGGACAGGTCCCGCTGACAAGGTACCTTGGATGGAGCAGGCGTTGACATCAAAGACTCACTGCAAGGAGTCGCTGCGTCGTTGTCGATCCCGTAGATGGAGGCGAAGCATCGGTGCCGATCCGCACAGTCGATGAAGGCTTCGGCATCGAACCCCTTTACAATGTACGCACTGCATCATTGTTGAGTCACACTGTCCCTCATCGTCAAGCCGCGCAGTCCGCAGAGGTGCTGTCGTCGATCGGTGTGAAAGAGCTATGTGTTAGTTCTGATCCGCGAAAAGTCATCACTGCATTGACATTGAAGCAAAAACAGCCGCAGATCCCACTTCTGAGCCCCATGACTGGATTGGCTACTCTGGCAAGGGAGGACTCACAGATGGCAGAGTCCAACAGCAGCAGGGTTGCAGGAAGTATTTGATGGCCCTGAATCTTCAGAACGGGGGCAAGCCAGCAAGACCTTGGAGTCACTCTGGGTTCAAGTGAGATGGGTCCAATTGTGTCCTCAGCAGGGCAAAGATCATCAGGCAGCAGGGCAGCTCAGCAGAGCAGAGAAGCAGTTCCTTCAGAACAGTCAGTCAAGCATAGTGTCAATCCTTGTAGCACAGCAGTCTTTATTCTTGGCAGAGTTCTTCACAGGTCCAGTAGTGTACTGTCTTGGTATGGTCAGAGCCCCAGTACTTATACCCAAATGGGCCTTTGAAGTGGGGTAACTTCAAAGCAGACCCTTGAAGTGCACACATCCCCTTTCATCCCAACCCTGTCTGCCAGGCTATCTGTGGGGGGTAAGCAGCCCTTTGTATGAGACACAGCGCACTGCCTATTCAGATGTAAGTGTCAGCTCCCTCTCCTTTCTCCTGCTCCGGAAGGGTTATCGGACTGTAGATGAATGCAGATGAGTTCTATGTCACACCCACCCTTTCTGTGTTTGTGGCTGTCTAGAAGGAATTCACAAAGTGTAGCTATCAACCATCCCAGACATGTATTGGAGACAGCCTGCAAGGCACACAGAGCAGTAAGACTCGATTACACAAGAAGCACCAATGTTGCACAGAAACGACTCCATGAGCAATCAGTACTGGGTTTCAAGAGTGTTTAATGTTAAGTGGATGCCAACAAGATGCAACATGTTTCGGCCCTCCTGGCCTTGGTCCCACATCAGGTTCGTAAAAAAACACACCAGCATAAGTGCATACAGGCATGGGCCTAAAGGAAGGACTCAGTACATTCAGAAAGCACAATCCGGTGACTACGGTGGCCATCTTATAATGTATACACCATCATGGTTCAAAGTATCTTAAACATAGTGAACTTATAACCTTTGAGATAAAGTAAAGTAAGATTACATAATAATGCATACTGTGCAGTCAAATAAACATTGTACAGGTCTTATTGTGATGTACCCTAAATAACTTCAGTAATCGCATCATCCATAAAAAAAATCACATACATGTGTAATCAAACACATATTACAGTATGCAGTGTCATAATGAACCATTGAACCTGGTATGCAGTCTAAAATTATTGTTTCATGCTCCAGAAAATGTGAGCATAAGAGCCGCAAAAGTGGTCCAGTCTGAAGTATAACAACAGGCCTGCAAATGGCCATAGTACAAGAAAACATCGCCCTAGTGAGCTCATGATAGTGCATCTCACAGGGTGCTGTGTAATAAATTAGAGTAAAGGAGATAATGACAGCAAGGGCAACATGGCGTCACCCATTCCTGGAGTTCACAACTGTGTCATAATTTCATGGCAATAAATAAGGGTATAAGTATTGCAATGCAAAAACCCTCAAACCACAGTGGGCAAGGCCGATCTCATGTAGCACCCCTGAAACAAAGACTCATCAACTAGCTAATTCAGCCCAAGTGGGCAACACTAGGAAGATCAGGTTCACTTCAAAGATAACTGGTACCCTAGTCCAAGTACAAGGTTCCATGATTAGGCTGCAGCACACAAAGAAAGAGGAAACTGCCTCTCAGGATTGTTTTTGTGTAAGAAGGTGTCCCTTCCTGAACAAAAATAATCCTGCATGCAGTGCAGGCACCTTTGCACCATGGTGCAAGAGTGCCTGCATTGGCGATGGGGCTGCCAAATGGGCAACATTGCAGGCAGAAAAGTCAGGATTGCACAGTATGCCTTAAATACGGCACATTCCTGCCCTTTCTCAGTGATGCAGTGCAGCGTAGGAAAGGGACTTGCTCCACTGCACTGCGCCACTATTCCATAAATATGCCCCAAAGTCTTTCTCTGTTTTTCATTCATTTTATGGGTCCGGAGATCCACAGTAATGCCACCACAAATCCGGCCACCATCCACATTGAAAACCATACGCTAAATCAGTTATTTCAGTTTCACATCTCTCTAGAGACAGTCTCTAGCACAGCTTCAATGTTTGTTTCCATTTCCTTCAAAATAAGAGATTCTCAAAGTTAATATCTCTTCTGCTGAAGATAGAAGAGAACAGAAAGTGCAAGACCATGAAGAAGAAGACTTACCACCTCCAAAGAATTCCTTTGATGTTTAGAAATATTTAACCATCACTTCAGGAGAAAAGAAAGTTCTTCCATAAATTGTGCAATGCAATCTATGCAGCAATAAACTGTCCAGAGCTACACTGAAGAAGAGTTCATATGACTCATCATGTGTTTTTGAAACACCTGAAAATTATACATACAAGGACATACCAGAGGATGATAAGAGAGAGGGAACGTGGTGCATCATCATCAGCAGTTGGACCATCTGTGGGACCCTTACTATGTGACCAGATACTTAACATCCCCGCTGTCTCACCACAACTGCTAGACATGGTCACTCATTGTGCCAAACACCATATGCCAGTTGAACTAAATATATCATCTGTTGCCAAGTTTATTGGTGCTGTCAAGAAGCATAATTCTTGATATTGTTTTCACCTCACTTCATCCATCCATCTTCTATTTCTCTTTAAACACAAGTAAATATCTGAGAATCAAATCTAGAACACATTTAACTAGAGATTACATACTATTAGATTACATACTTTAAGCAAGTGAGTAGCGACATAAGTGGTTATGTCAGTGTGTAAGTAACTATAAAGCAACAAAAAAAACGTATCACAACCTTTGCAAAATTGCCAGGGGGGACTATGTTTCGTCCACCATCTCTGATGCCCTAAACTGTTCCAAAACACTTTTCAACATGATCAAAGAGCTCGCTGGTTCCAAAACCCAAACTAGGCCCCCTGCACTTAATAAACAGCAATGTGAGGACCTGGCCACCTTCTTTGTTCAAAAAGTTGAGAACATATACCTGGACATAGTACGTGGGCAGGATGACAACCTTTCCCCGTCCCTAGAAATATCTACACCATCCTCTATGGACAATACGCCCCCCAACCAGGACTGGACGTCCAATTTACCCGTTAATCACCTGGACACATGGCCCCTGCTAAATGCTACTACCCTAAAAAACTTTTAGGTAGTATAAAATCGGGATCTCCAAGGGATCCCCTGCCCATTTCCGTGCTCCAGCAGCTGGAACCGCTATCGTTGCATGTAGTCATGGATCTCCTTAACGCCTCCTTGCAGGAAGCAATCGTCCCGCCTGACTGGAAACATGCCATGATACTGCCTCTCCTCAAAAAGGCAAACGCTGACCCTGACTTACCCTCTAACTATCGTCCCATCTCACTGCTACCGGCCTTCTCTAAAATCTTAGAAAAACGTATCCATGCACAGCTTTCGCTGTTCGTCGAAGCTCAAAGTTTTCTCCATTCCTCCCAATCGGGCTTCAGAGCTGGCTTCTCAACAGAAACCACCCTGTTGGGGGTAACAGAAAGACTGCGCTACCATCTGGACTCCGGAGACACTGTGGCCCTCATTTTGCTGGATTTGAGTGCAGCTTTTGACACGGTGTCTCACGCTGTGTTAATTAAAACTTTAAGATTGCTGGGCATACGTGGGCCAGCTCTGAAATGGCTCATCTCTTTTCTCACAAATCGCACCTTTCAAGTTTTCTCCCCTACAGCCAGTTCTGATACCTACTCTTTTGCCCCTGGGGTACCTCAAGGCTCTATCCTTAGCCCCCTACTTTTTAATCTATACGTAAGACCCTTAGCGGATGTTGCAGAAAAGTCCGGGATGACCCTCTTCTCATATGCGGACGATTCTCAAATCATTTTCTCTCTATCCATGAAGAGAACAACAGAGATTTCTCCCCTTCAGTTGGGTTTGAGGAATATCGCATCATGGATGCAATCAAACTACCTCAAACTAAATGGTGAAAAAACCGAGGTTCTCATACTCGGGAAAAATAAGGAATTTTGGGGTCCTCAACACTGGCCCTGTGAGATGGGTGCTCTTCCTTTACCGGCCCGCTAAGTTCGCAACTTGGGCGTCACCATTGATGATTCACTCAGTATGCACGCCCAAGCTGTCAAAGTTGCCGCCACCTGTTTCACAATCTTGAAGTGGCTAAAAAAAGTCATCTGGATGCTACCAGAACCTACTCAGAAAACTGTTGTCCATGCATTGATGACTTCAAGGCTTGACTACGGCAACGTTCTCTACTTGGGATCTAACAAGGAGGTGACTCGCAGGCTGCAGCTGGTCCAGAACTCCGCAGCAAGGCTTTTATGCCGGATCCCTAGAACCTCTTCTATCTCCGGCCATCTTCGTGACTTGCACTGGCTCAGGGTGGAGAACCGAATTAAGTTCAAAGCCCTGAGCTACATGTTTAAAATCAAAACTGGAGTTGCCCCCAAATACCTTCAATCATTGGTCCATCCTTATGTCCCTCCTCGCAACTTCCGCTCATCCACTCAGGGAAGTTTTCTGTCCCTAAAACTAAACTATCTCGGATGGGTGGAAGGTCTTTCACATACCTAGGCCCCTCACTTTGGAATGCCCTGCCCCTAGCTCTCCGAAACGAAACAAACTATATCCAATTTCGCAAATCTTTGAAGACGTGGCTTTTCAACCAATAGCCTGCTGCCTTGTTAAACTCAGTCTCTGATCTGCTTCTGCGCCGGGAAACCCTTTTTGGGTAGCTGTTGCGCATTATAAGTTTAATTAATAAATAAATAAATAAAATAAGAGGCTGTGTAAGTGTCTGAGTATGGTGTATAAAGGGGTATATGAGTGGCAGTACGGGTGTGTGCATGAGTGTGTGAGTGGATTTGTGAGTAAGTGTATCAGTGCCTGTGTGGGTGTGTCACTGGATGTGTAAGTAGCTATCTTGGTGTGTGACTGGGTATGTTAGTGACTGTATGGGTATCTAAATGGGTATATAAGTGGCTGTATAGATTGCTAACTGGCTATGTTAGTGGGCGTTTGCATGTGCATCTGTGTGTGCAAGTGATTTTATTGGAGTTGGATATGTAAGTGTTGTGTGGGTGTGTGAATATATGTGTAAGCGCCTCTATCTGACTGGGTGTGTGAGTGGCAGTACATTTGTCTATTTGAGTGGCTGTATTAGTAGGTGACTGGGTGGTTAACTGGGTGTATGTGTGTGTGAATGTCAGTGTAAGTGGATGAATAGGTGAGTAGATGGATGTGTGAATGGTTTTATTGGTGTGCAACTGGATTTGTCAGTCATTGTCAGGCTATATGAGTGGTGGGTCCATAAGTGGTCTTGTTGGATTGTAATTGGGTGTGTAAGTGCCTGCCTCACTTCTTGAGTGGCTGCAAATTACATGCTAATAAATTATATACTATAATCAAGCACCCACATTTGCTCATACTGACTTAATTATATAACTTTATTCTCAGTATAGCAATTCCCCTTCCTCCTTGGGTGCCAACTAACTTTTTAGTTAATGTTCTCATCTAAGCTCCCTTCTATTTTGCCTTTTAATGAAGTGACTAGAAGCCACACTTTTTCTTTCAGCTTATATACACTCACACTTATTTTTAAAGATACTTTTTATAGTACAACCTAATTAACATACCTATAAAATGTCTTTGCCGACGTCCAACTTTTAGTGTAAATTCTGTTAACATCTGTTTTCCACTGCAAATCTCCTGTCCAAACTAGCAATCGTCCTCCACTCTCAGTAGAAAAGTACCTAAAATGGCTATCCTTCCCCATGTGCTCTTGCTCATACTCCTATACTTAGCAATTCACAGACTTCCTTTCATTTTTAGGTCGAGCCTCGACAGAGCTTGCGCTGTCTGCAAGACTTGTTGTATCTCTTCTGTGGGCTTTTGGCAATTTACCGATTGCCATTGGTTCTTTCTTGTGGCATTCCAAAATGCTGGCTTTCTATTGGTCCGTTGCTCCCAATTGTCCCTCCTGTGCATGCTTGTTTCTGCTGAGGCGATTTGACTAAGTGATTGTTTTTGTTGGCCATCTCAAGCTTCCTCCAGGCGCAGCATGTGATGGCCCCTCCTCCCGTCTGGGCATGCAGCCTCAGGGTTCCTTGTCGTTGTCTATCTGTTTGCGTCGGGAGGGCGCACCCCTTTGCGAGAATGCCTCGTGTGTATTTGGTAAGTTGTCAAAATCACCAGCGACCGTAAAATACACATTTCCTCTCTTAAAATAATTCACAAATAATTACACTTTTTTAAACTGGTCGGCAAAGTATAATTGCAAAATGTGCCTTCTTTTCTATTGTTCTGATCTCTGTTTGCTCATAATACTTTGTGGGAGCGTCCAATGGTTCTAAACATTCAGACTGCGAGTTCCCTGCCTTCCCTCTCGTTAGAACCATAAAGGATCCCTTCTTCACATTAACCAGGTTTCTTACCTCTCTGCCTGCATGCCTGGGTATGGAACATGTAGGTATCTATATTAGCTGGAGCTAACACATGATTTAAAAAAAAAATATATTTAACCAAGTCACTTTTTATTGGATGTAAAAGCATTACAGCAAAAAAAGGTGAATATTTATCACACAAGTTCTCCTAACCGGGACAAAACAAAATAAATAAATACTCATGCTTTGCAAGACAGGGAAAGAAACTTCAAAAACATGACATGTTTTCACTTGTGCATGCCCCACTAATCTTCCCATGAATCTGTAAATCCACCCTTTTACTTGTCACCTGCAGCTGACTTGAGCTTCTTGGATGGTCATTTGGTTAACAAAGATATAGTTAGGCTGTCCGGTTTTAGGTTTAAACCTATAATAACTGATAAAACCACACCGAAAGGGAAATGGCCCTCACCAGTGTAAACATTTAAACACTGAAAAAATACCTGCACAACCACAAAATAAATGCCATTCAAAGAAAGGAAAAGAAGAGTGAAAGAGTCATTTTTTTTCTTCCTGAAAGGGCCAATACAATATAACTTGGTTATACAAACTAGCAGCAAGAAAGACTGGGCTAACATTATTCTTCTTGAGTTTGGTTTAGGGATGTCACTAAAATATTGTTTGTTCTTCCTTTTGTTTTTTTCGGTTTTGTGGTCTTTGGTCTAAAGATGCCGGGTTAAGAAGCATGTTTTAGGTCTTGTTCAATTATTTTATAAACTGTAGAGAATCAGGACATATCAAAATCATATTTGATATTTTGAGTCTTTCACTGATAGGTAAAATAGCTGGTTCATAAGAATCTTTCCCAATATGTGCCATCACATTTACCCACAGAAAATGGGTAAAAACCCTTGATACATCAGCCCCCAGTTTCTAGTGAGTCAGTATTGATAGTCGGTGAATTGCCAACACCTCAGGCTTCAAACATTCAATGCAAGGTTTAGTGACAAGTATATGTGAAAAGAGTGCTATCACCAAGCATATGGGATAGTGGTGAAAACATGACACCAGACTTTTGGAAAACATGGAACGCAGTGTCACTTGGAATGCTGCTGCTATAAGGTTCTTTCCAAGTTCAACAAAGATTGGAGTGATATTGTTTGTATTTGCAGTGATTCAGCTACGTATATGAAGTTGTGTGATGACCTGACAAAATCGATACCTGAGCTGAAGTGCTTCCCTGTAAGAGATGCTTGCCACTTGTTAGATGGTATGCTGAAAGCATCTTTACTATCTTCAGAGTTAATGAAGAATTCTATTAACTTTTTTGTCCATTCTGGTGCACTGTTTTGTTATGCGCGGGAACTAAAACGCAAATATTTCTCATTTTGTGCTTTGTGTGGCATGAAAGAAAGAGTCATCCCAACTGTGTCACTTAGCTGATGGTTCTCAGTCCAAGGGGCTGTGAATGCTATATTTTCCATGTGGGAACCATTTACAGAATTTTTGCTGAGTGATGATGCCAAAGGCAAGAAATGTGAGGATCCTTGGTCTCATAGTGATAGTGATGTGAAAAAAGTACACTGTACTGCATTCTTAGATTTTTACAGGAAAACATAACTGCTGTAGTGTTCATAATAAAAAATTAGAGTCTGAAAACACCCTTGTCTGCCAAGTGTTCAGCATAATTGGTGTATATGTGAAACATCTCCTTGAGAGTAGGCTAGGCAACACGCTTAGTGACTTAGGAACTGCAACATGTTCCATGTTAGAGGGCTTGCCACTTGGTAAGCAAAGCAATGTTGAAGAGCAATTCGGGAACTTTTATTTTACAATGTATGAGAAATGGCTTGCAATGATGCATAGAAATGTCACTTCACCAACCATGGCATTTGAAGTCAATGAAACCTCACTGTGGTACTCTTACAAGATCTAGATCCCTTCCATAAAGGGGAATTTTCTCCGTAGTTTCAAAAGTGCTGCTTCATTTTTGACCGCTTCAATAACTCTGAGGGCATAAGCGCCCACTTCAACGCAAATGTTGCAGAACCTGCCCAGAGAATCGCAATCTTCAAGTGCAGCAGTATTGGCATGGAAAGCTATGTCAGTGGCCAGAGATAGCAAATTGTGTACTGGCTGTTTTGGCGTTGCCCGTCTCAAGTGCCAATGTTGAGAGGGTCTTTTCAGGAGGGAAAGAGCGAGCGCACATGACCAAAGACTCACTGAAGAAGTATTGTATGGTGTACTGCAATAAGCTTGATTTGCAAAAATATATTTGGACCTCATATACACTGTACGTACACTTTCTATATACCATGCACAATCAGTGCAGAAAGCAAGCAATAATAAAAGCAAAACTTTCCATAAACACCGGAAAAACACTGTTTCTGTTGTTTTTAGTGGCGCAAAAATGTGTAACCACTGATAACTACTGTTTTTTTAAGGTATTGAAATCACTTGAAAACACTGAAAAAACCCCACCAGAATTTACCCAAAATAGAAACTGAAAACAGGAAAGCCTAGATATAGTCCTTCGTCCTCACTGTCAGCACTTCATTGTCCTCTGCCTTTACTGACTTCTACTGTCTCTGCCACCCTACCTTCTCTCTGCTTTCCTCATTGGCTTCCAAACAATACCGAACACATCACGTATAATTTTTTTCAGCACTTTTCATGCCATGCAATTTTAAGTCTTACCCTGATGGTATTTATTATAGACTGAAATTGTGCTAAAGAAATGAGCACATAAAGAAGAATAAACGGGAGCTGAACAAATTGTGAACGTATATTACTGAAAAACAGCACTGCATTTTAATAGTATGTTGTTTTGATGTTTGTGTGCCATCTTGATTTTTATATAACAGAATAATTTTGTACTCTTCATAATACTTGCTTGCTGATATATTCTCTGTGTTTGACTATAACGTTTGTGTAACTACACTTTCTGTGTGTGACTGAGAAGTAAGATGAGGGTTTCGTAACACATACTGGAGGTCTCTGAAGGGCAAGCTGGGGGTATCACAAATAGGGCCAGGCTAATTGGGCAACCAAGCGGTTTTCCATAAGCTTTACAGCTCTGAAAGCCCCAGGTCTGTGATTAATTTCAGAAGTTCAACAAAGACATAATTGATCCCTTCCACTATGCCTGGGCCTCTGCTGATAAGGAATGTGTGATTAAAAACCTAGGGGTATATTCACAAGAACGTGTGATAACTACCGCAAGAGTAGCATAACCCAACTTTCAATATCGCAGCCCATCGCGGGAAAATAACCCTGTGTCAACGTGGAATTCACAAGGCGATACCATGCGATAGTCTGCCGAAACCGCGGACAATGTCAGCGATACAACCACCACGATGGAGATAAAAACACAAGCCAAACGTGCGATGAGCCCATTCGCGATGAGGAAATCAGCGATAAGCAGCGCCAGGCCTGCAACACACACCTGGCAGGCATCAAAAATCTCCATAAAAGTAGAAAAAACACCCACACACAAACTGACCAACACACAAGCACCATGGAGGCAGCCGGAGCAGGTGCAGAGGACGAGCGCAACCCCACAAGCACCCCGGACGACCAGCCTGGGACCTCGGGGACAGGGAAGGGCAAGGACAAGAAGGCGAGGAAGACCGAGTTCAGTCCGCAGGCGAACAGGATCATAGTCACGGAGGTGATGGAACACCATCGACAACTCTTCGTCACCTCCAACGTGTCATTGGGCACCAAAACTGGAATATGGCGTGACATCGTCGACAAGGTGAATGCCGTAGGAGAGCACAAGCGGACAATGGACGAGGTCAAGAGGCGATGGAATGACATCAAGTGGAAGACCAAGGAGAAACTCTCCGCCAACCTGAAGGCAGCAACGCAGACCGGAGGTGGGGGCCCAGCGCCACAGCTGGAGCTGTATGAGATGGAGGAGCTGGTGTCGATAGTCATCAGTGTGGAGACTGTGGCCGGAGTCGGGGGGACCGGACACTGCTCGACAGGACACAACACAACCTCAACGGGGTGAGTGACCACCAGGTACTGGGGGGACGGGGGAGATGGCCACAATGGCACACATGCACAAGCAAGAATAGCACACTGCACACCCACAATCACTCTGGGTCCTCGCCCAGACCCACAGACTGTCACAATGTACAATGCCATGCTGTCTGAATGTCAACCTGTACCATGCGGCAACATACATGTGCACACATTGTAATACACCATCTCCCCTTCACATCGCAGGGGCATCGTCAACACCTCCTGCAGAGCAGTCACAGCCACTCTTCACTGATGACGAGGAGGAGGACAACACCAGCATCGACACCCAAACCATCCAAGACCTCATTGACCTCATCCGCAACTCACCTCCAGGATCAGGGCAGCCCAGCTGCATCGAGGAGACCCCACCCACCACCCAAACCACCCAGCAGGAGGCACCCACAGCTCCGGCACCCTCCCAAGTCCCCCAGGAACAACAAATGGCCTTCCAATGCCTTGTGCTGGAGGGCCAGAGGGAGACGGCCGAGCAGGTGCGGGTGGGGTTCGAGCTCATGGCTACCAAACTGGACGCCATCCTTGGGTGTCTATGTCTGCCCCATGGACTCCAGCGAGCCCTGACTGACATCTCTGGAGACATGACGCGGAGGGAAGAATACCTGTCCGCTCAGAGTGGCCCCAGCGATGCCAGCCGTGAGCTGGCACACATGTGGAGGCTCATGGAGGACATGGTGCGGATGGAGGCGGAAAGGATGGCAGCCGCCGCGCATCAGCGAAATGTAGCTGGGATCTACCGTGCCCTGCATGTCCTCATCATGGCATTGCTGCCACAAGGCGTGGCGATGATGAATGCTGCTGCCCCCACACCATCCACATCTCCGCCCCCTGGTGTGTCAGTGCCTCGCAGTGCGGCAGGCGTATCCACTCAGGCACCTGATGTGTCACTGCCACACAGTGCGGCCGACAATCCTCCTTCGGCCCCTGATGTGTCAGTAAAAGACACACAATTGATGGACGGAATGCAGAACAAATCAAAACATTCACCCCCAGTCAAGAGATCTGGGTTAAATCCATCATATTTTTGCTCACCATGCCACCCCAGTTTAGACCTGGCCATATGCAAATCAGTCTTGACCCTGTGCCTCATGGAAACAGTCCAGCCCGAACTGCCAAGCCAGGTCCTCCCTGGACCGGAAACAAGCATCCTAGGACCGGTTTTGGGGTTTCACCCCTCTTCAGCCAGGATATCTTGATTCCAGTGGCACAGTGAGCCCAGGACCCACGTCTGGGCATACCTGGCGCACTTAGGGCGAGAAAGCAAAAGACACACAATTGATGGACGGAATGCAGAATAAATCAAAACATTCTTCGCCAGTCAAGAGATCTGGGTTAAATCCATCATTCTTTTGCTCACCATGCCACCCCAGTTTAGACCTGGCCATATGCAAATCAGTCTTGACCCTGTGCCTCATGGGAACAGTCCAGCCCGAACTGCCAAGCCAGATCCTCCCTGGACCGGAAACAAGCATCCTAGGACCGGTTTCGGGGTTTCACCCCTCTTCAGCCAGGATAGCTTGATTCCAGTGGCACAGTGAGCCCAGGACCCACGTCTGGGCATACCTGGCGCACTTAGGGCGAGAAAGCAAAAGACACACAATTGATGGACGGAATGCAGAACAAATCAAAACATTCACCCCCAGTCAAGAGATCTGGGTTAAATCCATCATTCTGTTGCTCAACATGCCACCCCAGTTTAGACCTGGCCATATGCAAATCAGTCTTGACCCTGTGCCTCATGGGAACAGTCCAGCCCGAACTGCCAAGCCAGGTCCTCCCTGGACTCGGAAACAAGCATCCTAGGACTGGTTTCGGGGTTTCACCCCTCTTCAGCCAGGATAGCTTGATTCCAGTGGCACAGTGAGCCCAGGACCCACACCTGGGCATACCTGGCGCACTTAGGGCGAGAAAGCAAAAGACACACAATTGATGGACGGACTGCAGAACAAATCTAAACATTCACCCCCAGTCAAGAGATCTGGGTTAAATCCATCATTCTTTTGCTCACCATGCCACCCCAGTTTAGACCTGGCCATATGCAAATCAGTCTTGACCCTGTGCCTCGTGGGAACAGTCCAGCCTGAACTGCCAAGCCAGGTCTTCCTGACCGGAAACAAGCATTGTAGGGACCGGTCTCGGGTTTCACCCTCTGCAGCCAGCATAGCTTGATTCCAGTGGCACAGTGAGCCCAGGACCCACGTCTGGGCATACCTGGCGCACTTAGGGCGAGAAAGCAAAAGACACACAATTGATGGACGGAATGCAGAACAAATCAAAACATTCACCCCCAGTCAAGAGATCTGGGTTAAATCCATCATTCTTTTGCTCACCATTCCACCCCAGTTTAGACCTGGCCATATGCAAATCAATCTTGACCCTGTGCCTCATGGGAACAGTCCAGCCCGAACTGCCAAGCCAGGTCCTCCCTGGACCGGAAACAAGCATCCTAGGACCAGTTTAGGGGTTTCACCCCTCTTCAGCCAGGATAGCTTGATTCCAGTGGCACAGTGAGCCCAGGACCCACGTCTGGGCATACCTGGCGCACTTAGGGCGAGAAAGCAAAAGACACACAATTAATGGACGGAATGCAGAACAAATCAAAACATTCACCCCAGTCAAGTGATCTGGGTTAGATCCATCATTCTTTTGCTCACCATGCCACCCCAGTTTAGACCTGGCCATATGCAAATCAGTTGTGACCCTGTGCCTCATGGGAACAGTCCAGCCCGAACTGCCAAGCCAGGTCCTCCCTGGACCAGAAACATAGCATCCTAGGACCGGTTTCGGGGTTTCACCCCTCTTCAGCCAGGATAGCTTGATTCCAGTGGCACAGTGAGCCCAGGACCCACGTCTGGGCATATTGTTGTTTTTGCATTTGTCACCCCGAGTGGGACGGGTATGCCCAGACGTGGGTCCCGTGCTCTCCATGCCACTGGAGTCAAGCTATCCTGGCTGATGAGGGCTGAAAGCTCGAGACCGGTCCTAGGATGATTGTTTCCAGTCCAGGAGGACCTGGCCTGGCAGTTCGGCGCTAGACTGTTCCCATTGGGCGCAGGGTCAAGACTGATTTGCACATGGCTGGGTCCAAACTGGAATGGCATGGTGAGCAAAAACGATGGATTTAGGCCCAGATCTCTGTACTGGGGTGAATGTATGACATTGTCCTGCATTCTGTCCATCAATTGTTGTTTTTGAATTTGTCACCCTGAGTGGGACGAGTATGCCCAGACGTGGGTCCGTGCTCTCCATGCCACTGGAGTCAAGCTATCCTGGCTGATGAGGGCTGAAAGCCCGAAACCGGTCTTAGGATGCTTGTTTCCAGTCCAGGGAGGACCTGGCCTGGCAGTTCGGCCTGGACTGTTCCCATTGGGCGCAGGGTCAAGACTGATTTGCATATGGCTGGGTCCAAACTGGAATGGCATGGTGAGCAAAAAGACGATGGATTTAGGCCCAGATCTCTGTACTGGGGTGAATGTATGACATTGTCCTGCATTCTGTCCATCAATTGTTGTTTTTGAATTTGTCACCCTGAGTGGGACGAGTATGCCCAGACGTGGGTCCCGTGCTCTCAATGCCACTGGAGTCAAGCTATCCTGGCTGATGAGGGCTGAAAGCCCGAAACCGGTCCTAGGATGCTTGTTTCCAGTCCAGGGAGGACCTGGCCTGGCAGTTCGGGCTGGACTGTTTCCATTGGGCGCAGGGTCAAGACTGATTTGCATATGGCTAAGTCCAAACTGGAATGGCATGGTGAGCAAAAAAACGATGGATTTAGGCCCAGATCTCTGTACTGGGGTGAATGTATGACATTGTCCTGCATTCTGTCCATCAATTGTTGTTTTTGCTCCTGATGTGTCAGTGGCACACAGTGCCGCAGCAGGTACTGCAACACCCACAGGTGGGGCAGGGCACACACCCGGGGACAAGGACTTGGATGGGACTGTGGTCAGGAGGGCCAGGCACTAGCATCCATTTCCGCCACCTTGCATGTTTCTGCTTGGTGACGCACATGGCCTCAAGACCTACCACTGACCCCCGATACACTCCGATGCACTCACCTTGGACAGCGACATGGACTGCCACATCCTGTTGACGACCAATGACACGGCGGACAGACTGCGGAGTGTACCCTTCCTCTTCCGCAGTACACGTCAACCCCGGATGGACACTGGCTGGCCCTCCACGGGCCCATATTGTGTAGTGTGCTCGGCATTGCCCTGTACCGCTCCAGCTGCATGACTGCACTGGATGTGCAAATAAACATCCAGTGACGCACTGCTGTGTAATGTCTTACGTCATTCCTGTATGGATGTGTGGATTAATGTGAGGACAGTGCCTTCCCTTGCGTCAATGATGTTCATTCTGTGGGATGCCAGTCAAAGGGTGCAACATTGCATTTTGTGTACCGGGTTCCGTGAACACTACAACAGGGACACACGCATCAGTCACTTCCTTGTCCGGACATGGACTGGACCACGCCCAGAGCCCACGAGTCATTGTTGCAAGCCCTGTGCTGGTCGGGCGTACGGCAGGCCAGACCACTCCGCTAACGACCCGAGGGAGGGCCCTCATTGCTACCCATCGCAGCCGTACTCGCTGGTGGTGTGCAGGTCACTGGTCTAGTTGTCAGCATGTCACAGCCACTCCCTGAGGGCAGGTTTTCACTCACACCACACCCATCCGGCACAGGCGTCACAGGCCATGTGACTCCGCCAACATAAGGGGCCGACGACGTCACATTCCCCTCTTCCGGTGGTGACTGGATGACGGCCGCTCCACGGTTCTCACTCATGTAGGGCCCATGAGTTGTTGCACACAGGGTTAGTGGCATCCGAGGCCTTGCGGACGGCACGGGCCTACCACCACGTGGCGCAGACTGGGGTTGCACAGGGTTAGTGGCACCCGGGGCCTTGCAGACGTCACAGGCACCCCGCCACGGGACGGTGACTTTGGGTGCACTGTGTCAGTGGCACCTTGAGCTGCTGAGCGGGTGTGCAGCCTGCGATGATGCCCCGTCCCGGCGGTCCGGACAGCTCAGGTTTTGTGTGCCCTGCTGGACCGCAGTGTAGGCCAGAGCCAGCGGGCAGCGTGGGCCTACCGCCACGTGGCGACGCTTCCGGGATCCCAGAGTTGGTGGCACCCATTGGGCTGAGTGGGTGTGCAGCCTGTGATGGTGCCGGGTGCACTGGTATGTCCTCTGCCATGGAGTAATCAAGACCCAGCACCAAACGTGAGACCTGGGTGCCTGCGGAGAGGGGCTGCATGATGTGGAGGGTGCCATGTCCGCGGGCCCTGGGCTTGTGGCTTGCGACGGCACGTGGTGGGACCTCCTGTCTACGCGCCGGTGGCGGAAGGTGAGCATTGAGGCCTGGGTGTGCATGGGCGGGCATGCTCCGATGGGTGGCGGGTGAGGTTGGGGTGCCTCTGCCTGGGTGTGCATGGGCGGGCAGGCGATGTTGTCTTGTGCAAGTGTGTGTACTGTGCCAGTCATGTATCTGGGCTCTGTTTCAGCTGACGGCTCTGAATGAGATGTGTGACCTGGTGAACTGCACTACATACCGGCACGTGGTTGGAGACACACTGGTGGCAGCAGGTGAGCAGTGTGGCCTGGGTGCGCAGGGGCGGCACTGTCTCTCTCTCTCCCTCTCTTCCTCTTTCTCTCCCTCTCTTCCTCACTCTCTCCTCTTCTCTCTCTCTCTCTCTCTCTCTCTCCCTCTCTTCCTCTCTCTCTCCTCGACTCTCTCTCTCTCTCCCTCTCTTCCTCTCTCTCCCCCTCCCTCTCTTCCTCTCTCTCTCCTTCGCTCTCTCTCTGTCCTCTGATGTGCGCAGGACACACCTTCTCATCATGTTTTTTGTCTTACAGGCTGTGACCTACGTATTGTCCAGGGGGGAGCGGCCATGTGTCTTCATTTCATTTCGTTGTTCTATTTTAATAAAGTTTCATTTGTTGCTTCGAAAGTGAATGTGTGCTGGTCATTTCTGTGACGACACATCCATGTCACCAGTTGTGATTGTGCGTCATCAAGCGGAATATTTTGTACATGTTTAGGTGTGGCTGATGTGGCATGTCTTTGGTCGGGGGGGGTGCCAGGGAGGGGTGGTCCTGGGGGTGGTGGCTGTGGGTGTTGTGGCCCTCTTGGGTGTCCGGGCCGCATGATGGGTGGCTCCATGGCATCTGTTGCCCTTCCGATGTAGCCCTGGGCTGTGCTCCCTTTTGGTTTGCAGGCTGCCGTTGGACTTTACACCAGGTCAGAGCAGGTGTAGATTTCCTAGTGCTAACGCGCCTTATCGCCTGTTTTGTGTTTTTATCGCGGATGTGGCTGGTCGTTGTGAATGTTGAGGTGTGCTGTTGTCTCGACTTTTGTCACAGGAACGCCTACTCTGCATCTCATTAGCGATATTTGCGGGGTCCTCTGTGGCGATGTTTTTGCGGCTGCTATCGCGGGTAAACTGGTGCTGTGGGCTGTTAACACCGGCTTGTGAATGGGGAGGTAAATTTATCACGACTTTGGCTGCGATAAAGTGCCGTTAATTCGGCGATGGCTCCTTGTGAATATGCCTCCAAATGTTGCTTAATATGTATCTCTGAGCTGAGTTTAAACTATGTTTCCATGGTGTACACCATTCGCCAAAATGTTTTATAATATTTCAGTTAGGGCACAGTGAGTTCTTCTGTTAATCAGTTATGCGTTTCAATTTGGATTTTTTGGTGTGCAAGTTAAAACGTTTCCACTACACACTTGAATTTCAGATTTTATTTTTATCTAATTTGCTCACAAGTCTTCTCTGTAAAGCGCTTTGATACCCTCAGGTCTAGCCAGCGCTACATAAAACTCTTAAATAAATAAATAAGTCTTGCTTCACAGAAGCCCACTAGCCAAAAGTGTGAAAACTTAACATGCTCTCGTTTTAGCTCCATTGTGCTGAGTTCCATCTGCATCAATCCCTGAATTTGCATTTTCCCTTTTGTTTCCCTTTGTTTGCATTTTTGTCCTTGTGATTATCTTTTGTAATCCTGCCATGTAGCCATGGGCTCCATGTTACACATGCTCTTGTTTCACTGTAAAGCGCACTGACGTCCTTGTTCGTAGTATGCACAACTGCATAAGTTAATAAATAGGTACGGCAGGTAGACATATTTATTTTGGGGATTAGACCTGCTGTCCATGCTGGAAGGTGCTTTGGCCTCTTTTTATCCTTCATGACCTCTGTTCAATTTAGATGCATGCCACATTATGTTTCTTAATTGGAGGTATGTCCCAAAAATACAATACAAAATCAGTTTATAGTAAGTAATTGCGGCTGGTTTGGCTTTCTGTTTTTTCACTCTTTCGATTAATGAGTCTGTCGTGTAGTTCCTATAGTACCCATGCAGGACCTGCGCGTTTGGATAACATAAACCGTGGGCTTGGTGATAGACTGGCTCTGTGCACCCCCACCGCGTATGTTAGCCGGATTTGCATTAGCTAGCTCACAGTGCCACTAGAATCTCCTCTTATCGGGGAGAGATTAGTTTCTGGCAACCTTAGACCATGACAACCCAAATTCCTCAGAATCGTGGAAACAATATACTACTTTTCGCTCAGTCACTTGTGCTTACTTATCCGGTTTGTCTCAGAGAGTTACACAGAATAAACAGTCTGGGCGTTTCAATAAGTATTTATTGAACAGTTGTTATTCTAGTGTAAAATATATGTGCTGCAGAAACCAGCAGACAATAGCAGAGATATATTATCAGCAGTACGATAAAAGCAAAGGGATAGAACAGTTCTACCATATTGCAATAATCATGAATACATACATGAATATAAAAAGCATTATGCAAAGTGCGCGTACTCCTACGATGCCTAACTAGATGTACCTGAGTGTACCTAGCATATGTGTAGGTCTAAAAGCCTAAGAGCCAAGAATCCTTCTAGGATTTAGTCGAACCCCCATACCTGAATAGAGAGAGTGTGGGACCCCGTCCTGGTCTCGAGTTGGACACCCCGCAAGGGCTGTGTTAGACCACTGTCAGCTGGAGCGACTGCATGCAGGAGCCTCAGCATCTCTGGTCAGTGTGTCAGCATGGAAGTCTCGGTTCCCTCTGTCTTACCGGGGTAAGATGTGGTGTATTTATACCCTGAAGACTCTGGTTGCTTCGTATGGTTTGTATTGGCCATGTTAGACTTGAGGAAGACGTCAGGGGTGAACTTTGTACATACATATTATGCAGGTGGTGTATTCCTAGAGAGCCATGCATAATTGATGAGTACAGTGTGGGCCTGTGTTTGGGAAAAACCCTGCTGTATTCAAAACCACAGAATAGATAACGTTCAGCCCTCAGAGCACGTTGTGTACTAGTGAGGACCAATGTAGGTGAAAGATCATGCCTATATAAGGAATCATGACTATAATAGGACATGTACAGTTATGACCGTAATAGGGCATATGCGGCTTTGACCATAATAGGGCAAGTACGAATATGACCGTATTAGGGCAAATATGAATACGTCCATTTTAGGGCATGTATGAACGGGTCTACATTAGGGCCTCTATACGGGACATAACACCCACTCCTCTTCCGAACAGGATGACAATGACCATACTTAAAATCTGGACAATTTAAAAACATTTTAAAAGCAAGTAAAAACATGGTTTTAAAATTGTTAAAAAAACTTCAAAAAATGTTACAATTCAGCTATTTCCAATTGCCACTAAAAAAAGAAATGTCTATTTTGTTTCTCTATATAAGTTGCTTCACTCAAAGCGGAAGAAGGCCATGCTTTTCTCAAGCGAAAGTGTCAATTTAGGAAATGTTCCAAATTTGCTCGCTTATTATGAAAACGAGTGGAGAAGCCGAATTCTTTCCCAGGACGCGATGAGCCAATTCGAGATTAAGTGTCCTGGCTGGGAAGCACAACATTATCTGTGTGAGCTACTGCAGACGACAAATCCAACGCCTCACAGAGAACGTCAATCGCACATAGATGGAATGTAGCACTGCCAACAGTCGATGCTGCGGCAGCTTGTGCGGCAGTTGTTACCTGGGTGCCTGTGGAGGAGTCACCTAACCCAGCAGGAGCAAACGGCACCTGTGGATTCTCCAGGAATGCATTCATCAGAATTGGAAGCCGCTGGGGACAACGCAGAGCATGGGCCTTTATGGGGTCCAGCATTGCATCCGTATCCGGAGGCGCATCTGATGGAAATGTTAGACAAAGATCCAACGTGCATTTTTCTCCGCAAAACAGGCATCGAAGAACAGGTAAGATGCAGTCTACCCAGACTGGTCGAAAGGATAGAAACCAGGAGGCATTGAGTTCTCGCAGGCAAGAAATGCCCAGAAGTTGTACCATGCGTTCACGGTATTTCCGCTCCAGGAGTATGTTCGCCATTCCCTCGGGAATTGGGCCATCCATTTCGTAGCAGTAGTATTATGAATAGGACCCCTGCAATCAGCAACAGGATAAGCAGGAGTCCTCCAAATACGCTTCCCAATACGGAGTGTATAAAATTTGGGATTACTCCGAGGACTGTCTGAAAGGTGCTTAACAGTCCTGACCCTATGGTCTTAAATAGGTGTACAATACCGCTCGTATCTGACATATTGAAGATACGTCCCACCATTTCTACGAAATGAAAGGGGCAGTTTGTACGTATAAGCGCCTGTATCTCAGTCGAGGTCCTTGCAACTTGAAGTTCAAAGGTTTCTCGAGCGGAGGTTAAGGGCACGGGTTGCTGTAAAAGCATGGCTTGCAGTCTGCTCAGAGTATCAAATTGTATGAAAGAAACGTTCAGTGAAGGCCATAGCGGCGCCTCCCTGACTATGTTCAGTGGCGGAAACAATACTTGCATACAGCAAGTAACCCTGGAGTTAACAGTGACCAGATAAGCGATGCCCGGAAGCATCCCACAGCAACCTTGATCATTTAGCATCAAGTAACTCCCATTCGAGAGCAGCTGGAAAACCGGTGTGATCATGGCCGCTGGGGTCCCTGTCATGTGACACGATAGGTTTGCTACTGAACCGCTACAGGCTCCGTGTAGTGAAATATCCTGACACATGAGAGAACCGCTTAAAGCGTTCTTGCAGTTTGTACCACTCAGATACACTTCTCGATCCCCATTCCGGCATCGGTATCTATATGGTAACTCCCAAGTTTCCTTAATGTAACCCTTACCCATCTTTTCATATTTGCCTGCCTGCCTTTGCTCAAGGCAATATTGAAACTGAAACGTAGTGACCAGCAGAGTGATTTGGCCATGAATTAGCCATTCAGTTGATGGTGATTCGGCTACAGTGAATGGTAACCTTTCCAGTTTCTCAATACGCAGCATTGTATATTTGGCTCCCCTTTGTGCCATTTCTGTCTGTTTATCAGTCAGATTGTATTCTGAAAACAGAGACGTGGTGTTTATGAAACGCCAGGGCACATAGCCTGCATGCAAAGATTGTAGCGTCCAGCTTAGCATCATAATAGAACGTAGCTGAGATTGCCCGTGTTGTAACACGATCAGATCTTGTTCTAATATGTCGATTGCCAAAGACACAATGTTGCCTAAGGAGTAAATCCTGGAGGTCAAAGTTGTTAACCCATTATCCACTACAGCTAATGCCTTTTCTAAGTTAATACGGTCTATTTCTCGTATTCTTTCAGCGGCCTCTTGTTGTGATATTTTCCAGTTTTCATTATAATAGGCATAAATGCCGGCATATATGAAACGTTTCTGACGTGCTTTCCTGGGGCCTAGCAAGAAATCCCTAAGGTCTACATCAGGTGTGAGTAAGGTTAAGTGATGTTTTACTTCTGTCAGTGTTGAGGTCTCTAGTCAATCAAGGCACAACTTCCCAACACTATACGATGTCACTACCCCTGGGTGTTGTCTTTGTACATAGCGTGTATCTGGCCTATGGATACTAAACCCTTCGGTTGTATTCATAAATCTCTGTTGACAGGTGTTTGTGTCAATGGGCCAAATCAGCCATTTCGTCCAATCAGGATCTGATCTGTTGTACTGGAGAATGTCGTCTAATCCTACGCCTTGTGTAGTTGAATTCTGCCCCCCACCCATTTGTGATGGTGTAGGAAACCCGGGTGAGTTCAGTTCCTTGTTCTTGGCTAGTCCAAGACAGGATGTCTGTTGCACAGTGTCATTTAGAAATATCAGCTGCTGTGGAATGAGGCATGCTCTAAATAGCGCTTCTGTTCCCTGGACTTGCCAGTCCCTAGAACCCCAGATTGATTTTAAATCTATAGTGTCCTTCCATAGGTCGAAAGCCTGTGTAGACAACTGGGCCATAAAGGAAGCAGAGTAAATCTGTTTGGTGTTAGTCAACATAATTTTCTGTGCTGATGTTTTTGCCACTTTGTAATTAAATGACTTCGGGTCAGATGTATTAAACCCTGAAAAGTATGTGAATTTCTGTGCAAAGGTTTGTGAACTACCTTTTGGAGGTGTTGGGCAGTGTTCCCACTGGTGGTATTCAAATACATTTCTAGGTGTTATAGATTTGTGTAAGAAATGATGACCATACTGTTGGTAACAGTACAATGTATCATAGTCTTTAGTACCTTCTAACATTTCATTGTTCGGAAATGCTGCAGTTTTTTCTAAATCAGATATCATATTGTTTACAGTTTCAGTGTCCCAATCATCAGAAAATGTACTGGTGGTAATGATATCACTTAAAGAAATTTTAAATACATGTTTAAGCTTTAAAAGTTCAGTCAGACCGAATATATCATAATCAATAATTGTCCCATACTATACCGTCCGGTATAGGAACTGCTGTGATGTTCACTGAAGACAAGTCTCTTGGTTCACGATGTGAAGACTGGTGTGGTTTTAAAATCAAATTGACTCTTTGGGCTCTGGAGCTCTGCTGGAGGTATCTATTGGAGGTATCTATTCGGTTGCATAACATCTATCATCCACCTGGCGACCCTTTGCTCTTTGTGGAGGAATTGTCTGACCTTCTTTCCCTATCCTCGATCTCCAACTCCAAAAACCTCTTCCTCGGAGACTTTAATATTCACTGGAATAAAAAGGATGATCCCCTGGTTAACATCCTCAATGATCTACTCGACATTAACGACCTGAATCAACTCTGCCATTCGCCAACACATTCCAAAGGGGCTACTCTCGACGCTATCATCACTAGCAAAGAACTGGCTTCCCTTTCCCACATTGTCCCCATTGACTGGTCTGACCACCACCTTATCCTCTTCACCATTAATTGCGCCGTGCCTCCCCCTTCCCCTAAAAACATCAAACATAGGAAATTAACTAGAAATCTTCACCTTATTCCTCCAGGCGAGCTGGAGACTAAGATTAAAGCAAAACTTCAACTTACACCTCCCTCACAAAATGCAAATGACCTTGCCGAACACTACAACAAATCCATCATCGAGGTCCTTGACCAAATCGCCCCAGCCAAACTAAAACTGCAAAAAAACAACCCAGCCAGAACCTGGTTTAATGCTGAACTCAACAATGAGAGACGCTCGCTTAGGCTGACCGAACGCATGTGGAGGCAACACCCTTCCCCCTCAAATCTTGCTCTCCTCAGAGCCGCAAGGGCTAATTACAAAAAACACATCCTTAATGAGAAGGCCTCCTTCTTCCGCGCACAACTCAACCGGGCTAAAAATAGACCCAGGGAACTATTTAGCACCATCAAAAATCAAACAGCTTCGGCCCCCCCAAACTGGTGGCCTCTAGCGAAAGATGTGAAGAAATTGCGAACTTCTTTTCCGAAAAAATCTCCAAGATTGATCTATCCTTTAGCTTAACTTCCCCTCCACATTGCTCATCACCCCTCTATGACCTCCCCTCCAAGTCTCCTTTCACACCCTCGCCCCCCCCTGACTCTGTTCATCTCCCACTCGCTATCGCCCCTCCTGAACACTTCTTTACCAACCCCCAGCTAAAAAATAATGCTTCTTGGCTTAACTTCCGCCCAGTTACAGAGCTTGAAGTCTTCAACATCATCACCAAGCTTAAATCCTCCTCTCATACCATGGACCCTCTTCCCGCTAAACTTGTTCAAGACTTAAAACACATCATTGCACCATATTGGACCACCATCATCAACTCCTCCTTGGCCACGGGTTGTGTCCCGGTTTCCCTCCAGCTGGGCCAAATCAATCCTACCCTCAAAAACACTACAGCCGACCCCAACGACCTCAAAAATTTGCAACCTATCTCTAATCTTCCGCTTCTATCTAAGGCCCTCGAAAAATGCGCCTTGCTCCAATTGGACAGGCACATTGACTCTTTCAACCTTTTGGACACATTCCCGTCAGGCTTTAGAAAGGGCTGCAGTACTGAAACTGCTATGCTCAACATTATTGATGACATCCACCAATTCCTTGACAAGGGGGAGGCCTCCCTTCTCATTCTCCTTGACCTCTCTGCTGCTTTTGATACTGTTAACCACTCTGCCTTACTCAATACCCTCAAAGATCGTTTCGGCTTCAATGGTCCTGTCCTCAAATGGTTCACCTCATTCCTTCAGCACAGAACCCAACAAATTAAAATCAGCAATTGCCTCTCTAAACCTATTCCTGTCTCCTTGGGTGTTCCTCAGGGTTCTATTCTCTCACCTTCTCTATTCAACCTCTTCATGGAACCCTCACCCTCATTCTTAAGCAAGCAGGAATCAACTTCCACCTCTATGCTGATGATACCCAACTTTACTATAAGATCAAATCTCAAGCTGACATTCTACACCTCAATGATGCCCTGACTAAGATTCTACACTGGTTCCATCACAATCACCTTATACTCAACCCTAAAAAAATGGAAATCATACTCTTCGCTCCTAAAATCAACCGGCTCCCCATTCATCACTGGATCTCTGACCTTAAAGCGCTTAACTGCTCTCTTTCCTCTTCTAACTCAGTTAAATCCCTCGGAATTAACATTGACCAGAACCTCAGCCTTACTCCCCACATAAAAAATTCAGCCAAAGGAGCTCTCTTCACTCTTCATCACCTCAAGAAAATTAAACCCTTCATTCCCGCTGATGACTTTAAATTCGCTGTTCAGTCACTGGTACTGTTTAAATTGGACTATGGCAATGCCGTTCTTTCTGGAACACCGAAAGTCCACTTAGCCCCAATCAAATCAGTCCTCAACCTCGCGGCCAGGCTTATTTCTGATTGTAGATGGTTTGACCACATCTCCCCCATCCTCAAAGGTCTCAAATGGCTTCCCATCGAAGGCAGATCCACCTACAAAACCGCTTGCATTACGCATAAAGCCTTGCATCATCACACCCCATTGTATCTCTCAGATAAACTCCACAAAGCGGGCTGCTCTAGAGAAATGAGGAGCACCAATGCTCTCATACTAGTTCCTCCTTTGTTAAACAAGAAATCTCCTCAATCACGCTCCTTCTCCGGAAATGCGCCTACTATCTGGAACTCACTCCCTAAAGATCTACGTTGCAACCCCTCCTACCTCAGCTTCAAAAAAGACCTCAAGCTGCACCTTCTCAACAAATACTGGGGTCCTTAATCCTTACCGCCTAGCAGGGTGTCTCAACCTACTCCTGACTTATCACTATGTTCCTGCCACATTATACCTGACTCACTCCCCCTCTTCTTATTTTTCATATACTTCTAACCTCCCCTCCAGTTCTCTTATAATTACTGTCTACTCCAGCATGCTATCACCTCTCCCATCACCTTCCTCAGGTCCCTCCTTCTTTCATATTCCCCCCCCTCATCCCAGACCTCCCACGCTAGCTTAACCATCCAATACTTGTTACGGCCTAATTTTATTTCTTATTTTCTTGCCCATGTTATAATTGTCCTATGCATACTGTTCTTACTGTCCTGCATTTTACCTTTTTGTACAAATGTTATGTTGCAATTGTTTTCTCACCTAACCATTGTAAAGCGCTCTGATACCCTCGGGTCTAGCCAGCGCTATATAAAACATTTTAAATAAATAAATAAATCGTCCATTAATAAGCATACTAAAAGTTATAATTAAACCTAGCCAGAAAAGAAAAAATAAAATCCCAGTGATATACCATAGTTCTATCCAAGGTGACACCAGGTAAGTCTTTCTAAAAAAGTTAAAAAAGTCAATGAGTTTCTGCTTGTGTGATTTTTTGGCTGGCGTCGTTTCCGGCTTGCTTGGATCCAGTGAAAACGTATCAAAGTTCATGAAATAGCCAGAAGCAGTTCTATCAATTGTTGGAATTGCATCGGGATTTGTTGAAATCGGATTTTGCTCTTGACGAGGCATGTTGATGTAGACGTCTGTAGTCGGTCTTATTGCAACTTGGTTGTTAAGTAGAGTTTCTTCTTGTTGAAGTGGAACGAGTTCCATAGCATTGTTGCTTAGTCCTTCATTCCGTACAGGTGGCTCTTCAAACGTGATGAGTCTTTCTGTTTGAACTTCTTGGATTGTAGCGAGAGGAGGGCGTCTGCTACTGTGGAGTCCACGTGGCCTACTGTTTAGTATCGGCCACATAGTGTGGTTTGATTTAGTCGATTGAGACAAATCTTTTCTCCTTTTTTCCGGCAAGAGGCGGCAGAAGTACAGTTCTTGTGCCTTGGATTGCTAGGACCGTTACAGGCTTTCTGTAGGATGGCCCAAATTCTTTCTTGTCTGCAATCTTTTCTCTGACCAGATCTCCGATTTTTGGGATCCAGACAGGTTCTGCCGTTACTGCCTTGACTTCCTCAGTGGCGGTCAGTTTCTGGAGCACGTTACTTTGTTGTGTTCTGGATTTATTTAGATCCTGTAAAACAGCCAAACGATCATGGATATCAAATGGTTTTTCATCCGCCACTGTGCCTTCACAATCAAGATCAGGTACCCACATTCTTGTCCCAAATGGGACCTCGTAAGGAGTGACACCCCTAGAGAGCTTCTTGGCTGATTGTTTATTGCTCGTTGTACCCCATAAAGGTGATCGACCCATCTACCGCCTTTGCCTAATACCCTAGCTGTTAAAGATTGCTTTAAGTCACGGTTTTTCCTCACCACAACGGAATTTCGCTCAGGATGGTACGGAGAGGAGTACCGCAATGCTACGTCCATTCCTTCTATGGCCTCTTTGTAAGCCCGAGAGCTAAACGCCGGGGCACGGTCAGAATGTAACGTGCCAACTGTGTATGTGCTGATAAAGACTCGCAAATCTGTTATAGCAGTTCGAGCATCAGCTGAGCGCTGAGGCCAGAACTTGAGGACACCTGAGCTGGACGCACACGGACAGACAACCTGATGCTGTCTAATAATGGTATCTGTACAGGACGTGTTGTGGTGGACCCTTTCATCTGCTTGCAGATGTTGCAGTTCCAAACATAGTCTCTTATCTGCCTCCTCATTACAGGCCACCAGTAGCGTTGCTTCAATAAAGAAACAGTCGCCCTAAGTCCCGAATGTAAAGAACCTGTCCCTTCGTGTGCTGCCACAATTAAACCTTGCCCACGATCCATATTTGGTATTACTCTATCCCCCACTCCAGGAACTGAGCATATGGAATGTTTTGTGCATCTAACTTGTAGGAGTACTTGAGTGGAAATTTTTTAGGTACTGCTGTGCAGCCTTTGCGTGAAGCATTGACAGCTACCATAATCTCGCCGTCTATTATCGTTTTTGAACGAGTGATTGCAGCTACGGAAGCCGTGCGAACAGCCCCCTTTGCGGCTTCATCAGCCAATGAATTCCCTTCAACGTGAACGCCATCACGCTAATGACTCAGTGTATGTATCACGTTAACCCATTGGTAGTTTGTTTCTCAACTCCACTACCTGTTCCCATAGCATTTTATGCTTAATTGTGCCACCTTTTGCGTCTTTAAACCCGTTTTGTTCCCAATGATGTAAGTATTCATTGTACGACTGTACACAGTAAAAGGAATCACACACAATCAGTGTGGGGAATTCGTGTTCCGTATTCACCAGTGCCAGTATAAGTGCTTTTAACTCTGCCAACTGAGCCGTGCAGTCTCCTAGAGATTGCGTTTCAGTGCAACTCAGATGGAACTTTCCATCGTGCATGCGACTTTTAACAATCGCACATGCTGCGCTGTAAGCTTGCTTACTCCCTATGGCCGGTTGAGCAGATCCGTCAGTGTAAATAATGTATTCATACTGATCTAGAGGCAAAATCTCATTTGGTAGAGGATATTCTTGTTCGTATTGCAGAAATGCTTGTGTTTTTAAACTTGGATCAAATCTGTATTCTAAATCCGTTGCAGTAAGAGAATTAGCCCATTGTATCCATCTAGGATGTAAGGCTTTCGCATTTGGAATGCTAGCTTTTGTAACAGCTTCTAAGGCTAGTACTGGGGTCACGACAATTATGCGTTTACCCTGAGCCAGAGCTCTTTCTCCTGCTACAGCGGTCTGCACTGCTGTCAGGATTTTTTCTGTTGAAGTGAAACACATCTCTGCGTTTGTGTACAGGTGTGATTTGTATGCGATTGGTACCGTTTCGCCTTCATTGAAAGTTAAATAAGTGTACCCACATTGACCCGCTATTACTCGGATCACTAAGTTGCGTACGTTTACGCGTGTCTGTAAATGTTTAGAAGCTATCATGTCTTCCTTTAGGGAACGCAGGAAATTTGTCAGTTCCTGTGTCCATTGTCTAACTGAAAAATCAGATTTTGTTAAGTCGTAGAAAGGTTTTACTCTTTCTGCGTAATCCAAAATGTATGTTCGACCAAAATTTAGGAATCCCAGAATTGATTGTAAATTCTTTAATGATTTTGGAGGTTGGAGCAGCGCACACTTTTCTAAAAAGTTAGCTGCTAAGCTTTTCCTTCACTTGACAGCTCGTATCCTAAAATAGGACACTGAGGTGGGCAATATTTGATTTCTTGAAATTAAACTTATAGCCCTCAGAGGCGAATCCCATAATAATGGTGCTCACCCTGGTCAAGTGCCTTGGTAAGTCATCGTCCGTCAGATAAATATCATCCACATAGGACAATGCTTCTTCATCCAAATTTTGGAGTAACTCTGTTACTCTTGCTGAAAATACTCTGGGGCTATTTTTATACCCTTGGGCTAGTCGACAAAATTGTCGCTGGGACCCTAACGCACTGAATGATGTCAAATACCTGCTTTCAGGCGCTATATTTTGGCAGAAAAATCCATTTGAGATATCAAGTGTTGTTTTGTATTTTTGCGCACAATGTTATTCATTAATGCGGCACTGTGTGCATTTTGAACTGCAAATGTCTTTGTGCAAGTGTTTAAATGTCTGTAATCCAAAACTAAACAATATGTGTTGTCAGGTTTCATTATGGGAAACAAAGGATTGTTCATAGGTGAAGTGCAATTTTCAATCACCCCTGGTATTCTAGTTGATCTAGAATCTCCCTGACTTGTTTTTTAGCTTCCTGCTTTATAGGGTATTGCCTTTGAGCATTTGGGGAAACTTTTAACGGGATCACGTGGTGGGTTGAATCCTCATCCCAACCAACATGATTTTTATACAATGCTGGAGCTAGGGCAACCGCCCACTCCTGCGCATATGCATGTCTTAGGTGAATGGGAACGAGGTCGGAAAATGCAGGAAAAATTACAGTTTCTCCCCTAGGGCACTTCTTGACGAATGCTGGCAGCCAGTCTTGTTCTGCTAATAGAATATCATAACCAGATGACAGATTTTTCCAAAAGAGACCTTTAATTTTTCTGGGCTTGTCCCCCTCCATCCGGAGTGTTATCTCATGTAACTTATGTGGGACACTTACCCGAGTATCAGGTGTTTCCACCGTCATTTACTCAACTCCGCTGTCACCAGAAATTCCTTCAGGTTCTGGCGAGCTATCGTTACTTCTGCCGCGCTGTCTAGCATTGTCAGAGCCCATTCTCCGTTCAGAAGCTGTGTCCTCAGAATTCTGGGCATGTCTGATCTTGAGACCTGCTACCTTCTTCTTTTTGAACTGAGGTTTTGATTTTTGTTTATCTTCTCTTTTAGGTGCGTAGTCCGCAGCGCGTTGCGTGTCTCTGGACTTTGTACGCTCCTCTTGTCTGTATTCTGACCGTCCTTCCCTCTCAGAGTTTTTTGATGAACCCTGAAAGGAACGAGAGGAACGAGTATCAGTATCCTGATACCTGTCAGGTTTTTTAATATTATCCCTATTCCTGAGGTTATACCTCCTTTCAGAGGGCTCCTGTTGAGGAGACCTACATCTGGATTGAAATCTGCTGTCTTTAGACTTTTGTTGTTTTTATTTTCCCACTTCTTTTTAGAAGAAGTAGGTGTCTGCTTTGTAGTGTCCTTTTCAGGACTGCCCACTAATGCTTTCCCACCTAAACTGTCTCTGCCTAGTTCTGCATATGCAGTTTCAATTATTTTGGGTAGTTCGTGTTGATGATCCTCTGGACTGAACTCCCTTAGGCGTTGGCGGATCGCCACTGAAGCTGCCTCCCCTTAAATATTAGCTAGTATTATGGCTGATACCTGGTCAAAGTTATTTAGTAACTTCATCCCTAAGTTAAGGGCAGGCTCTGCTCCGTACTCATTTTGTATCTGTCTCAAAACGTCAGGTATTACTGCTAATGACGGGATACCATGTGTTCTGGTATATATGGCAGCAAAGACTGAACCCCAAGAGGTGCAGTCCTCTACTTGTGGTGTGATCCTCATGGGCAAGCAGATTGTTAGAATTCTGTGTTTTTCATAGGTGGTAGTATTCGGGAATACTGCCTCAAGCTGAGTTATTTTCTGAGCTATCCAGAATGGTATTTGTTCGCGTTTTGCGGGCATTTTGCCCATTACCGCGTGTAATGTTTAAGGAGTAATTTTATTTCCTGTACCCTGAGCTGGAGTACTGTTTGCTGCACCTGGTGCAGGTTGGATTGTTAAAGTCCTCATGACAAATTGTGTCAGGTTTCTGTAGATTTTAATTAAATCTTTGTGTTGTACTAGTAAGTCTTTCTGTGGCATTGTGTTAATGCCAGGATGCGGTGTGTAAGCCACTAGTATTGGCCATGTGGCCCCGTCTCCTACGAGCGGGCCTAATCTTACTCTTTCTCGTACGTGGGGTAGGGCGCCATTAAACCAGTAATGATATTCCTGGTAAGTGAGTGGAATCTCTATGTCCTCAATCGGACAATATTCCAGTGGTGCATCTCCTTCTATATAGTAGTGAAATGCATTTGTTGTTGCATTTGCTGCTGGGAGTGTAACCCATGAATAGAATACCTCTGTTTTGTTTGATTCGTGTGCCTCAATCATGAAAACAACAAGGCCACCCTTGGCTTGTACACCATTTTCTAATAGTCTTAGGGTGACTGTCCTTCTGAATTTTGGTGCAATCTGTATTGCATCCTCAGGATCTTCTCCTCCCAGGTCAACTCTCTCATCCCCTGAACCAGGCATGTTTAGAGGAAGAAGTGTTTAAAGGGAACTAAGGTGAGGTGTTATGCACAATTTAGGAACTAAATGTCCTTTCAAGCTTGATTAACCAACAGCCAATAAATAGTATTTTCGTACTACTCAGCTGCGGCGGATTTTGTGCCCACCCACTCCAAATGTCTCTGGGGTTTTGTGAGTAGGTTCTCTGAGAATAGCACAACTGAACTACTCAGATTCTACTGTTAAATAAGTACCAAACCAACGTTGGGCGCCATGTCATGTAGTTCCTATAGTACCCATGCAGGACCTGCGCGTTTGGATAACATAAACCGTGGGCTTGGTGATAGACTGGCTCTGTGCACCCCCACCGCGTATGTTAGCCGGATTTGCATTAGCTAGCTCACAGTGTCACTAGAATCTCCTCTTATCGGGGAGAGATTAGTTTCTGGCAACCTTAGACCATGACAACCCAAATTCCTCAGAATCGTGGAAACAATATACTACTTTTCGCTTAGTCACTCGTGCTTACTTATTCGGTTTGTCTCAGAGAGTTACACAGAATAAACAGTCTGGGCATTTCAATAAGTATTTATTGAACAGTTGTTATTCTAGTGTAAAATATATGTACTGCAGAAACCAGCAGACAATAGCAGAGATATATTATCAGCAGTACGATAAAAGCAAAGGGATAGAACAGTTCTACCATATTGCAATAATCATGAATACATACATGAATATAAAAAGCATTATGAAAAGTGCGCTTACTCCTACGATGCCTAACTAGATGTACCTGAGTGTACCTAGCATATGTGTAGGTCTAAAAGCCTAAGAGCCAAGAATCCTTCTAGGATTTAGTTGAACCCCCATACCTGAATAGAGAGAGCGTGGGACCCCGTCCTGGTCTCAAGTTGGACACCCCACTGTCAGCTGGAGCGACTGCATGCAGGAGCCTCAGCGTCTCTGGTCAGTGTGTCAGCATGGAAGTCTTGGTTCCCTCTGTCTTACCGGGGTAAGATGTGGTGTATTTATACCCTGAAGACTCTAGTTGCTTTGTATGGTTTGTATTGGCCCTTGTTAGACTTGAGGCAGGCGTCAGGGGTGAACTTTGTACATACATATTATGCAGGTGGTGTATTCCTAGAGAGCCATGCATAATTGGTGAGTACAGTGTGGGACTGTGTTTGGGAAAAACCCTGCTGTATTCAGAACCGCAGAATAGATAACGTTCAGCCCTCAGAGCGCGTTGTGTACTAGCGAGGATCAATGTAGGTGAAAGATCATGCCTATATAAGGAATCATGACTATAATAGGACATATACAGTTATGACCGTAATAGGGCATATGCGGCTTTGACCATAATAGGGCAAGTACGAATATGACCGTATTAGGGCAAATATGAATACGCCCATTTTAGGGCATGTATGAACAGGTCTACATTAGGGCCTCTATACGGGACATAACAAGTCCTTTGTACTTTAGATACCTAAAGTTGGCGCAGCACCATTTAAATTGTTGTTTGCATCAGTCGCACTCTTAGGCGGATATCACTGTAAGGCAGAGGACTGACATAAGATGAGTGAAGCGAAAGCATAAACCTGTACCGGGGATGAAGACTAGGCTGAGGTGGTGCTGGTGCTCTTGGCGTAATCGTGGTGGGGCTGCTGGGGGTGTGATATAAGCACTGCAGGCTTTGTGTTTGAAACAGACAGCTGCATCAGCCTTCAGCACATTATAAGGAGGAGGCAGACACTATTCACCCTCAGCATGTGCTTAAAAGCTGAAGGGCACACTAAAAATCCTTAAGAAATACCTAAGATGTCAGCACTTACCAGGCTCAATACTTATAAGGTCCCAAATGCGAGACCTATTGGCTATGCAAAAGTGCTTTTTGATCTAGGCTTGGGTGTACCTGGCTGCTTTTTTTAACACAGTGGTTAAAGCTGCTACATAGAAGAGTATGAATGGGGGTCTTTGATGCAATTGCCCTGTTCTTCTGGAACTTAATTCCGCTTTACCGGGGAAAAACACTTATCACAGTTTTGAGGCCTCAGCGAGCGTTGTAAATAAATCAGTTTGCAGTAACTGCAGTGTCGCCCTGAACAGACCGACGATGGTTTGATCCATTCTGCTTATTTTTTTAAGTGCTTGGCAGCCCTGCTCTTTACATGCTGAAAATAAAGTTTTACCATTAACAAGTTTATAATTTATTCCGATAGGTTAGCTCTGGATATTAGCATGGTCTCTGATAGATGCAGTTGAAACTGGAAGAGCCCAAACAACAGTGCTATATATATGCTGTTTTAAAAAACAAAATTACAGCACTGCTTCAGGCAGTGACCGGGTGCCCCTGCTCCGCTGGTGCCTCAAGCACAAGACAAGAACACACACACACAGAGACTAAATGGGGAATCCTAATTGTGTGAATGCAGATCCTTGCTGCAGTTTTGAAATTTTATATAATGTGTTACTCTAACTTGCAATCGTTGACACTTTGACTGCCTGACTGGGACTTTTAAATTGCCCTCTGCTACTTGTGTGTGTGGCGTGCTGCAGCAATGTCGGTTTGACCCCTTACCATGTGTGCATACTTATATTTATTCTTTAATCTGGTCTGGAGCATTTGAGATGCTTACCTAGTTCCGCTGTAAACAGGGCTATAAATCTTGTTAACTGGTCACATTTGCACCCCCACCACTTCATCCACAAATACTCACCCCCACCCCACTCTGCTACCCAGCCTACTCTGGTACCCACCCTATTGACTAAGCCAATAATAGCTCGCCCACTGGCAAGACCTATTAGCATGTCCAATGCATGTTTATTTTTGTTATACCACTCCTAAATGTTCACTATTTTTACCCCTTTCAATGTTTCCTGTAAAGAAGCTCAATTTGTTTTTGTTTTTTGCCCACCGAATCCACCACCACACTCAGCTGCCCCCTCCCCAACGTATATCTGTGGTGGATTCGCAGATTCACATGGAAGCCCTGAAAAGCATTCAACAATGTGCTGTTAATGCTTTTCATTTATATCTCACATTGCAAAATCCTGTCAATTACAAGACATACACTCCCTACTGAGCAATATTTGTACACTAGGCTGCTTTTCAGTTTCACACTGCAGTCTCTTTTGTTCTCTTCCCCATACTCTTTTAGCTTTGTTTCCATAGTAAATATGTTTCCAATAGTCTCTGCCTACCAATTAGGTCAAAAGTTCACAAGGCATTCTCTAAACAGCGTACTAGCTTCATATTATCTGTAGCAGGTGTGGTTGACTGTTAGCAATTCCAAGCATATCCCAAATAACATAACTTTTTTTATTTTTCCAAAGCCAATCACAGAGTTGGGTACTTTTTTTCTTAATGTCACTGCCTGACTTTAGTTCCCTGCACATCTCCACCATCCAATCAAAAATGTTATTTTATATTTTACTTGCTGTCCTCCATTTTAGCTGCCTTTCATCTTCAAAACTGCCTGTTTGTCTCCAAAATGGTCAGAGTCTGGATTTTGGGCCATAGTTTTGTGTTTCGCTGCAGAAAGAGTGCTAGAAAGAGTGGTATTGACAGGGACCTAGGTTTACCGAATGTAGACATCACTAGGGTTGGCCAGAGAGGGTTAAAGTGGCATTAGTTGCTGCCTTTGGTTGAAAGCATTTTTGATTGCCAACATCCGTACCTCATGATTGTGCACAATGGTGGCAATGACTTAGGCACAATGACTGGGGTAGGACTGGAAATCATAATGAAAGATACCTTTGGTACATTAAAGTCCCTTTTCCCACATACTGCCTTGGTGTTCTCCAACATTTGCCACAGACAGAAGTGGTGGTGGTCAACCCAATTTTGTCCTCAGAGAGAGAAATCCAGATAACATGTCAGTAAAACTGTTTCTGCATTTCTCATATATCACACCATGTGCTCTATATGCCATAACAACTTACGCTTCGACATGGATGGAATATATTGAAAAGACAGAGTCCATGTCACAGACACAGGCAACAGGGTGTTCCTCAACAACTTAAAAGACTGCATCCTGTTCTATGTGTGATTATCATATACACACCATCAACACAAAAGCTCTTTTCAGAGCCAACTCTTTTCCAAAATACTGGTTCTTTTTGTTTTTAAATAATTTTTCCAAATTTCTCACTCGGATCCATGGGCTCACCATGGATCCTCGGCCAAATAAGGGGTCTGCCTGCTATATCGCAGACAAATCTGTGATGGATCTGTGGATTAATTCCCAAACAAAAGCACACATTCTAGACAAAACAACAACACATTTAATATAAACATATCCTCTTCCAATGTATATAACTGAGTGGGTGTATGGCTGTGTGAGTGGGTGTGTGAGTGGTTGTGTAGGGCTGTGAGAGAGTGTGTGAGTATGTGATGGGTGATGGGTGGGTGTATGAGTAGATGTGTAAGTGGCTGAGTGGGTCTCTGAGTTGTGTATGAGTAGCTGCATTTGTGTGTGAGTAGACGTATCAGTGGTTTTGATGTATAGTGTGTGTGTGAGTGTGTGAATGGGTCTGTGAGTGTGTGTGAGTGGGTGTGTTTTTTTAAATTGGGCTCTGGATCTGTGAATCCATTGTGGATTCACTTGAGGGGGTCCCCGCATGCCACATTTTTGGGCAATTTCTTCTTTATGAGGGGTCCTCCGCAGACACTTCCATTAGTCATATCGCGTCAGGTATCCTGATTCTTATATCATATTTCATCTTTATTTCCCCTCCCGAGAGTGCCGATCCATAAAATGGCAGCTGCAACTTTCCTCAAAGGTTGCAGCCAGCCAATCACGTCAAAGCTGTTGGCACCTGAATCTGTGGATCGGGCATCCGCGGTGGATCTGAGTCTCTAGATTTAGATTAATCTTGTCTCTTTAATAACGCCAAAACTACTGAATAGATTTACCCAAAATTACAAAAAGCACTCTGTCTGGACCAAGATCTAGCTTTCTACCAAATTTGGTGGAATTCTGTTAAGCGGTTCGGGCTGTAGTCATGTCTAAAATCCCTATGGGAAATTGCATGGGGAAAACGTGTTTTGGGACTAACCCTTTTCCCGACCCCCACTAGATGAATCACCTGAAACTTTCCAGACAGCTGCTGAAGTGAGTGGCAAACTAATTTGGAAATTTTGTGAAGATTTGTCAAGTGGCGCCACAGTTATTAGCAAAACAAAAAAGGCTATTCTATGGAAACTAGGTCCTAACTATAATTACCCAATGGCGACCAGTAGGATATATATATATATATATATATATATATATATATATATATATATATATATATATATATATATATATATCGAAAGAACAAAAGATTCTCAGCACTTCCGCACTCCTGTGTGGCGAACAGAGAAACACGAACCACTTGCAATTAGGCACTGTTGTTGTTTATTCAGTCCTCAGATCTATATATATATATTTTTTTTTCTGGTATCCACAAAGTAATCACGCTCTCTCAGGAGATTAATTCAGGCTTTGATTTTATTCCAGTAACGCGTTTCGGGGAACACCGTCCCCTTGCTCACACTGTGGTAATAATTTGTGCATGAGACTGTGAGCAACATCGAGACCCACTGGGGTTTTATTTTATTTTGCAGCACTACAAACACCATAATGCTCGGAGGCCTGTTGGGGCGGAGCATCTTTGAAATATAAACGCGTCTGGCTGTCATTCATAAGGTATCCTGTCGCTGCTGTGCTCGCTACACCTTCATTAAAGTAACTTGAATCCACCTGAGAGGCTTTTCCATATGGGGCACCCCTTTGTGTTGTTTGATATAATACAGTCGGCCCGGTCGTGGAACTGCCCGCCGCGGAAGTGCGGATCTGTGGATCTGTGGATCACAAGTGCGTGGTACCTGGGACTTGTGGTTTTCCTGATGAAGACTACAGGTATTGGCAGGGAGCAGGTTGGAGACATGAATGCCAACCCACTGTGGTAATAATTTTTGCATGAGACTGTGAGCAACATCGAGACCCACTGGGGTTTTATTATATTTTGCAGCACTACAAACACCATAATGCTCGGAGGCCCCTTGGGGCAGAGCAACTTTGAAATATAAACATGTGACTGCAGTCCTCGCTGTTGACTCTGTGCCTAGCCTGTGAACAAGGGCGTGGAAGCCCGAAACGTGTCTGGCTGTCATTCATAAGGTATCCTGTCGCTGCTGTGCTCGCTGCACCTTCATTAAAGGAATTTGAATCCACCTGAGAGGCTTTTCCGTATGGGGCACCCCTTTGTGTTTTTGGATATATATATATGTATGTATATATATATATATAAATATATATATTCACTGAAAAAACCATAGGTTTCACGGACGTTATAGTTAGGTGGACATTTCACTCGTACAAAACCATAGAAATTCCACCGTTATAGTTAGTTCAGTTAACTATAACTCGCGCCCCGCAATGCACTGCTCATGACGTCACATATTACATCATTCATGGCATGGTCAGTGACATCACTGATGACATCACTGATGACATCTCAAATGACATCACTGATGACATCATCCAGTGACTGTGTGTTTCTGTAAAGTTTAAATATGTTTTATATATATGGCAAGGTGTATTGAAGAATGAGTGGGTGTATAAGTGTCTGGATGGAGGATTTAGCAGGTATGTAACTGATTGTATAAGTGACTGATTAAACGTGTCTTACTGAATGCATGGGTTAGTGACTAAACTGTGTGAATGTCTGTATCAGTCTGTCTGTTGTTGTGTAAGCTGCTACATGGGTTGGTCAGTAGCTACATTAGTGTCTATATGGGTTATTGATTGTTTGCTTGAGTATTTGTATGGGGGACTGAGTGTGTGTGTGGGTGGGTTGGAGGTGTGTGACTCTGTGCATAGATGTGTGAGTAGGTGATTCACTGGGTGTATGGGTTCAAGAGTGCATCTGTGAAGGGCTGTATGGGTGGCTAAGTGTGTGTATGGGTGTGTTGGTGAGTGAATGGATGTCTCAGTGGTACATATGTGAGTAACTACATATGTAAAAGGAAGTATATGTGAGTGATGGTGTATATAAATAACTATATGTGAGACTGAGTGATTGTGAGAGTGGCATGTATGGATGAGTCTGTACTTGTTTCAGTGATTACATAAGAGAGTAACTATGCGTTACTGTCTGTATGAATTAGTGAGGTGGTGTGTGTATAACTGTTTAGGTGAGTAAATGGGAGTGTGATTGATTCTTTGCATGACTGACTAGGTGTGTGAGTAACTCCATGGATGAGTGGCGGTGTGTGAGTGTCTGAATAGGTGTATGAGTGCATATGATAGTGTTGTATTGATAAGTGACTGCATGTATAAGTGATTGTATACGTGAATGAGTGGATGTGTGTGCAGACCTAGGAATCAGTGAGTGAGTATGTAGTAACTGGTATTGGTGTGTGGATGGTTTCGAAAATGGTAGTGTGTATTTTACAGTGGGTGTATTAAAGGTTATATTAGGGTGTGATGAGGTGCATCAGATTATCACGTGGATGATGTCATCAGTGATGTCATTTGAGATGTCATCAGTGATGTCATCAGTGATGTCACTGACCATGCCATGAATGATGTAATATGTGACGTCATGAGCAGTGCATTGCGGGGCGCGAGTTATAGTTAACTGAACTAACTATAACGGTGGAATTTCTATGGTTTTGTACGAGTGAAATGTCCACCTAACTATAACGTCCCTGAAACCTATGGTTTTTTCAGTGAATTTCAAAGGTTTTTTAAATGCTAATTTCTAACTATAACGTGCCTGAAACCTATGGTTTTTTCAGTGAATTTCAAACGTTTTTTAAATGCTAATTTATAATTATAATGTTCATTAAACCTATGGTTTTTTCAGTGATTTTAAATTATCATTCCATTCTCAACCTAGTGAAAACAGCCGATATCGCCAGTTTTCCAACAATAGCTTCCGCAAAAAAATTCGCCACAAATGAGAGCGACAACTAACGATAATAATATGCAGAGTTGGCGTTCCCGTGCAAAAAGAACACGAAAACACCACTTCCCGATATTTTCAACGAGCAGCCAAATCTGGGGTGCGATCCAAAAACAGGCGATAAGCTGCGTTAGCAGTAAGAATTTAACATCTGCCTTTTACTGGTGTAAAGCAGGATGACTACCTACAGTGTGAAAGGGAGCCCAGCCCATAACCACATCTAAAGACCAACACATGTCATAGAGCTACTGACCATGCAGCTCCGACACCCAAGAAGGCCACAACACCCACTGCCATCACCCTCAGGACCTCCCCCCCGGACCACCCCCCTCCCTACTACCACCGAGGCAGCGCAGAACAGGACAGCGGACCCTCCAAAAACGGCATGGTCCCTCAGCCACACAATAGCTGAATGTTGGGAGATGTGGCAACCAAGTATGTGTGAAGGACGCAAGTCACCCATCAATAAAAATGCACACAATACCAAGTGTAGCGGTGATGTGGTGGACAGACCTCACTATGCAGAGCACAAACCTCTCCATGTGGACATATACTGCTGGTACTTGTAGTGTTGTGGACAATAGACGCAACCATGTTACCTCAGGCAGTGGGGAAGATCTCGGTCATGTAGCTGTGTTGTCCCCCCTGGAAGCGGAAGCGGAGTGGGCTGGTCCAACGTACCCCACTCCAGCGTAGGAGTATGAATAAATAGGCTGGGGCTCTGGGCGTGGTTCACTTGTGGGAAGGCCAAAACGTCTGCCAGGGCGGCAGCCCTCACCCTGCCACGAGGCCTCCGCCGTGACCGCCGGCCTCCTCGACACAGGCCCCCTGCGAACCCAGCAGCAGAGCACCACAGACTTATGTCTGTACAGACTACTGCCTTCGATCTACACTGCGGACAGCAGGGCTCACAATTCAGATCGAGTCCCGATTGCAGATGACGCAGTCCAGTAGGCAAGAGACATTGCTCCCAGTGCGGCCCGCCCGGACCACGCATCATCGCAGGCTGCGCACACGCTGAGTGCTTCAGGTGCCACTAACTCAGTGCACCACAAGTCATCGCCACGTAGCCTTATTAAGGCAGAATTCATTAGACAAAAGACATTGCTACCAGTGTGGCCCGGCCGGACCACGCATCATCGCAGGCTGCGCACACGCTGAGTGCTTCAGGTGCCACTAACTCAGTGCACCACAAGTCAACGCCACGTGGACTTATTAAGACAGAATTCATTAGGCAAAAGACATTGCTACCAGTGCGGCCCGCCCGGACCACGCATCATCGCAGGCTCCACACACGCTGGTTGCTTCAGGTGACACTAACTGTACAGCTCAACTCAACGCCACGTGGCTGTGGGCCCTTGCTGACCGCTGCCTCCGGCCTACACTGCGGTCATCAGGGCTCACATTTAAAATTGACTCTTGATTCATTAATTGCAGAGTCCAGTAGGCAACTAAGTATTACGTCCCTAAAACCTACATAATATCCTTTTAGTATCCTTGCTTCAAGAACTTGTTTTATATCAGTTATAGCTTTAGTACAATGACCAACTTCATCTTGCAAGTCCAAAGGAACACTGAATGGCAGTCTACACTGCGGACAGCAGAGCTCACAATTTGAATTAAGTCTTGATTTATTAATTGCAGACAGAATTGTACTCTATGTCCTCGAATTTTGTCAAGAGGAAGTGACAAAAAGCATTCCTTGATGTCTGTGCTGACTACTGCCTTCGATCTACACTGCGGTCAGCAGGACTCACAATTCAGATCGAGTCGCGATTGCAGATGACGCAGTCCAGTAGGCAAGAGACATTGCATCATCGCTGGCTGCGCACACGCTGAGTGCCACACCTACCACTAACTGTATGCAGCTCAAGTCAACGCCACATGGCTGTAGGCCCTTCCTGACCGCTGCCTCCGGCCTACACTGTGCCCAGCAGGGCTCACAATTCAAATTCAGTCTTCATTCATTAATTTCAGAGTCCAGTAGGCAACTAACTAGAACGTCCCTGAAACCTACATATTTCGACAGTGTATTCCATAAATGTTTCATCTTTTGTTCCATACACCTACACTGCGGTTAGCAGAGCTCACAATTTAAATTGAGACATGATTTATTTATTGCAGACAGAATTGTACTCTATGTCCTCGAATTTTGTAAACAGGAAGTGACTAAAAGCATTCTTCGATGTCTGTGCTGACTACTGCCTTCGATCTACACTGCGGATAGCAGGGCTCACAATTCCCATTGAGTCGCGATTGCAGATGACTCAGTCCAGTAGGCAACAGACATTGCTCCCAGTGCGGCTCGCCCGCACCACGCATCATCGCAGGCTGCGCACACGCTGAATGTTTCTCATGCCCCTATCTCAGGGGTCAGACTGATTTGCATATGGCCATGTCTAAACTGGGGTGGTGGAGTGAGCTAAAGAATGATGATGGATTAAACCCAGATCAGTTGACTGGGGGTGAGTGTTTGATTTGCTCTAACGCTCCGTCCATCATCCCCTTTGGTATCGCTTTGTTCGCCCTAAGTTGGCAGGGTATGCCAAGACGTGGGTCCCTTGCTCACTTTGCCACTGGATTCAAGATAGCCTGGCTGATGAGGGTTTTGAACCCGAAACCGGTCCCAGGATGCTTGTTTCCGGTCCAGGGAAGACATGGCTTGGCAGTTAGGGCTGGACTGTTCCCATGAGGCACAGGGTCAGCCTGATTTGCATATGGCCATGTCTGAACTGGGGTGGTGGAGTGAGCTAAAGAATGATGATGGATTAAACCCAGATCAGTTGACTGGGGGTGAGTGTTTGATTTGCTCTAACGCTCCGTCCATCATCCCCTTTGGTATCGCCTATCTCAGTGCAGCACAACTCATGGACCCTTTATGATACAATGTTTTCTGTATAATTTCACATCTGCTGCCCCTACCTCAGTGTACCACAAGTCATGGACCCTTTACGATACAATCTTCTATGTATTATTTCACATCTGTTGCCCCTTCCTTAGTGCAGCACAAATCATTCACCCTTTATGATTCAATCTATGTGTCTGATCCAATAATTACTGTTGTACTTGTTGCCAGCACCAACCATTCCCGGAGGGCTGGCTTACACTCACCCCACACGCATCCAGCACAGACGTCACTGGACATGTGACCCTGGTAATAAAAATGAGTCGAGCGCACGTGCCCGTACCCAGTTCCACTATCTATCTGTGTCCGTGTGTTCATTATGTATGCAAGATGCCGCCCCTGGGCCCTACCACATTACATTGTGCTGTGGACAGCGTATGCAACAATGTTACTCTGGCAGTGGGGAAAACTTCGGTTATGTAACTTTCTCTCGGTCATTGTACAAGTACGTAAGTAGAGACTGGATCATTACAGTACGGCAAGGAGAGTGTATAGTGAATTTATAAGTGCTTGGGGATTGGCGGAGTAATTCTATAAGTACATATGTTGGCGCAGCCTAACCCCGAACACAAGCTTGGCTCTAATTGGCTGCCCTCCATGTGCCAAAAACTGAAACTTAAACTTTCCATGGCCCTGTATTGCTACAGCTGCAACACTCCACTGAATGTGCAATAAACATTCATATCCACACAGATGTGTCATGTACACCATCTTTCATGTGTGGAACTATGGATGAATGTAGGGTCAGTAATTCCCCGTACCTTCCATGTTGGCCATGTTGTGGGACTTGGCTCACAGAGTGACACATTGGTGCTTGCGACCCGGGTGACGTCAGCACTACAACAGGGACACCCGAATCAGTTGATTCCTCATACAGACCAGGACGGAGCCACGCCCATAGCTCCGGAGTCATTCTTCATAGCCTCATGCAGGACTGGCATACGCCAGGCCAGCCCACTCCGCTTACGCTTACAGGGAAGGACAACAACGCTACATGGCCCAGATTTTCATTACACTGATCTGCTGGTCACACCCTAGTTGTCAGTAAACCACAGCCACTCCCTCACAGCTAGTATACACCCACACCACACCCATCCAGCACACGCGTCACAAGACACGTAACCCTGCCAATAAAAAAGACCGGGCGCACGTGCTCGACGCCATTTCAGAGTTGCTCGCACCGGATACACTGCGGCCGGCACAGAAACACCGGCACGGGACGGTGACTTTCGGTCCACTGAGGTACGGGTACCGTAACTGCTGAGCGGGTGTGCAGCCTGCGGTGATGGCCCATCCCGGCGGCCTGGACAGCTCAGGTTTTGTGTGCCCTGCTGGACCGCAGTGTAGGCCTGAGCCATCAGACAGCGCAGGCCTACCGCCACGTGGCGTCGCCTCGCTGGTCACAGAGTTAGTGGCACCGCAAGGGCGGAGCGGGTGTGCAGCTTGCGATGAAAAGCCCGGTGCACTGGTATGTCCTCTGCCATGGCGAAATCAAGACCCAGCACCAAATGTGAGACCCGGTGGCCTGCGGAGAGGGGCTGCCATGACATGCACGGTGCTTGTCCGCGGGCCCAGGGCTTGGGGCTTGCAGCGGCACAAAGTAGGCCCTCTTTTCTACACGCAAGTTGCGAAAGGTGAGCAGAGAGGCTTGTTAGTGCAGCGGCGGGCAGTCACCTCCGGGCAGTGGGAGTGGATGGGGTGCAGCAGCCTGGGTGCGCAGCAGCGGACAGTCACCTCTGGGCAGTGGGAGTGGATGGGGTACAGCAGCCTGGGTGCGCAGCAGCGAGCAGACACCTCTGGGCAGTGGAAGTGGATGGGGTGCAGCAGCCTGGATGTACAAAGGCGGGACAGAGAATTTGGCGTGTTCAGTTGTATGTACTCTGCCATTACTGATTCCATACTACGTTTCAGATGACTAAGCTTGAGGGCTCCACTATGTCCCGGCACGTGGTTGGAGACACACCTGTGATGGAAAGGTGAGCTGGGAGGGTTTTGTCCACAGTGTCGGCACTCACTGTCCCTCTCCATCTCTTCCTTTCTCTCCCTCACACTCTTTCTCTCTCCGTTCCTCTCTCTCTCACTCTATCTCTTCCTCTCTCTCACACTGTTTTTTTCTTTCTCTCTCTACCTCTCTCTCTCTTTCTCTCTCTCTCACTCTTCCTCTGTTTCTCTCTTCCTCTTTCTCACACTGTTTCTCTCTTTCTCTCTCTCTTCCTCTCTCTCACTGTTTCTCTCTCTCTTCCTCTCTCTCTCACTCTTTCTCTCTGTCTACCTCTCACTCTTTCTTTCTTTCTCTCTCTCTCTCCTTTGATGGACGCATGACGCACAATCTTATCTTGCTTTTTGTCTAGCAGGCTGTGATTCACAGATTGCCGACCCCCCCCCGGCACGGACCTCCCGCCACGAGGTGATGACTTCAGTTCCACTGAGTTAGTGCCACCAGAGCTGAGCGCGTGTGCAGCCTGCGATGATACGTGTCCATCCTGCAATCAACAACCGCTCTGAATTGTGAGCTCGGCTTGACCGCGTGTATGCAACTTGCGCCTGAGGAGGTTGCTTCAGCACGTGGTGGACCCTCTTCGACACACGCCAGTGGCGGAAGGTGAGCAGAGAGCCTTGTTTCCGCAGCAGCGAGCAGTCACCTCTGGGCGGTGGGAGTGGATAGTGTTCAGTACCCTGGGTGCACAAGAGCGGGCAGACACCTCCGAGCAGTGGAAGTGGATGGGGTGCAGCAGCCTGGGTGCACAGGAGCGGGCAGACACCTCTAGGCAGTGGGAGTGGATGGGATGCAGCACTCTGGGTGCGCAGGAACGGGCAGTCACCTCCGGGCAGTGGGACTGGATGGGGTGCACCAGCCTGGGTGCACAGCAGCGGGCAGACACCTCTGGGCAGTGGGAGGGGATGGGATACAGCAGCCTAGGTGCGCAGAGGCGGGCAGGCACCTCTGGGCGGCGGGAGTCGATGGGGTGCAGCAGCCTGGGTGCGCAGGGGCGAAACAGAGAATTAGGCGTGTGCAGTTGTATGTACTCTGCCATTACTGATTCTATACTATGTTTCAGATGACTAAACTTCAAGACTTCACTATGTCCCGGCACGTGGTTGGAGACACACCGGTGGCAGAAAGGTGAGCTGTAAGGATTTTCTCCACAGTGTCAACACTCACTCTCCCTCTCCATCTCTTCCTTTCTGTCACTCACACTCTTTCTCTCTCTCTCACTCTGTATCTCTTCCTTTCTCTCTCTCACACTCTTTCTCTCTTTCTCTGTCTCTTCCTCTCTCTCTCATTCTTTATTTCTCTCTCTCTTCCTCTCTGTCTCACTCTTTCTCTCTCTCTCTACCTCTCTCTCACACTGTTTCTCTCTTTCTCTCTCACTTCCTTGTATCTCACTCTTTCTCTATCTCTTCCTCTCTCTCTCACTCTTTCTCTATCTCTTCCTCTGTCTTCCTCTCTGTCTCACTCTTTCTTTCTCTGTCTCTGTCTCTTCCTCTCTCTCACTCTTTCTCTCTTTCTCTCTCTCTCTCCTTTCATGGACGCATGACGCACAATCTTATCTTTCTTTTTGTCTTGCAGGCTGTGATTCACAAATTGTCGAGGGATGACACGCCATACCTGTACCTACTTTTATTTTGTTGTTTTGTTTAAATAAAATGTTTTATATGTAAATCCATAGATGACTGAGATTCTTATTTGTCCAACCTCACATGCATCTTCTTTACTATAATTGTGCGACATCAGCCAATTTGTTACGTTCCAGATTTCCTAACGTTGCTGTCACATTTGTTTGTGTGGGGGAGGTGAGGGGGGATGGCAGACAAGGGGCTGGTGGCGGGGGGTGTCGGAGCAGTGTTGGGTGTCCGAGCTGCATGATCGTTGGCTCCATTGGATCTGTTGTCATTCACGTATGGCTCTGGGTGGGCTCCCTTTCATATTGCAGGTTGTAGTCCGACTTTACACCAGCTCAGAGCAGGTGTAAACTTTCTGCTACTAACGCACCTTATCGCCTGTTTTGTACTCTCTTCGACGATCTTGCTGGTGGTTGAGACACTTGCGAAGTGATGTGTTCGCTGCTTTTTGCACGAGAACGCCTACTCTACATGTCATTAGCAATATTTGCCGGACTCATCCGTGACGATGCTTTTTGAGGCTGCTATCACTGGTAAACTGGTGGTGATATGGGCTGTTTGCTCCAGCTTGTGAATGGTGCGTTAAATTTATCACTGTTTTGGTTGCGATAAAGTGCTGTTAACTCGGCGATATGTCCTTGAGAATATACCCCTCGGTGTTTGAAAGACTTAAGAAGTACTCGAGTGCCGCGCTGAGAGCCGCCCACCCATCGCTTTCACAAGTTTGCTATGTCAGGGCGGGAGAGAGTGAGGGAGAGAGACGGAGTGAGATAGCACAAGCAGCGCAAGGCCGCACGGGCACCTGGCTCCACATACCAACATGTGTGTGTGCATCGCCATCCGTGAACAGGCAATTCCCCCACAATGCAGCCCACACACATATCAATCACAGAACATCAGCAATGAAGGCAATGTGGTACAAAACTCCCCTCATACGGGTTCTGTGTCCGGTGTGTGTGGCGGAGTGATGGCTGCATGGCTGTGTTCCCCTGACACATCAGACTGCGTAGGTGATGGGGCTGCATCAGATGTCGTCCAGCACCTATGCAAAAACAATGTCTGGCTCACAGAGGCGGAGCTTGCCAAAGGGATACACCCCGCACATAACACACCTTCTTAATTTCTAATTTACCTTCCTAGTTGGTATGCAGATTTCAAATGTCACAAACGCATGCAATTCTTTTCTTGTCACACAGTACATGTAATGCACCGCTTTCATCAAGAATGGAACCAGTAATGGCACAATTTCCCTGTTGCTCCACACATAAATCCATGTAAAGAACAAATCAGAATAGTTCCTTATTTTTTTTAGATTGCAAAACCTCTCTTTATTGCTTATTTTTGAACTTTCCATATAAACAGTTTTTTTAAGGACACATACAGGTGAAAAGTTCAACGTATTGTATCAACACTTTCTAGAACATTCTACGACATGTGCAGGTTAAAAGTTCATCATTTTTTTAAACCTACCGATATATTTTTTTGCAACATTTTCTCCAACATTTAACGGCACGTGCAGGTCAAAAGTTCACCATTCTTTCAAGTTTGAACTACACCTTCCAAATACAATTAGCAGCCGTGGTTGAGCTGAGCAAATTTCATCCTATAATATGTACTCCACGTATAAACTGCTTTTTTATTAACCAATCACAAAGATGCTTTTCATCAAAACTAAAATACACCCTACTTTTTTGGACACAATACATTTCATCTCCCAATCAGTTAATGTTTTGTATGTGAAAAAAAAAGTAGTTCCCCATGTTTAAACATATCTCTCATTCTACGAACGGACGTCATGAGCTACAAACATTTATCCATATCTTCTAGCCATACCTTCAAAATGCTAGTGTGGATTGTAGGACATAGCTATGTTTTCTGGTGCAAGAGGTATGCAGAACAGAGACGTATTGACTTAGACCTAGGTGTACAAAATGTGCACATTAAATGGTTTGCACAGAGAGGATTGAAGTGGCACCAATTGCTCCCTTTGGTTAAAACCTGTTTGCATCTCCAACACCCTGATCTCATGACTGTGCACTGTGGTGGTAACGACCTAGGCACATTGACTGGGGTAGGTTTGGAAATGCTTATGAAGTACACCTTTGGACAATTGATGTTACTTTAGCCTCAAACTGTCTTTGTATATTCCAATATATGCCAAAGACAGAAGTGGAAATGGTCAAACCAATTTTGTCATAAGATTGAAAAATCTAGGAAGAATGTCAACAAAGCTGTGTCTGCATACCTCAGAGACCATAGAATGGGGTCGATCTACAACAACAACATACGTTTTGATATGGCTGATATCTACAGAAGTGATGGAGTACACTTCACAGATGAGGGAAACCGAGTTTTCCTGATTAACCTGAAGCTGTGCATCCGCACTTATATGTAGCTCCAACTAATAAACACAAGGGCTCTTTTTAGAGCCGCCTTATATTCCCAATTTTGGCTCGCAGAGTGTCCGCTGCGGTTCGGCTAGCAGAGGGACACCTGCGGGCCGTCGGGCAGGCTTGCAGAGGAAGAGCTGCGGCCCGTGGGCTCAGCTCGCAGAGGGAGACCTACGATCCGTTGGCTCGCAAAAGCACAGCACCGTACTGGCTCGCAGAGGGAGAGCTGTGGTCTGACTCGCAGAGGGAGACCAACGGGCCAACAGGCCTGCTAGCAGAGACACAGCTATCAGTTAACGGGCTGGCTCGCAGACATACAGCTGCGAGCCCTCCGAGCTGCAACCCGACGGGCTAACTCGCAGAGGGAGAGTAACGGGCCGACGGGCCTGCTAGCACAGACACAGCTACGAGCTAACTAGGTGGCTCACAGAGGTAGAGCTGCGGGCCCGACGGCTCGCAGACACAGAGCTGCGAGCCGACGGACTGGCTTCTAAAGGCATAGCCGCGAGCTGATGATGTGGGGAGAGGGAGCGTAAAAGGAGTATCTCGCACAGACAGACCTGTGGGATATTTTCAGTATTGCCTCGCAGAGGTAGAATTACAGATCCGATGCCTTTTAGAGGGAGAGATGCGAGCTGACGGACTGAGTCACAAAATGGCTGACAGCTCGCAGTCGCAGAGCTGCGAGGCGACGGACAGGTTTCTAAAGGCATAGCCGCGAGCTGGTGATGTGGGGAGAGGGACCGTGAAAGGGGTATCTCGCACACACAGAGCTGCGGTATATTTGTAGTGTTGCCTCGCAGAGGTAGAACTACGGACCTGATGCCTTGTAGAGGGAGAGTTGTGAGCTGACGGACTGAATCACAAAATGGCTGCCAACACTTCCTAGTTTCAACAGTTCGCAGCCAATCAGCCGCAAGCTTGTGCTCGTAACGCCTCAGCCAATCAGATGTCAGAATTCTTAAATATCGATATCTGGAAAATTTGATATTTCTCTAAAACTACTGAACGGATTTACCCCATTTAAACAAAAGCGTGCTTTCTGGACCAAGACCTTTCTCTCTGCCAAATTTGGTGTAATTCCGTTCAGCAGTTTGACCTGTAGCCTTGTCTAAAGTTTCCTACGGAAATTGCATGGAGAAAACACGTTTTGGGACCCCCCTTTTTCTTAGCCCCCCTTGACGAATCACCCCCAAACTTTTAGGATAGGAGCTAACCTGAAAAGAGGAACTTTTGGAAAATTTCGTAAAGATTCGTCAAACGACGCCAAAGTTATAAGCACATCAAAAAATGCTTTTCCTATGGAAACGTGGTCCTAACTATAACTATCTACTGGCGACCGCCAGTAGATAATATATATATATATATATAATCACCTACAGTAGAGAAGAAAAAGCCATCAGATCCATCATCAATAGACAGTGGCGTATCATCCAGACGGACCCTGTCCGCTGGTCCGCTGGTCCCCGCACGTCCTAACATCACCTATAGACGTGCGTTTTCCATGAGGGATGCCCTGGTTAGAAGTAGCCCAGAAATCACTACTACATCTAACTGGCTCACCAACCTGAAAGGCTTCTTTAAATGCAACACATGTAGAGCCTGTCGTTTTGGTATCAATACCACCAATGTCAGTGCAGCATTTGGCGCTGAACCCATTATCATCAGCCAGAAAACTTACCTGCAAAACTGAATACGCTGTATAAGTTCTTCAGTGTACATGTGTCCTCCGATATGTAGGGAGCACTAAACTCCAAGTGCATATGCTATTCTTCAACACCTCAGGGCCATAGTGAATAATGATCACACATACCCAGTGGCGAGGCTTTTTAAAGAGGCCCACAACAACAAACCTACAACACCTCAAATACAATGTCATTGACAGCATACCCACAAGCAGAAGAGGTGGTAACCGGGAAAAACTTCTCAGGCAACTAGAGTCCCGTTACATACTTGACCTTAACACGAAGACACCATGTGGCCTCAACATTAGTGAAGATCATTACAACTTTCTGTAATGTCATTTCGCTATGTCCTCTATCTTCGTTCTGTACACAACACTACACTGCATATATTTTGGTGAACTTTAGCGTGTTTAGTCTATTGTAATTTCGTATTGTGTTGTTGTTGTATGTGTTTACCATATAGTATCCCTTCCCATTTATCCCACTCGGTTTTCACTATTTTCTCCTCTTTGCCATTAGATTTTACATGGTTTTGATTGAGATATCCACACTTGTGGTATTCTAGACATGTATCCCTGTATACTGAGTGCGCGCTCCACGCATTATGCTGACATATCCTTGATCTCTGTGTTTATGTTTATTTTCTGAGATATTTACTATCAAGTAGGAGAGAGAGGAAAAACTAGGGCTAGTTCACTTCCCCAATTAATGTATATAAATCAAAGGGAACTAGCTACAGGGTAGAAGCTCCTAGTGTGTGTTTGTTTGAAGGAAAAAATATTTGTTTTATATGAAGACCCTCACCCACCAACCTAGTTGGTGGCATGCTTCATCATCGGGTCCCACCCAAGGTACTGAATGTACCTTCGGTGTGCTTCGACGCCTGGTTACAGCGGAGCAGGTTTTGTGCTGTGAATGTGCAGTGAAGGTGAGTTGTGTGTGAATTAAAAAATTGTCCAATGGGACCCAGAATTCAAAACACTATTTTAATGTTGGGCCCTTGGCAGTGATTAAAAACTGAGAAGTGGATATCAGTGGAGATAATGAATGACTCCAATATCCGGTGTGGTCAACATGTTTCAGCCAGGTCTCAGTGTTAAACTGGCTTTCATCAGGACATATGTGTGTGAATTTAAAAGGTGGTCTAAAAATAATATATTTAGGACCATCTATGTGGCGCACACACTAAGGTGCGATATGTGGAAGAGGATGTTTTCCTCTAATGGCTCATTTCCTGTAAGGGAAAAAGCGACAGACAGACGAACAAACAAATACATACAATAATGGCTTCTTTTTGCCATATTATATCAAGTGACTCAAGAGCGTCGTGTCCGTGCTCTATGCGGAGAATTGGCGTAGTGAGGACCGAGCGTGGTATTTTTGTGCGTTGTAATTTAAAAGGAACGCCTTGAAATATGCGCTATCGAGTGATAACAAATAGCGTTGTATGTGATTCATATGAAAAAGATGCCAAGAGGCGGTTAATCTTACTCTGAAAATTTCAGGAAGGTGCCCCATGAGTTCCGTGGGGGGCCCGACCTATAGTCACACTGTGCGTGTGAACGAGGGAGAAAAAATGACACAGAGATTGTTTAGAGAGGAACACCGGGCAGCGTAAGGACTCCGCATGTCGGCGTGTCAAGAGGAAACAGGAAAGCCCCCTTTGGTTACCCCACTTACTTCGTCAAAGTCTAAGACCCGCTTCCCGTACCTGCTGCGGCCGCATCGGAACTCCGTCGATGTGTGCCGTATGTGGAACGGGAGCTTATATACCGGAGAGGTTCTCCAGGTGCAGTCAATCTGCTTCTGTGAATAACGTCTAAACCGCAAAGGAAAAGGCACGGAGAGAGAGCGGACACGTGTTTCTGTATGTGTTTTACGCTCCTGTTGTACATCACATAAAGTTTTGTTGATGAAGTGAGAAATCCTGAATGCGTATGTAGGAATTAAGTAAATTAAATTAAATGAATTGTGGTGCTACCTGTATTCATATATGTTTTAAATTTAAAATTTAAAATTCCGATTTTCGGCAAAGAGAGGGAAGAAAGACTGAGCCCACTGGTACAGTCTGTGGGAGCGCATCTTTAGAGTATCTCCTGGGGTTAGGGTGGATATAGTATTTGGTCGAGTGTGTGTATGTACATGTACCTCCAACACGTGATGTTAGAGGATGAGCACTAGGTTACTGGCTAGTAGAAGGTGTTATGTCTCTGCTAGCATACATCCTAGGTCTCTGTGTACCAATGACACTGGAAAAACGTGCGATGCTATAAAGAGAAGGTTGTCGCATGTAGGTGACTGGGGCACAAGGAAGGGATGTCTGGGGATGCGTAGTGCATCTTTCTTGATCTGTATTAGTGATCAGGGGTGATTCAGGCTGTTCCACGGGATATTATTGTTTAATCCCGCTTTATGAGTTGAGAGGCGATATATCCATCGCTGTTCTTTTTGCAGTAATAGTCTGTCATTAGTGGAGTTCTGGCAATCGATTTGCTCAATCACTGTCCACCTCACGTCATTCGGGGTGTGTCCTTTCTGGATGTAATGGTCTATCATCTTACTCGTGTTCTTTTTGCATCGTACAGTGCTATGGTGTTCTACAATTCGTGTTTTCACTTTGCGGCTCGTCATTCCTATATAACGGAGTCTGCATGGGCAGTCAATGAGGTAGACAACGTTGGATGAATTACAATTTGTGGGTTTCCTCTGGTGCCAGGTTTTTCCTACCTCCAGGTCCAGAGTTTTGGTAGCCTGGGTGAGGTGGCAAACACTGCAATCGCCACAGGGGTAGTGGCCTATTATACCTGGTAGTCCCCAGGCGTTAAATACTGTGTTTTTGTCCCTCTTTTTGATACAGTGTAGCAGTTGGACTTTACTCGTAGACAATGGCAGAATTGTTAGGACTAGCGTTCGACGAAGCTATCGCTCGTGACATACTTTTAGCACCGAGCATATTAGATAGTACCCCTAGCACTAGTTCTGCTCCTAATGATGATTGGGCGAAACTACTGATACTCAAGCGCTCTCATTCTCGCACATATATACATGGTGCGATAATGACTGAGTATTTAAGAGCCAATTGTGCACCCACTGGTGTGATCGTTACCAATGCACCACGTTTATTCCTAGAGGATAAACTGTTTCTGAAAGACTGGTCCCTCATCGCTCAGCGATGTACGAGGGACTGGCTTATACTGATTATTAACACTGCCAAACGCATAGCAGACACCATTTTAATAGAGATACAAACACTTGAGACCCAGATCAAATCAGTGTTGGTGACTTCTGTATATAAGAAACAGGCAGAAGAAACAAACAAGAATAACAAGGAGTTTAAAGACTCTGTACTGGCGTACGAAAATAACAAAATTCAAGAAAGATCTTGCAAAATTTGCACTTGACAAGGTGTACCCCTACACCAGTGATACCTATGTACCTCCTCAAACAAATCAGAGAGGGAGGAGATATGGGTCCAATTACTCGACATCAGCAAGTGAGGATGAGTCAAATGATTCAGACTCTTCGACACATGACGATAGGGGCTGGAGAGGTTCTAATAAACGAGGAAGAGGCCAATGAAGAGGAGGCCTGTATGATCAAGGACCTGCACAGTGGTGGCCTTCCGGTCCCTTTGGATACTCACAACCTCCTTTTCAGCCACCGATGTACCCTTTTCCACCATACAATAACATGATGCCTGCGCAGCCTTTTTTAGGGTTTGGCAAAGGCCGGTCAAGGGGCCGCAGAAGAAACCAGCAAGCTTCTGTGCATTGGAACTCACCAGTGACATCCAGGACAACACGCAGCATGACCAAGCCGCCTGTGCAACCAGGGAGCAACCGCGAAGCGAGTTGATCATGAATCTGAGCACACGAGTATTGACGGAGGCCTAATCTTCAGCCTTAGAGAAAGGCTTAGGCTTTGTCCCGACGTACGGAGGAGACTCCTTTCAGATCAGGCAAGAACTGGCCATTTTTTTCCGGAAAATACGATTACGCTCATTTTTCGAGGATAAACCAATGGACGAACACAAAGAGGATAAGAGGAATACAGGCTTGAGACCCAAGTCCACTTTCAATCCGCCTGCCCATTTGATTCCAGCGCAGGTTGCTACATTTGAGAAGGCAGTGCTACATGATGTGAATAAGCTATTTGGTAAGGAGACAAGACAGTACCAAAATCTACCGAAACAAGGCAAGCCCGTCTGCGCCCGTACGCGCCGTGACCACGCCCAGCGCCAGACCCCCTGGTCCGGGCATCCCCCGCGCCCGCCACATCAACAGACGCCGATACGACGCCAGCACCCTCCACGCACTCAACCCCGGAAAAGATCGCGCCTGCTACCAGGCCACCCCGAAGCGCACCCAAGGGCCCTTCACCTGCTGGAACTGCAGCTTCGCCAGCACCCGCCCCGTCAAACCACCGCCCAGGAAAGAACCCAACTACCTCAGATGCATCCTCCTCAACACCCGCTCCGCCCGCAAACACGCCATCGAACTCTGGGACCTTCTCGACTCAACCTCCCCAGACGTCGCATTCCTGACGGAGACCTGGCTGAATCCCGCTTCAGCCCCCGACATCGCCATTGCCATCCCGGACGGATACAAGATCACCCGCAGGGACCGCACCAACGGAGTCGGAGGAGGCATCGCCATCGTCCACAGGAACACCCTCAGAGTCTCAACCAACACCGACGACACCCTCAGCACCGCCGAACACATGCACTTCCAGATCCACACCGATCCCAACACCACCCTCAGAGGAACCCTCATCTACAGACCCCCGGACCCCGACCACAGTTCAGCGATTCCATCGCTGACTTCGTGAGCACACACGCCATCGCCTCCACGGACTACATCCTCCTCGGGGACCTGAACTTCCACCTCGAGAACAACAAGGACACCAACTCCACCACCCTGATCGACAACCTCGCCACCCTCGGACTCAGACAGCTCGTGACTACACCCACCCACGCCGCCGGCCACACGCTCGACTCCATCTTTTCCGCAAGCCCACACGTCTCCTTCAACCACACCTCCGAACCCCACTGGACTGACCACCACTGCATCCACTTCACCTACAGGAAGCCCACCACGCACCACCGCACCGAACAAATGCCTCGCCGCTGCTGGAGCAGAGTCACGGAAGACCAGCTAACCACAACCCTCGCCCTGAGCCCACCAGCCGAAGCCTCCAACCCCAACACCGCCGCCCGCAACCTCAGACAGTGGATCGACGACTGCGCCAACACCCTCGCCCCGCTCAAGAATCCGCCCAACAGCCACACCAGCAAGAAAGCCACCTGGTTCACCGAAGACCTCCAGGCCTCCAAACGAACATGCCGAAAACTGGAGAAGATCTGGCTCCATGAACGGACAGCGGACAGCTACGCCGCCCACAAGAGCGCCACCCGCAGTCACCATCACCTCATCAGATCCGCCAAAAGGGCCTCACTCAAAGACCGCCTAGACAACAACGCACACAACAGCAAGAGCTCTTCAACATCGTGAAGGAACTCTCCAACCCCAGCTCCAACACCAACGACATCCAGTCGTCGCGAGACCTGTGCGACTCACTGGCCACCTTCTTCCACCGCAAAATCGCCGACATCCACGACAGCTTCAACACCACGACCGCCCCGGCAACCACCGAGACCACTGCCCCCACAACCACCAACCGCCTGCTCTCCTGGACCAACATCAACGACGAGGACACCAGCGAGATCATGAACACCATCCACTCCGGTTCACCGCTAGACCCGTGCCCTCACCACATCTTCAACAAAGCCAGTACAGCCATCGCGCCCCATCTCCGGAAAATAATCAACATCTCCTTCGAGACAGCAACCTTCCCGGAAAGCTGGAAGCACGCCGAGATCACCGCCTTACTCAAGAAACCCAAGGCAGACCCCAAGGACCTCAAGAACTTCCGACCCATCTCTCTGCTCCCGTTCCCCGCGAAGGTCACCGAGAAAATCGTCAACAAACAACTGACCCGCTACCTCGAGGAGAACAACATCCTGGACCCTTCCCAGTCCGGCTTCCGCAGCAACCACAGCACCGAAACCGCCCTCATCGCCGCCACCGATGACATCAGGACCCTGCTAGACAACGGAGAAACAGCAGCCCTCATCCTCCTGGACCTATCAGCCGCCTTCGACACGGTCTGCCACCACACACTACGAACACGCCTTCACGACGCCGGGATCCAAGAGAAGGCCCTGGACTGGACCACATCCTTCCTTTCCGGCAGAACACAAAGCGTCCGCCTCGCCCCTTCCGATCCAAGGCCACCAAGATCATCTGCGGCGTACCCCAAGGCTCCTCCCTCAGCCCAACGCTGTTCAACATCTACATGGCACCCCTCGCCCACGTCGCCCGACAGCACAACCTCAACATCATCTCCTACGCCGACGACACCCAGCTGATCCTCTCCCTCACCAAAGACCCTCACACCGCCAAAGCCCACCTCCACGAAGGAATGAAGGCCGTCGCCGAATAGATGAGGACCAGCCGCCTGAAGCTGAACTCGGACAAGACGGAGGTCCTCATCCTTGGTTCCAACCCTTCAGCCTGGGATGACTCCTGGTGGCCAACATCACTGGGAACAGCCCCGCCACCCACCGACCACATACGCAACCTAGGGGTCATCCTCGACCCACCCTCTCCATGACTAAGCAGGTCAACGCCGTTTCCTCATCCTGCTTCAACATCCTCCGAATGCTCCGCAGGATCTTCAAGTGGATCCCCACCGAAACAAGAAAAACAGTCACCCAGGCCCTCGTCACCAGCAGGCTGGACTACGGAAACGCCCTCTATGCAGGAACGACGGCTAAGCTCCTGAGACGGCTGCAACGCATCCAGAACGCCTCTGCACGTCTTATCCTCGACATCCCCCGACGCAGCCACATCACACCCCACCTGAGAGACCTGCACTGGCTCCCTGTCAACAAGAGGATAACCTTCAAGCTCCTCACCCACGCACACAAAGCACTCCACAACTCCGGACCAGCCTACCTCAACAGACGACTCAGCTTCTACACCCCCACCCGCCAGCTCCGCTCGACCAGCCTCGCCCTCGCCACAGTCCCCCGCATCCGGAAAACGACCGCCGGCGGCAGATCCTTCTCCCACCTCGCCGCCAAGACCTGGAACACTCCTCCCCACCAACCTCCGACAGACCCAAGACCTACTGGCCTTCAGAAGACTCCTCAAGACCTGGCTCTTCGATCAGTAGCAGCACCACCCCCTCTTCCCCAAGCGCCTTGAGACCCTCGCGGGTATGTAGTGCGCTTTATAAGTGACATGATTGATTGATTGATTGATAATAGTGACAAGGTGATCTATTTCATAATTTGCCCGTGTGGTTTGCGCTACGTGGAGATGACCACATGCAAAATAAAAACAAGAATACTAGAACATAAAAGCACGATTCGTTGCAAGAAGAGATCAACAAAGATGACCAATCACTTTTGGATATGAATCACCAAGCAAGCGATTTGCGTTGGACAATCTTAGAACAACCCTACATCCCACCTCACATCACGGATATATCCAAGTTTCTGTTTCGCAAGGAACAGCGCTGGGTTTACAGAATCAAAACTGACACCTCGGGATTAAATGAAGAGATTCCGTGGCTATCCTTGTAAATATTTGCTGAGGTCCATAATAGACATGAGAGTTTGAGGCACCCTTTCACAAGGGCTGTCTAAGGTTCAGTATCATGTGCCAGGTCTGCCACTAGTATATCAGCAATCAGAATGTAATCCACGCCTAGATAAGTGGAGTCTTGTCAAGATGAGAACTTAGATAACATATGCCAATAGCATACATACAACAAATATCATCATCATTGGGAGCAAGAACTTACTAGCCACACTGGCTATAAATGTACAATATAATCATTGCAGTGGTAGTTGAGACAACAGTAGATTAGGTGGCTTGTCATTTTTTAATCTACATGTCACCAATGAAATACACCACCCATGTACGATATAATTAAAAGCCATGACATGACACTTGTACATCATTGAAGACACAAGCATATTGCTAATATATATGAAGCATACTTGTGATCGCTCATGCGCTGTGCCAGTGACTGTTTCACTCGCACATGCGAGTGCGTGCGTAGGGTCTGGATATGAGCTGTGACACAGCATCAGTGAAGTGGATATATACAGTGACAGTTTCACTTACTTGCACAGGTTCTGCATATGCGCTGTGCTACAGTATCAGAGAAGAGATCTGCACATGCGCAGAGTAAGAGACACTATTCTTTGCGCATGCGCGTACACAGGATCGGGCAGAAATCCTAGACACCCAAGGGACCTTCTACAGCGTGACAGAGCTTTTTCACTCGTATTTAAGTGCCGGAAAATCCTCCCGTCGGTGCCTCCGGTTGCAGCTCATGTACCGCAACGGGGTACCGACGGAGAGGTAGGTGGGGCACTAAGCTTTGAGTCACAATGTAGGTAAAGACTACGTAGGGCAGATTTGTAATGTAGGTAAAGACTACGTAGGGCAGATTTGTAATGGGCAATTTAAACCTAATTGGCTATTCACTCAGCACGCATTTGAAAATGCCTTTCACATACGAGCGTAGTCATCGGGAACATATCCCAAGGCATACCATACTTAAATAGTGCCCTGTAGTAACATCACAGTATACAAGATTAGATCATATTTTGTCAATGACCTATACAGTCCAGTATTTGAATACCATAACTGGCTGGATTGCTTGTAAATATCTGGAGCGTGAGAAACCACGGTGCCGTGGTTTCCGGCATCACATATTAGTGGACACTATTGAGGAGCAGGCTAGCCTATGTATGACAAAGCGTTTTTGACTAAATGCAGCACGTCTTTGAACTGAATATAACAGTCTTTCAGCGCGGTACATGCTGCCGTGTTCAACGACTTATGCAGCGATGGTGTGCTCTGTTTTTGGTTTACTTCAGCTTGCCATCTAGCTCGACAAGGTGGAAAACGGGCATGTTTTTAACCATGAGAAACTTCATTTAAACGTATTTTGTAATTGGTTTTATCGCAGTCTTACTATGAGCTAAATAGCAGAACAATGCTAGTATAGAACTACTATGCCCTTGAAATTAGGACTGGCCATTAACCAACATGGCGAGGCATACTTCAATTTAGTTAGAGTCCTTCTGTCACATTGTCTCTCTCAGAGAGGTTCGTCACCAACACTTACTTCCTTCTTTATAGACATGTGTTCACATTACATATGATTAATGAGGGACACATGATCTTGTTTCTTGCAGAGCGGGCCCCCCTTCCCTGAGTTGTTACCAGGTAGAGGTGGGTTTACTTATCCATCGATCTGGGTGAGTAGAGTTGCGATGGGTACCATAATTGTACTCTATGGACATGTTAATAATTCATGTCCATTAACGTTGACAATAAGAGAAATGTATTGCAATGTTGTTTGACTTGTTGCACTTTGTTTTTTGTGTCTCATGTTTATAGATAAGTTCCAGTAATACCGAACTTAACATTGGATTACTGGTTTGGTATCACTATAATTATTATTGTTTTTCATTCTTTCACACATGCAGCAGCATTGTTTAATTCTTATGGTCCTGATGAAAGCCTGGACACTTGTAAAGACCAGATAGGCTGAAACATGTCGACCGACCTTTACATCTTGGCAGTCTAATTCACACTGCTTTGCACTACTTTTTAACCCTGCCAGTTTGGACAAGCCAATAAAAAGTTTTTGTGTCCCTTCTAGGTAGTTTTAAAATCACTTTTTTCTTTCCATTTACATCCAGCGCTGCACCCTCACAACGCCTAGTGCTCACATATGGGATTTTAGCATCCTTAATATCTTAAAAAATTCTAAAAACATCCCAGAGCTCCTACCTCACAGTGAGGGAGTTGTAGCCCTCAGTAGGACTAGGTTTTCCTACTGGGAGGAGAAGCCCATATGATGAAGCATGCCACCTATGGTGGGTGAGGGCATTCGTCCTGAAAGGGATTGCTCCCCTGAGGGGCTTTACAAAGAGACACAATTTTAACTCTATCCTTATTGAAACACAAGTTGCACTCTATGACAGACCCGAGAAGTCTTGTGTTATGATTATTGTATATGGGGATTTACTTCTCGCAGGTCTTTAAACTGTCTCCCTTGGACCCTCTCCTCACTCTCTTTGTGCTTTGATTACTGTACGGCTAAGGCCGCGGGTCCGTTTTCTTTTGTGCGAGTCCCAGAGTTAAGTGGACTTTTCCGCTCTATTAAACAGGTGTTGTGTGTTTTTGTCCCTCTTTTTGATACAGTGTAGCAGTTGGACTTTACTGGTAGACAATGGCAGAATTGTTAGGACTAGCGTTCGACGAAGCTATTGCTCGTGACATACGTTTAGCACCGAGCATATTAGATAGTACCCCTAGCACTAGTTCTGCTCCTAATGATGATTGGCGAAACTACTGATACTCAAGCGCTCCCATTCTCGCACATATATACATGGTGCGATAATGACTGAGTATTTAAGAGCCAATTGTGCACCCACTGGTCTGATCGTTACCAATGCACCACGTTTATTCCTAGAGGATAAACTGTTTCTGAAAGACTGGTCCCTCATCGCTTGGCGATGTACGAGGGACTGGCTTATACTGATTATTAACACTGCCAAATGCATAGCAGACACCATTTTAATAGAGATACAAACACTTGAGACCCAGATCAAATCAGTGTTGGTGACTTCTGTATATAAGAAACAGGCAGAAGAAACAAACAAGAATAACAAGGAGTTTAAAGACTCTGTACTGGCGACGAAAATAACAAAATTCAAGAAAGATCTTGCAAAATTTGCACTTGACAAGGTGTACCCCTACACCAGTGATACCTATGTACCTCCTCAAACAAATCAGAGAGGGAGGAGATATGGGTCCAATTACTCGACATCAGCAAGTGAGGATGAGTCAAATGATTCAGACTCTTCGACACATGATGATAGGGGCTGGAGAGGTTCTAATAAACGAGGAAGAGGCCAAAGAAGAGGAGGCCAGTATGATCAAGGACCTGCACAGTGGTGGCCTCCCGGTCCCTTTGGATACTCACAACCTCCTTTTCAGCCACTGATGTACCCTTTTCCACCATACAATAACATGATGCCTGTGCAGCCTTTTTTAGGGTTTGGCCAAGGCCGGTCAAGGGGCCGCAGAAGAAACCAGCAAGCTTCTGTGCATTGGAACTCACCAGTGACATCCAGGACAACACGCAGCATGACCAAGCCGCCTGTGCAACCAGGGAGCAACCGCGAAGCGAGTTGATCATGAATCTGAGCGCACGAGTATTGATGGAGGCCGAATCTTCAGCCTTAGAGAAAGGTTTAGGCTTTGTCCCGACGTACGGAGGAGACTCCTTTCAGATCAGGCAAGAACTGGCCATTTTTTCCAGAAAATACGATTACGCTCATTTTTCGAGGATAAACCAATGGACGAACACAAAGAGGATAAGAGGAATACAGGCTTGAGACCCAAGTCCACTTTCAATCCGCCTGCCCATTTGATTCCAGCGCAGGTTGCTACATTTGAGAAGGCAGTGCTACATGATGTGAATAACCTATTTGGTAAGGAGACAAGACAGTACCAAAATCTACCGAAATAGGAACGACTAGCACTCCAACAGCTGTCCACAGACGACAGTGTCGTCATAAAATCTGCGGACAAGGGGGTGCGATAGTAATCCTAGACTCCTTTACCTATAGAGCAGAATGCTTACGCCAGCTTGGCAACAGAGAAGCTTACCGACCACTGAAGATGGACCCCACAAAACGACTCTCCATTGAAATTAAAACAATGGTAGATGAAGCGAGAGAGGAAGGCTGGATCACTGATCATGAAGCTGCTTTTTGGTCACATCCCATCCAATTACACCCTATTTTTATGTACTACCAAAAGTACACAAAGGGATATTACCACCGCCAGGAGACCCATCATTTCAGGGATAGGGTCTCTACTTGAGCCTCTATCTACCTTTGTGGACTTTTTTTCTACAACCATTTGTACTGAAAATGCCTACCTACATACAGGATACAAAGGATCTTCTGCGCCTCTTAGACCAGACTACTTTCGATTTGGAACAGGATTTTCTGGTCTCCTTTGATGTTGAATCCCTGTATACCTCGATACCCCAGGATGAGACACTGGCCACCATTGAGTCGATATTGAACTCAGAAACCATGGACAGCATAACTCCGGTACATTTTATCATGACATGTGCTCGTCTAGCAATGAAGGAAAACTTTTTCAAGTATGAAGACGACCTCTATTTGCAAACATCTGGGACTTCTATGGGGAGTATTTTTGCCCCTAGCCTGGCTAATCTTTATGTGCACCATTTTGAGCAAACCATCGTCTTACAAGAGAGTAACCCCTTTGACAAACATATAAGGGTCTGGAAACGTTACATTGACGATGTGTTTGTGATTTGGAGAGCACTCCGGACACCATCGTATCTTTTCACCAGTGGTTAAATACCAGGAACAACTTTTTGAAATTCACATTTGAATTTTCTAATACTAGCCTGCCATTTTTGGACATTCGGATTTACCCTGAAGGTGAGGGACTCAGCACTGAACTCTATAAGAAACCGATGGCTCGCAACTCACTCCTATCGTTTGACAGCTACCATCCGAAGGCTCTTCGTGAGAATTTGCCCTTTGGGCAATTTCTCAGGATACGTAGGAATTGCTCGACCATAGAGAAATACAAAGAGCATGCCGTGACTTTGAGCGCCCATCTGAAGGAGAAAAATTATCCACTGAATACGATCCGCAGATCACGAAAAAGAGCTGCCAACAACAATAGGGAATCACTGATTGAAGTGGTTCCACCTAAAGATGCTGAACCCAGGCTGACCTGTGTTAACACATTTTGTAGTCATTCTAACCATATAAAAAAAAGCATTCTTAAACACTGGAAGATTTTGAACATTGGTAGAGAACCTATACCTCCTCCCTTGTTTGCCTTTAAAAGGAGCACAAACATCAAGGATCAAGTCGTACACACGAGGCCACTGATCAAACCTAAACCCTCGGATCAAGAATCCTTGTGGGGATTGCCTCCAGTTAAAGGACATTTCCCATGTGGGTCTTGTGCAGCTTGCCCCCAAACATCTCACATGACAGAGGTAGACATAGGTACGAGCAAACCATGGACCTTGTCAAAACACACTAACTGCTCGTTTTTTCCTTTCTGTGCCCCCCTTGCTGCCCCTGATTGTGCTCGTTTTTTCCTTTCTGTGCCCCCCTTGCTGCCCCTGATTGTGCTCGTTTTTCCTTTCTGTGCCCCCTTGCTGCCCCTGATTGTGCTAGTTTTTCCTTTCTGTGCCCCCCTTGCTGCCCCTGATTGTGCTTGTTTTTCCTTTCTGTGCCCCCTTGCTGCCCCTCATTGTGCTAGTTTTTCCTTTCTGTGCCCCCTTGCTGCCCCTGATTGTGCTCGTTTTTTTTCCTTTCTGTGCCCCCTTGCTGCCCCTGATTGTGCTCGTTTTTCCTTTCTGTGCCCCCCTTGCTGCCCCTGATTGTGCTCGTTTTTCCTTTCTGTGCCCCCTTGCTGCCCCTGATTGTGCTCGCTTTTTCCTTTCTGTGCCCCCCTTGCTGCCCCTGATTGTGCTCGTTTTTCCTTTCTGTTCCCCCTTGCTGCCCCTGATTGTGCTCGTTTTTTCCTTTCTGTGCCCCCCTTGCTGCCCCTGATTGTGCTCGTTTTTCCTTTCTGTGCCCCCTTGCTGCCCCTCATTGTGCTAGTTTTTCCTTTCTGTGCCCCCTTGCTGCCCCTGATTGTGCTCGTTTTTTTCCTTTCTGTGCCCCCTTGATGCCCTGATTGTGCTCGTTTTCCCTTCTGTGCCTGTTTCCCGCCGCTGCGCCCTGCGGCCCCGCCCCCTCACTGCCCATTCGCTGCCCCATTCCCTGCTCCTCCCTCCCACCTCCCCATTTATGGCGGCCGCTGCGTGGTGAGAGAGCGACCCCTGACCTTGACTGGTAGGTCGCTCCCCACCACACAGCTCCGTCTGTGTGCCCTGCTGCTGCCCCTGATTGTGCTCGTTTTTCCTTTCTGTGCCCCCTTGCTGACCCTGATTGTGCTCGTTTTTTCCTTTCTGTGCCCCCTTGCTGCCCCTGATTGTGCTCGTTTTTTCCTTTCTGTGCCCCCCTTGCTGCCCCTGATTGTGCTCGTTTTTCCTTTCTGTGCCCCCTTGCTGCCCCTGATTGTGCTCGTTTTTCCTTTCTGTGCCCCCCTTGCTGCCCCTGATTGTGCTCGTTTTTCCTTTCTGTGCCCCCTTGCTGCCCCTCATTGTGCTAGTTTTTTCCTTTCTGTGCCCCTTGCTGCCCCTGATTGTGCTCGTTTTTTTTCCTTTCTGTGCCCCTTGCTGCCCCTGATTGTGCTCGTTTTTCCTTTCTGTGCCCCCTTGCTGCCCCTGATTGTGCTCGTTTTTCCTTTCTGTGCCACCTTGCTGCCCCTGATTGTGCTCGTTTTTCCTTTCTGTGCCCCCTTGCTGCCCCTGATTGTGCTCGTTTTTCCTTTCTGTGCCCCCTTGCTGCCCCTGATTGTGCTCGTTTTTTCCTTTCTGTGCCCCCCTTGCTGCCCCTGATTGTGCTCGTTTTTCCTTTCTGTGCCCCCTTGCTGCCCCTCATTGTGCTAGTTTTTCCTTTCTGTGCCCCCTTGCTGCCCCTGATTGTGCTCGTTTTTTTTCCTTTCTGTGCCCCCTTGATGCCCTGATTGTGCTCGTTTTCCCTTCTGTGCCTGTTTCCCGCCGCTGCGCCTGCGGCCCCGCCCCCTCACTGCCCATTCGCTGCCCCATTCCCTGCTCCTCCCTCCCACCTCCCCATTTATGGCGGCCGCTGCGTGGTGAAGAGAGCGACCCCTGACCTTGACTGGTAGGTCGCTCCCCCACCACACAGCTCCGTCTGTGTGCCCTGCTGCTGCCCCTGATTGTGCTCGTTTTTCCTTTCTGTGCTCCCTTGCTGCCCCTGATTGTGCTCGTTTTTCCTTTCTGTGCCCCCTTGCTGCCCCTCATTGTGCTAGTTTTTTCCTTTCTGTATCCCCTTGCTGCCCCTGATTGTGCTCGTTTTTTTTCCTTTCTGTGCCCCCTTGATGCCCTGATTGTGCTCGTTTTCCCTTCTGTGCCTGTTTCCCGCCGCTGCGCCCCTGCGGCCCCGCCCCTCACTGCCCATTCGCTGCCCCATTCCCTGCTCCTCCCTCCCACCTCCCAATTTATGGCGGCCGCTGTGCGGCCGCGCCTAAGGCAAGCCCGTCTGCGCCCGTACGCGCCGTGACCACGCCCAGCGCCAGACCCCCTGGTCCGGGCATCCCCCGCGCCCGCCACATCAACAGACGCCGATACGACGCCAGCACCCTCCACGCACTCAACCCCGGAAAAGATCGCGCCTGCTACCAGGCCACCCCGAAGCGCACCCAAGGGCCCTTCACCTGCTGGAACTGCAGCTTCGCCAGCACCCGCCCCGTCAAACCACCGCCCAGGAAAGAACCCAACTACCTCAGATGCATCCTCCTCAACACCCGCTCCGCCCGCAAACACGCCATCGAACTCTGGGACCTTCTCGACTCAACCTCCCCAGACGTCGCATTCCTGACGGAGACCTGGCTGAATCCCGCTTCAGCCCCCGACATCGCCATTGCCATCCCGGACGGATACAAGATCACCCGCAGGGACCGCACCAACGGAGTCGGAGGAGGCATCGCCATCGTCCACAGGAACACCCTCAGAGTCTCAACCAACACCGACGACACCCTCAGCACCGCCGAACACATGCACTTCCAGATCCACACCGATCCCAACACCACCCTCAGAGGAACCCTCATCTACAGACCCCCCGGACCCCGACCACAGTTCAGCGATTCCATCGCTGACTTCGTGAGCACACACGCCATCGCCTCCACGGACTACATCCTCCTCGGGGACCTGAACTTCCACCTCGAGAACAACAAGGACACCAACTCCACCACCCTGATCGACAACCTCGCCACCCTCGGACTCAGACAGCTCGTGACTACACCCACCCACGCCGCCGGCCACACGCTCGACTCCATCTTTTCCGCAAGCCCACACGTCTCCTTCAACCACACCTCCGAACCCCACTGGACTGACCACCACTGCATCCACTTCACCTACAGGAAGCCCACCACGCACCACCGCACCGAACAAATGCCTCGCCGCTGCTGGAGCAGAGTCACGGAAGACCAGCTAACCACAACCCTCGCCCTGAGCCCACCAGCCGAAGCCTCCAACCCCAACACCGCCGCCCGCAACCTCAGACAGTGGATCGACGACTGCGCCAACACCCTCGCCCCGCTCAAGAATCCGCCCAACAGCCACACCAGCAAGAAAGCCACCTGGTTCACCGAAGACCTCCAGGCCTCCAAACGAACATGCCGAAAACTGGAGAAGATCTGGCTCCATGAACGGACAGCGGACAGCTACGCCGCCCACAAGAGCGCCACCCGCAGTCACCATCACCTCATCAGATCCGCCAAAAGGGCCTCACTCAAAGACCGCCTAGACAACAACGCACACAACAGCAAAGAGCTCTTCAACATCGTGAAGGAACTCTCCAACCCCAGCTCCAACACCAACGACATCCAGTCGTCGCGAGACCTGTGCGACTCACTGGCCACCTTCTTCCACCGCAAAATCGCCGACATCCACGACAGCTTCAACACCACGACCGCCCCGGCAACCACCGAGACCACTGCCCCCACAACCACCAACCGCCTGCTCTCCTGGACCAACATCAACGACGAGGACACCAGCGAGATCATGAACACCATCCACTCCGGTTCACCGCTAGACCCGTGCCCTCACCACATCTTCAACAAAGCCAGTACAGCCATCGCGCCCCATCTCCGGAAAATAATCAACATCTCCTTCGAGACAGCAACCTTCCCGGAAAGCTGGAAGCACGCCAAGATCACCGCCTTACTCAAGAAACCCAAGGCAGACCCCAAGGACCTCAAGAACTTCCGACCCATCTCTCTGCTCCCGTTCCCCGCGAAGGTCACCGAGAAAATCGTCAACAAACAACTGACCCGCTACCTCGAGGAGAACAACATCCTGGACCCTTCCCAGTCCGGCTTCCGCAGCAACCACAGCACCGAAACCGCCCTCATCGCCGCCACCGATGACATCAGGACCCTGCTAGACAACGGAGAAACAGCAGCCCTCATCCTCCTGGACCTATCAGCCGCCTTCGACACGGTCTGCCACCACACACTACGAACACGCCTTCACGACGCCGGGATCCAAGAGAAGGCCCTGGACTGGACCACATCCTTCCTTTCCGGCAGAACACAAAGCGTCCGCCTCGCCCCCTTCCGATCCAAGGCCACCAAGATCATCTGCGGCGTACCCCAAGGCTCCTCCCTCAGCCCAACGCTGTTCAACATCTACATGGCACCCCTCGCCCACGTCGCCCGACAGCACAACCTCAACATCATCTCCTACGCCGACGACACCCAGCTGATCCTCTCCCTCACCAAAGACCCTCACACCGCCAAAGCCCACCTCCACGAAGGAATGAAGGCCGTCGCCGAATGGATGAGGACCAGCCGCCTGAAGCTGAACTCGGACAAGACGGAGGTCCTCATCCTTGGTTCCAACCCTTCAGCCTGGGATGACTCCTGGTGGCCAACATCACTGGGAACAGCCCCGCCACCCACCGACCACATACGCAACCTAGGGGTCATCCTCGACCCACCCTCTCCATGACTAAGCAGGTCAACGCCGTTTCCTCATCCTGCTTCAACATCCTCCGAATGCTCCGCAGGATCTTCAAGTGGATCCCCACCGAAACAAGAAAAACAGTCACCCAGGCCCTCGTCACCAGCAGGCTGGACTACGGAAACGCCCTCTATGCAGGAACGACGGCTAAGCTCCTGAGACGGCTGCAACGCATCCAGAACGCCTCTGCACGTCTTATCCTCGACATCCCCCGACGCAGCCACATCACACCCCACCTGAGAGACCTGCACTGGCTCCCTGTCAACAAGAGGATAACCTTCAAGCTCCTCACCCACGCACACAAAGCACTCCACAACTCCGGACCAGCCTACCTCAACAGACGACTCAGCTTCTACACCCCCACCCGCCAGCTCCGCTCGACCAGCCTCGCCCTCGCCACAGTCCCCTGCATCCGGAGAACGACCGCCGGCGGCAGATCCTTCTCCCACCTCGCCGCCAAGACCTGGAACACCCTCCCCACCAACCTCCGACAGACCCAAGACCTACTGGCCTTCAGAAGACTCCTCAAGACCTGGCTCTTCGATCAGTAGCAGCACCACCCCCCTCTTCCCCAAGCGCCTTGAGACCCTCGCGGGTATGTAGTGCGCTTTATAAGTGACATGATTGATTGATTGATTGATAATAGTGACAAGGTGATCTATTTCATAATTTGCCCGTGTGGTTTGCGCTACGTGGAGATGACCACATGCAAAATAAAAACAAGAATACTAGAACATAAAAGCACGATTCGTTGCAAGAAGAGATCAACAAAGATGACCAATCACTTTTTGGATATGAATCACCAAGCAAACGATTTGCGTTGGACAATCTTAGAACAACCCTACATCCCACCTCACATCACGGATATATCCAAGTTTCTGTTTCGCAAGGAACAGCGCTGGGTTTACAGAATCAAAACTGACACCTCGGGATTAAATGAAGAGATTCCGTGGCTATCCTTGTAAATATTTGCTGAGGTCCATAATAGACATGAGAGTTTGAGGCACCCTTTCACAAGGGCTGTCTAAGGTTCAGTATCATGTGCCAGGTCTGCCACTAGTATATCAGCAATCAGAATGTAATCCACGCCTAGATAAGTGGAGTCTTGTCAAGATGAGAACTTAGATAACATATGCCAATAGCATACATACAACAAATATCATCATCATTGGGAGCAAGAACTTACTAGCCACACTGGCTATAAATGTACAATATAATCATTGCAGTGGTAGTTGAGACAACAGTAGATTAGGTGGCTTGTCATTTTTTAATCTACATGTCACCAATGAAATACACCACCCATGTACGATATAATTAAAAGCCATGACATGACACTTGTACATCATTGAAGACACAAGCATATTGCTAATATATATGAAGCATACTTGTGATCGCTCATGCGCTGTGCCAGTGACTGTTTCACTCGCACATGCGAGTGCGTGCGTAGGGTCTGGATATGAGCTGTGACACAGCATCAGTGAAGTGGATATATACAGTGACAGTTTCACTTACTTGCACAGGTTCTGCATATGCGCTGTGCTACAGTATCAGAGAAGAGATCTGCACATGCGCAGAGTAAGAGACACTATTCTTTGCGCATGCGCGTACACAGGATCGGGCAGAAATCCTAGACACCCAAGGGACCTTCTACAGCGTGACAGAGCTTTTTCACTCGTATTTAAGTGCCGGAAAATCCTCCCGTCGGTGCCTCCGGTTGCAGCTCATGTACCGCAACGGGGTACCGACGGAGAGGTAGGTGGGGCACTAAGCTTTGAGTCACAATGTAGGTAAAGACTACGTAGGGCAGATTTGTAATGTAGGTAAAGACTACGTAGGGCAGATTTGTAATGGGCAATTTAAACCTAATTGGCTATTCACTCAGCACGCATTTGAAAATGCCTTTCACATACGAGCGTAGTCATCGGGAACATATCCCAAGGCATACCATACTTAAATAGTGCCCTGTAGTAACATCACAGTATACAAGATTAGATCATATTTTGTCAATGACCTATACAGTCCAGTATTTGAATACCATAACTGGCTGGATTGCTTGTAAATATCTGGAGCGTGAGAAACCACGGTGCCGTGGTTTCCGGCATCACATATTAGTGGACACTATTGAGGAGCAGGCTAGCCTATGTATGACAAAGCGTTTTTGACTAAATGCAGCACGTCTTTGAACTGAATATAACAGTCTTTCAGCGCGGTACATGCTGCCGTGTTCAACGACTTATGCAGCGATGGTGTGCTCTGTTTTTGGTTTACTTCAGCTTGCCATCTAGCTCGACAAGGTGGAAAACGGGCATGTTTTTAACCATGAGAAACTTCATTTAAACGTATTTTGTAATTGGTTTTATCGCAGTCTTACTATGAGCTAAATAGCAGAACAATGCTAGTATAGAACTACTATGCCCTTGAAATTAGGACTGGCCATTAACCAACATGGCGAGGCATACTTCAATTTAGTTAGAGTCCTTCTGTCACATTGTCTCTCTCAGAGAGGTTCGTCACCAACACTTACTTCCTTCTTTATAGACATGTGTTCACATTACATATGATTAATGAGGGACACATGATCTTGTTTCTTGCAGAGCGGGCCCCCCCCCTTCCCTGAGTTGTTACCAGGTAGAGGTGGGTTTACTTATCCATCGATCTGGGTGAGTAGAGTTGCGATGGGTACCATAATTGTACTCTATGGACATGTTAATAATTCATGTCCATTAACGTTGACAATAAGAGAAATGTATTGCAATGTTGTTTGACTTGTTGCACTTTGTTTTTTGTGTCTCATGTTTATAGATAAGTTCCAGTAATACCGAACTTAACATTGGATTACTGGTTTGGTATCACTATAATTATTATTGTTTTTTCATTCTTTCACACATGCAGCAGCATTGTTTAATTCTTATGGTCCTGATGAAAGCCTGGACACTTGTAAAGACCAGATAGGCTGAAACATGTCGACCGACCTTTACATCTTGGCAGTCTAATTCACACTGCTTTGCACTACTTTTTAACCCTGCCAGTTTGGACAAGCCAATAAAAAGTTTTTTGTGTCCCTTCTAGGTAGTTTTAAAATCACTTTTTTCTTTCCATTTACATCCAGCGCTGCACCCTCACAACGCCTAGTGCTCACATATGGGATTTTAGCATCCTTAATATCTTAAAAAATTCTAAAAAACATCCCAGAGCTCCTACCTCACAGTGAGGGAGTTGTAGCCCTCAGTAGGACTAGGTTTTCCTACTGGGAGGAGAAGCCCATATGATGAAGCATGCCACCTATGGTGGGTGAGGGCATTCGTCCTGAAAGGGATTGCTCCCCTGAGGGGCTTTACAAAGAGACACAATTTTAACTCTATCCTTATTGAAACACAAGTTGCACTCTATGACAGACCCGAGAAGTCTTGTGTTATGATTATTGTATATGGGGATTTACTTCTCGCAGGTCTTTAAACTGTCTCCCTTGGACCCTCTCCTCACTCTCTTTGTGCTTTGATTACTGTACGGCTAAGGCCGCGGGTCCGTTTTCTTTTGTGCGAGTCCCAGAGTTAAGTGGACTTTTCCGCTCTATTAAACAGGTGTTGTGTGTTTTTGTCCCTCTTTTTGATACAGTGTAGCAGTTGGACTTTACTGGTAGACAATGGCAGAATTGTTAGGACTAGCGTTCGACGAAGCTATTGCTCGTGACATACGTTTAGCACCGAGCATATTAGATAGTACCCCTAGCACTAGTTCTGCTCCTAATGATGATTGGGCGAAACTACTGATACTCAAGCGCTCCCATTCTCGCACATATATACATGGTGCGATAATGACTGAGTATTTAAGAGCCAATTGTGCACCCACTGGTCTGATCGTTACCAATGCACCACGTTTATTCCTAGAGGATAAACTGTTTCTGAAAGACTGGTCCCTCATCGCTTGGCGATGTACGAGGGACTGGCTTATACTGATTATTAACACTGCCAAATGCATAGCAGACACCATTTTAATAGAGATACAAACACTTGAGACCCAGATCAAATCAGTGTTGGTGACTTCTGTATATAAGAAACAGGCAGAAGAAACAAACAAGAATAACAAGGAGTTTAAAGACTCTGTACTGGCGACGAAAATAACAAAATTCAAGAAAGATCTTGCAAAATTTGCACTTGACAAGGTGTACCCCTACACCAGTGATACCTATGTACCTCCTCAAACAAATCAGAGAGGGAGGAGATATGGGTCCAATTACTCGACATCAGCAAGTGAGGATGAGTCAAATGATTCAGACTCTTCGACACATGATGATAGGGGCTGGAGAGGTTCTAATAAACGAGGAAGAGGCCAAAGAAGAGGAGGCCAGTATGATCAAGGACCTGCACAGTGGTGGCCTCCCGGTCCCTTTGGATACTCACAACCTCCTTTTCAGCCACCGATGTACCCTTTTCCACCATACAATAACATGATGCCTGCGCAGCCTTTTTTAGGGTTTGGCCAAGGCCGGTCAAGGGGCCGCAGAAGAAACCAGCAAGCTTCTGTGCATTGGAACTCACCAGTGACATCCAGGACAACACGCAGCATGACCAAGCCGCCTGTGCAACCAGGGAGCAACCGCGAAGCGAGTTGATCATGAATCTGAGCGCACGAGTATTGATGGAGGCCGAATCTTCAGCCTTAGAGAAAGGTTTAGGCTTTGTCCCGACGTACGGAGGAGACTCCTTTCAGATCAGGCAAGAACTGGCCATTTTTTTCCAGAAAATACGATTACGCTCATTTTTCGAGGATAAACCAATGGACGAACACAAAGAGGATAAGAGGAATACAGGCTTGAGACCCAAGTCCACTTTCAATCCGCCTGCCCATTTGATTCCAGCGCAGGTTGCTACATTTGAGAAGGCAGTGCTACATGATGTGAATAACCTATTTGGTAAGGAGACAAGACAGTACCAAAATCTACCGAAATAGGAACGACTAGCACTCCAACAGCTGTCCACAGACGACAGTGTCGTCATAAAATCTGCGGACAAGGGGGGTGCGATAGTAATCCTAGACTCCTTTACCTATAGAGCAGAATGCTTACGCCAGCTTGGCAACAGAGAAGCTTACCGACCACTGAAGATGGACCCCACAAAACGACTCTCCATTGAAATTAAAACAATGGTAGATGAAGCGAGAGAGGAAGGCTGGATCACTGATCATGAAGCTGCTTTTTTGGTCACATCCCATCCAATTACACCCTATTTTTATGTACTACCAAAAGTACACAAAGGGATATTACCACCGCCAGGGAGACCCATCATTTCAGGGATAGGGTCTCTACTTGAGCCTCTATCTACCTTTGTGGACTTTTTTCTACAACCATTTGTACTGAAAATGCCTACCTACATACAGGATACAAAGGATCTTCTGCGCCTCTTAGACCAGACTACTTTCGATTTGGAACAGGATTTTCTGGTCTCCTTTGATGTTGAATCCCTGTATACCTCGATACCCCAGGATGAGACACTGGCCACCATTGAGTCGATATTGAACTCAGAAACCATGGACAGCATAACTCCGGTACATTTTATCATGACATGTGCTCGTCTAGCAATGAAGGAAAACTTTTTCAAGTATGAAGACGACCTCTATTTGCAAACATCTGGGACTTCTATGGGGAGTATTTTTGCCCCTAGCCTGGCTAATCTTTATGTGCACCATTTTGAGCAAACCATCGTCTTACAAGAGAGTAACCCCTTTGACAAACATATAAGGGTCTGGAAACGTTACATTGACGATGTGTTTGTGATTTGGAGGGGCACTCCGGACACCATCGTATCTTTTCACCAGTGGTTAAATACCAGGAACAACTTTTTGAAATTCACATTTGAATTTTCTAAAACTAGCCTGCCATTTTTGGACATTCGGATTTACCCTGAAGGTGAGGGACTCAGCACTGAACTCTATAAGAAACCGATGGCTCGCAACTCACTCCTATCGTTTGACAGCTACCATCCGAAGGCTCTTCGTGAGAATTTGCCCTTTGGGCAATTTCTCAGGATACGTAGGAATTGCTCGACCATAGAGAAATACAAAGAGCATGCCGTGACTTTGAGCGCCCATCTGAAGGAGAAAAAATATCCACTGAATACGATCCGCAGATCACGAAAAAGAGCTGCCAACAACAATAGGGAATCACTGATTGAAGTGGTTCCACCTAAAGATGCTGAACCCAGGCTGACCTGTGTTAACACATTTTGTAGTCATTCTAACCATATAAAAAAAGCATTCTTAAACACTGGAAGATTTTGAACATTGGTAGAGAACCTATACCTCCTCCCTTGTTTGCCTTTAAAAGGAGCACAAACATCAAGGATCAAGTCGTACACACGAGGCCACTGATCAAACCTAAACCCTCGGATCAAGAATCCTTGTGGGGATTGCCTCCAGTTAAAGGACATTTCCCATGTGGGTCTTGTGCAGCTTGCCCCCAAACATCTCACATGACAGAGGTAGACATAGGTACGAGCAAACCATGGACCTTGTCAAAACACACTAACTGTAATAGTGACAAGGTGATCTATTTGATAATTTGCCCGTGTGGTTTACGCTACGTGGGGATGACCACACGCAAAATAAAAACAAGAATACTAGAACATAAAAGCACGATTCGTTGCAAGAAGAGATCAACAAAGATGACCAATCACTTTTTTGATATGAATCACCAAGCAAACGATTTGCGTTGGACAATCTTAGAACAACCCTACATCCCACCTCACATCACGGATATATCCAAGTTTCTGTTTTGCAAGGAACAGCGCTGGGTTTACAGAATCAAAACTGACACCTCGGGATTAAATGAAGAGATTCCGTGGCTATCCTTGTAAATATTTGCTGAGGTCCATAATAGACATGAGAGTTTGAGGCACTCTTTCACAAGGGCTGTCTAAGGTTCAGTATCATGTGCCAGGTCTGCCACTAGTATATCAGCAATCAGAATGTAATCCACGCCTAGATAAGTGGAGTCTTGTCAAGATGAGAACTTAGATAACATATGCCAATAGCATACATACAACAAATATCATCATCATTGTGAGCAAGAACTTACTAGCCACACTGGCTATAAATGTACAATATAATCATTGCAGTGGTAGTTGAGACAACAGTAGATTAGGTGGCTAGTCATTTTTTAATCTACATGTCACCAATGAAATACACCACGCATGTACGATATAATTAAAAGCCATGACATGACACTTGTACATCATTGAAGACACAAGCATATTGCTAATATATATGAAGCATACTTGTGATCGCTCATGCGCTGTGCCAGTGACTGTTTCACTCGCACATGCGAGTGCGTGCGTAGGGTCTGGATATGAGCTGTGACACAGCATCAGTGAAGTGGATATATACAGTGACAGTTCCACTTACTTGCACAGGTTCTGCATATGCGCTGTGCTACAGTATCAGAGAAGAGATCTGCACATGCGCAGAGTAAGAGACACTATTCTTTGCGCATGCGCGTACACAGGATCGGGCAGAAATCCTTGACACCCAAGGGACCTTCTACAGCGTGATAGAGCTTTTTCACTCGTATTTAAGTGCCGGAAAATCCTCCCGTCGGTGCCTCCGGTTGCAGCTCATGTACCACAACGGGGTACCGACGGAGAGGTAGGTGGGGCACTAAGCTTTGAGTCACAATGTAGGTAAAGACTACGTAGGGCAGATTTGTAATGTAGGTAAAGACTACGTAGGGCAGATTTGTAATGGGCAATTTAAACCTAATTGGCTATTCACTCAGCACGCATTTGAAAATGCCTTTCACATACGAGCGTAGTCATCGGGAACATATCCCAAGGCAAACCATACTTAAATAGTGCCCTGTAGTAACATCACAGTATACAAGATTAGATCATATTTTGTCAATGACCTATACAGTCCAGTATTTGAATACCATAACTGGCTGGACTGCTTGTAAATATCTGGAGCGTGAGAAACCACGGTGCCGTGGTTTCCGGCATCACATATTAGTGGACACTATTGAGGAGCAGGCTAGCCTAGGTATGACAAAGCGTTTTTGACTAAATGCAGCACGTCTTTGAACTGAATATAACAGTCTTTCAGCGCGGTACATGCTGCCGTGTTTTCAACGACTTATGCAGCGATGGTGTGCTCTGTTTTTGGTTTACTTCAGCTTGCCATCTAGCTCGACAAGGTGGAAAACGGGCATGTTTTTAACCATGAGAAACTTCATTTAAACGTATTTTGTAATTGGTTTTATCGCAGTCTTACTATGAGCTAAATAGCAGAACAATGCTAGTATAGAACTACTATGCCCTTGAAATTAGGACTGGCCATTAACCAACATGGCGAGGCATACTTCAATTTAGTTAGAGTCCTTCTGTCACATTGTCTCTCTCAGAGAGGTTCGTCACCAACACTTACTTCCTTCTTTATAGACATGTGTTCACATTACATATGATTAATGAGGGACACATGATCTTGTTTCTTGCAGAGCGGGGCCCCCCCTTCCCTGAGTTGTTACCAGGTAGAGGTGGGTTTACTTATCCATCGATCTGGGTGAGTAGAGTTGCGATGGGTACCATAATTGTACTCTATGGACATGTTAATAATTCATGTCCATTAACGTTGACAATAAGAGAAATGTATTGCAATGTTGTTTGACTTGTTGCACTTTGTTTTTTGTGTCTCATGTTTATAGATAAGTTCCAGTAATACCGAACTTAACATTGGATTACTGGTTTGGTATCACTATAATTATTTTTGTTTTTTCATTCTTTCACACATGCAGCAGCATTGTTTAATTCTTATGGTCCTGATGAAAGCCTGGACACTTGTAAAGACCAGATAGGCTGAAACATGTCGACCGACCTTTACATCTTGGCAGTCTAATTCACACTGCTTTGCACTACTTTTTAACCCTGCCAGTTTGGACAAGCCAATAAAAAGTTTTTTGTGTCCCTTCTATGTAGTTTTAAAATCACTTTTTTCTTTCCATTTACATCCAGCGCTGCACCCTCACAACGCCTAGTGCTCACATATGGGATTTTAGCATCCTTAATATCTTAAAAAATTCTAAAAAACATCCCAGAGCTCCTACCTCACAGTGAGGGAGTTGTAGCCCTCAGTAGGACTAGGTTTTCCTACTGGGAGGAGAAGCCCATATGATGAAGCATGCCACCTATGGTGGGTGAGGGCATTCGTCCTGAAAGGGATTGCTCCCCTGAGGGGCTTTACTAAGAGACACGATTTTAACTCTATCCTTATTGAAACACAAGTTGCACTCTATGACAGACCCGAGAAGTCTTGTGTTATGATTATTGTATATGGGGATTTACTTCTCGCAGGTCTTTAAACTGTCTCCCTTGGACCCTCTCCTCACTCTCTTTGTGCTTTGAGCAAAGACATAACACCTTCTACTAACCAGTAACCTAGTGCTCATCCTCTAATATCACGTGTTGGAGGTACATGTACATACAACACACTCGACCAAATACTATATCCACCCTAACCTCAGGAGATACTCTAAAGATGCGCTCCCACAGACTGCACCAGTGGGCTCAGTCTTTCTTCCCTCTCTTTGCCGAAAATCGGAATTTTAGATTTTAAATTAAAAACATACATGAATCCAGGTAGCACCACAATTCATTTAATTTAATTTACTTAATTCCTACATACGCATTCAGGATTTCTCACTTCATCAACAAAACTTTATGTGATGTACAGCAGGAGCGTAGAACGCATACAGAAACACGTGTCCGCTCTCTCTCTGTGCCTTTTCCTTTGCAGTTTAGACGCTATTCACAGAAGCAGATTGACTGCACCCGGAGAACCTCTCCGGTATTTAAGCTCCCGTTCCACATACGGCACACATCGACGGAGTTCCGATGCGGCCGCAGCAGGTACGGGAAGCGGGTCTCAGTCTTTGACGAAGTAAGTGGGGTAACCAAAGGGGGCTTTCCTGTTTCCTCTTGACACGCCGACATGCGGAGTCCTTATGCTGCCCGGTGTTCCTCTCTAAACAATCTCTGTGTCATTTTTTCTCCCTCGTTCACACGCACAGAGTGTGACTATATGTCGAGCCCCCCACTGAACTCATGGGGCACATTCCTGAAATTTTCAGAGTAAGATTAACCGCCTCTTGGCATCTTTTTCATATGAATCACATACAACGCTATTTGTTACCACTCGATAGCGCATATTTCAAGGCGTTCCTTTTAAATCACAACGCACAAAAACACCACGCTCGGTCCTCACTACGCCAATTTTCCGCATAGAGCACGGACACAATGCTCTTGAGTCACTTGATATAATATGTCAAAAGGAAGCCATTATTATATGTATTTGTTTGTTTGTCTGTCTGTTGCTTTTTCCCTTACAGGAAATGAGCCATTAGAGGAAAACATCCTCTTCCACATATCGCACCTTAGTGTGTGCGCCACATAGATGGTCCTAAATATATTATTTTTAGACCATCTTTTAAATTCACACACATAGGTCCTGATGAAAGCCAGTTTAACACTGAGACCTGGCTGAAACATGTTGACCACACCGGATATCGGAGTCATTAATTATCTCCACTGATATCCACTTCTCAGTTTTTAATCACTGCCAAGGGCCCAACATTAAAATAGTCTTTTGAATTCTGTGACCCATTGGACAGTTTTTTAACTCACACACAACTCACCTTCACTGCACACTCACAGCACAAAACCTGCTCCGCTGTAACCAGGCGTCGAAGCACACCCAAGGTACACTCAGTACCTTGGGTGGGACCCGATGATGAAGCATGCCACCAACTAGGTTGGTGGGTGAGGGTCTTCATAAAAAACAAATGTTTTTTCCTTCAAACAAACACACACTAGGAGCTTCTACCCTGTAGCTAGTTCCCTTTGATTTATATATATTTTCTGAGATACACACAGTAAACATACTCCATTCTCTGCTCCATAGGACTTGATTATTTGTTCTGAACAAGCTTGCACTCATTACAACATCACTATGATGTTCGTGTAATCCACCTTGCGCCGCTTCGTACTTTTAGCCTCATTTTAACAATACTTTTACAATATGTTTAGATGTGTTCCCTGCACTGTGCTTCCCCGTCACTTCCTCAGCCCCCAAATAGTATCACACTCAGGGCACCGCTCACACATTGTTTGTGTCACGTATACTGCACTTGCTTAAAGTTCTTCAATTACCTCACTTCATACGCAGCGAACACCCGCTCATGCCCCTTCTCTGCCTATGCCTTTACATTATCTGGAGACCATATCCTCCATCCCCAGGCGACATTGTGATTCGGTCTTACGGCAGGCGATTAGTTCTCTCTGATTTGCGCATCTCAGGCAGCATTAGCATTGTCATGACAAACTCCGCATTTAGGCTTTATACTTGTAGCTGCCGCCCCCGGCTTCTATTTCACGCCGTTTGGGCTGCATACCTCACATTCTGTGACTTTTGCCCATATCTCTCCTGCATGCGCTTAGAAGTTACACTCGCACGTTTCGCCGTAACACACAGTTTCACTTACCTCGCGCCAGCACACAGCATGTCCAGCATGACTAGGCTATTACAGATCCTCTTCTATTTCGTCTGCTTTATAGTTGGAGGCACACAGTCTGTTTTTAATGTCTATGACCTACGTGGTCACTAACATGTTCATACCTGTTTACAGTTAGGGAGCGGAGTCATGTTGTATTTTCACCTGTGTTCGCTTGTAACTGTTAATCACGGTTGGGTCACATGTTTGTACACTATATAAAGCTCATTACTGAATGTAGCACGTTATGTGATCAAGGCCACAGGACTGTGGCCGAAACGCGTCATATGGACTATGCGAATTGAATAAAACCTCATGTTTTATCACTAATCCTGGTGTTTGTGCCCGAGTTGTGTTTGTCTACCAACAGATCGTCGGGAAAGGAGTTGTATATATATATATATATATATATATATATATTTCCAACAAGAAAGTCGCGTTAGCTCGAGCCTCTGACAATGAGGAGTATCCGGCGAGGTAGCGAACCTCAATTATCCAAACAAAGCTGCAGCAATCTTCACAATTCATTCGAAATGAAGATAAGAACAGAGCTGGTACTCTATTTCAAAAAGCGTATATTTTAATCCACACACGGCAACCAAAATAGAAACCCAACGCGTTTCGGAGTTCACGCACTCCTTGGTCACGGGTTAGGCAAATGCTGACTTCCTGCCATATTTAAAGTGACAGACAGTGCGTTATCACAAACATAAAGAAAATACTTTGTAATGTTCTTTCAAAATCACGAAAGGATAGCAGTAATTATACATTTCATAATTGTGTCATTTGTAATATTATTGAATAGCATCTTTTGTCAAATTAATCGAGTGTCCGTAAAAACATCCGTTTAACAACCAAACAAGACTTTCATGTAATTGCGTTTTGAGTCACCGTGTATTTACATTTCTGCAAGAAAACACACATCGCTATATAAAGCATATTTAACAAAAATGCATAACTTTATATTCAAGCGTAACTCTTTGTAAGATCTAACACATAGTAACACTAGTGCTGTACGCTGCTAATGTCATTTCAGCTTTTTTTCAATAAAGTTTTTCAAGTTTGGAATTGCTTACGCGCATTCTCCCGGCAACAAGGGTGTAACGCATGAAACTGATCCATATTAAAGCCCCAGTGGCTTAATTTAAGACTAACGCACGCTTTGTGGAAAAAATATATATCAACCAAGCCAATGCCATAATAAACTACAATTCCGCCCATGTGGGCTATCGTAACAGGGGTGTAACGTATAAAACTGATCTATATTAAAGCCTCAGTGGGCCAGTGGGCACGGCTACACTTGAGACTAGCGCATGCTTTGTGGAAAAAATATTAACCAAGTCAATGCTCTAATTAACTACAATTCCGCCCGTGTGGGTTATCGTACCACGGATTCAAGGCATAATAATGTTGGGGTTTCAATCACCACCCTCGCGGTTCAAAAACAGAAACAATTATCAGTTTCAAAATCGAAAATAAAGCCCCAGTGGGCAAACCTGGAAAGTGTCTTAATGTATACGGACAACATTATCAATATCATCACAACATAGCCACAAATTAAAGATATATCAGCTCTTCTGCTTCTCCACACATTTTTGTCTGTAACAAACAAAGAAACAAAGTATTGATTAAAAAACAATACTGTACAACACACAACATTAAAAAGGCATTAGCCTATACTGAAGAAAAAGAGAGGTTCTGTAGTAAAAAACATAATTTCACCCCAAATGTACCGCCATCTTCTCATCCATATTCAATTCATTTGGATGCAGAGTATTAAATTTAATTATCATTTTGGACTCAAGTCTCCTCAATTCCATGACTCGATCGCCCCCCCGTTCACGTTTTGGTACAGCATCACATACAACAAACTTAAGTAGATTGAAATTCTGTGAGTGATGAGCCTTAAAATGGCGTGCCACTGGATAATGTTTGTCAAAATTCCAAATAGCTCGCATGTGCTCCAAGATGCTTTTTTTTGCTCTATGAATAGTACTGCCTATATAGGCCAATTTGCATGGGCATATCAGGGCATAGATAACATATTCTGAATTACATGTCAAATGTTTTTCAATTAAAAAAGGTTGTTGGTCAGTAGACAGTTTAATTGACTTACAGTTGCTACTGAACTTACACGCCTTGCATCGACTACATGTGTAAAAGCCTTTTATGTATTCTTAGGTTTATCAATCTGCATCAAGGAGTGACATAAACGGTCTTGTAATGAACGAGCCTTTCTAAATGTGACCCCTGGATTCTCACTGATTGCTGGAGCCAAATCGGGATCAAGTTTAAGCACATTCCAATGTTTTTTAAAACTTTTTTTAAGGTTCAGAGCTTGATTACTGTATCTACTGATGAACCTGATTTTTGTTCGGAAATTTCTTTTACTTTAGGGCATAATAAGTCGTTCCTATTAAGGTTTGTTACCTTATCAATGGCCCTTTGAATGTTTTTTTTGTTATAGCCTTGTTCGCTGAATCTCTTTGACATATGTTGGATTTCATTATTAAATCCTTCACTGGTATTGCAATTCCGCCTGGCGCGCATAAGTTCGCCATACGGAATGCTTTCAATCAACGAGTGTGGATGACAACTCTCAGCTCGCAGAAGACTGTTACCGGCTGTGGGTTTTCCAAACAGCTTGCTGGTCAGTGTGTTATTCTTGACGCTGAGTTTGAGATCAAGGAATTCAATAGTGTCATTGCTTATATGGCTACTGAAAGAGAGGTTCAGGGTATTGTCGTTTAGAATTGTAACGAACTCAAGAGCTTCCTCTTGAGTACCATTCCAAACGCAAAAAATGTCATCGATGTAGCGTATCCAGAGGACGGCATGGGATTTAAATAGTCCGATGTTCTTGACTACCTGCTCCTCCCACCAGCCGAGGTACAACCCTGCAAAGCTGGGGGCGAAGCAAGTGCCCATCGCCGTCCCCTGGATTTGCCTAAAGATGGTACCATTAAACAAAAAGAAATTACTTGTGAGACAGATCATGATCATTTCTATGACCATTTCAGTGTGAAGCATGTAGGATATGGATCTCCCCTTTAAAAAATGCCTGCACGCATCAATTCCCAAATGGTGGGGTATACAAGTATAGAGGCTATTAACATCTAGACTTAAGAGGAGATAATCTTTTTCCCATGCCAGATCTTTAATGCAGCTTAGAAAATCACTTGTGTCCCTAATGTATGAAGGGAGAGCCTGTACAAGGGGCTGAAGGAAATGGTCCACGTACTTAGACGTGTTTTCCAACATGCTCCCCCTAGAGGAGACTATTGGTCTCCCTGGTGGATTCCTGGCATCTTTATGTAATTTGGGCAACAAATAGAGTGCCGGTATTTTGGGAAATTTACATTTTAGAAATTGAAATTCCTCAAGCTCTAAAATACCCTGATCTCTCCACTCACTAAGCTTCCCTTCATACTCTCTGTTGTTTGTGTCGTAACATTCTCTGGATGATTTCTCATATTGTTCAACATCGTTAAGTTGTTTCATGCCTTCCTCAAGGTACATTGTAACAGGCCACACCACTATGTTTCCTCCCTTGTCTGACTTTTTTATGATAATACTCGTGTTGTTTTCCAGTTCTTTAAGTGCCTCTATTTGAACCTTTTTAAGATTGTTTTGACAGTGCATTCTAGTGCGATTCATACGTTTAAGATCATTGATCATCCCCTTTTCAAAAACATTAATATTTTTATTTACAATTTGGGGCAGAAAAATAGATTTAGGCCTGAAACCACTGGAAGCACTCAAGCCAATGTCAATGTCTTCGTTCGCTAGATTAAGAAAACGGTTAACATTAGAATCAAAACCATCCTGATGTTCATACATAGTATGTAATACATCCATGTCATTAACGTTAAGGATACTACATGTCTCTTTATGTTTATCAGATTGTTTGGTAGGTAAAGTCGCATACCATTTTTTTATCTTTAACTTTCGCACAAAATGGAATAAATCAATGCGGCTTTCGGTATAATTGAAATTAGCAGTGGGACAGAATGAAAGCCCTAGGGATAAAACATTCATTTAGTGTTTGGGTAAAGTCACATCTGATAAATTTACCACAGTTTTGGTCTCATTCATTTTGCCGCTTTCTTTCCCCTTGTTTGAACTCCCACAGGGCTCTCTTCTTGATTTTTTGGCTGCCGATTTCCTCCTCTGCCGCCGCGTCCTCGACCTCTTTTGGCTGGTGTTCCCCGACTGCTCTGGTTGTTCATTCTTCCACGAGCCATGAGATCGAACTCCTTTAAAATGCTTGGTTTTACCCCTGCCATTTCCTGTTGTCCTGGGGCATTCACCACATCTTGATTACTGTTGTCCGCTTCAATTCCACTAACAGCACTAGTGCCTGGCGTTTCTGCTGTACTATCCATAAACGTTGATGATTGTATATTTGCACTTGTGTCATCCACCACAGTTCTTAAATGGTCGAACTTTTTTCCGAAAGTTAGGATTTGTCCTTTCATATAGTCGACCTCATTGCGACGAAACTTTCTCTGTTTTTTGATTTTTATTTCCTCTTCTACTTTCAACAATCTTGTTTCGATTTTGTCCATCTCTTTGTCAAACTCATCTTGCTCATATAAATCTTTTAATTTCTTGGTGATATTGTCAATCTCTTCTTTTAATTTTGCACCATCCTTTTGAGCATACTTCACCAGTATGTGTAACATTACCAGAGAGCACTCATGGTTGTTAGCCATCCATTCTTCTAGCATTCTTTTTTTTTTTTCACAACAACACAATCAACTTTATTTTGGTTAGAAGAACCATGAAAGTACACGATAGCAAACATCTCAATAAAATACATAACAGATAAAAAAAAATGCGCAGTTCATTGAGATACATCTCAGTAATAAAATCAATATCATAAAGCATCTGTTTACAATTTAGAGCACAAGATACGTCGCCACAATAAGGCAATTCCATATAGACAAATATACGATTCATTGCAGCAAATAATTTAAAGATAGTTACAAGCATGTTGGGTTTGTTTATAATAGGAAAAACAAAAAGAGAGAGCGAGGATTTTGGGGTACGTCCTAATCCCCTGGGTAAAGTTACAAAGAAACAATATGGACGGACCCTGAAATAGTGGAGATCTATCAATCATTATGTGTGGTAAGTCCAAGGACCATTAGGTATATTTAAAAGACCCCTCACACACCAACCTAGTTGGTGTCATGCTTCATCATTGGGGTCCCAACCGGGAGGCCTAATGCCGCCCGGTTGTGCTACAACGCCTGATTACAGCGGAGCAGGTGTAGTGTGAAAATGTGATGTAAATATTAAAAATACCTCTGAGAATCCTTGCCAAGTAAATTTATTAGTGGCGGCTCAGGGTATGGTTAAAAACTATGTGAAATCAACTAACAAGAAATAATAATCTGTAGTTGTTTTAGGTGATGTGGTCTACATGTTTCAGCCCGTCAAAAAATTCAAATGGGCTTTCTTCAGGACCGAGAATAAAAGTGAGTGGCAAAGTGAAAGCCATGTGAGAAAGTGAAGTACCAACACACGCACTAAGGTGTGTGGACCCGGTGTCGGTATACTTACAGACACCACTCAAAAAACCTGTTAAGGAGAAAGAAATAGACAAAACAAGACATGTAACGTTGAGCAACATAAAATGCAATCTTTTAAAGCAACTCAAAATTGCAATCTCCAACATGCCGTAAAGATCGACCTAACCACCACCGTGACAGTGATAGAGTAATGATGATTCAGCATGCACGTGTCTAAGGCATGCTTGGCAATTAAATGAGACTGAATGATCACATAGGGACATCATGAACTGAGGCGTATATTATGTGAAACATGTGCCCATGCTGAGGCGTGAATTAAATGATCACATAGGGGCATCGTAAGAGTGGCCAAGATGAAAGCCACATGCTTGTATATTACCGAGCACCGGGTGAAAAATGCGCGCTGCATGCCAAGTGCTGGTAAAATAATGCAGCGTGGCACGCCAGTGGCGAGTTGCATGTGCGGCCGATCGAGCGCCTGTAAATGCATACGTTACAAATTATGCAAAATAGCATGTATTAAAATAGTAGAAACAACTGTGGCAGCGTAAATTAAAAGGGGTCATAATTACAATTAAAAGAAAGAATAGGCAGCTAATCGGGGCATGGGAGGGGTTTCATCCTATCAACCGATCTGTAGAAAAACATAAAGAAAAACAGGAGAGCGGCTTTTAGTAAAAAGCCATGAGTCGTGGGGCGATACGCCCATGGTCCACAACTACAAAACCTTACTTGGTTCCGTGAGGATTCCCATGAGACAACCTACTGCGGTCTCCCGATGTACCGGCTGGTGAGGGACGCGGTGGGAGAGCCTTGTTAAATCCAACCTTAAGGCGTCAAACAAGGAAGTGACGACGCTACGTAAGGGGATGTCATTTACAGAAAACAACTAGTCTCCGTGTAACAAATGAAGCAGAAGAGCGGCGGCCATATTGAAATTTACTTGGCAAGGATTCTCAGAGGTATTTTTAATATTTACATCACATTTTCACACTACACCTGCTCCGCTGTAATCAGGCTTCGTAGCACAACCGGGCGGCATTAGGCCTCCCGGTTGGGACCCCAATGATGAAGCATGACACCAACTAGGTTGGTGTGTGAGGGGTCTTTTAAATATACCTAATGGTCCTTGGACTTACCACACATAGTGATTGATAGATCTCCACTATTTCAGGGTCCGTCCATATTGTTTCTTTGTAACTTTACCCAGGGGATTAGGACGTACCCCAAAATCCTCGCTCTCTCTTTTTGTTTTTCGGATTACTACGCAGCGCACAGCTGTGAGAGCTATTTCTCATCCTCAGGTAGAACACATCTTCAGCGTATCCAACCATGGCAGAAAATCAAGGCTTGGGTTTCACCTTGGACGATGTCACTAACATCCTATCCAACCCTCCTCTATTGGCAGACTTCAATGTATCTACATCTATTGCACAGACAGCTGATTGGGACAATCTTAACGAGAAAAAACGAAATCGCATCAGGACTATACTTCATGGCCTGATCCTGACAGAATATTTAAGAACTAACACTGCTCCAAGAGGCTTGATCGTTACGAATGCGCCACGCATCTTTTTAGACGACGCAACTTTCCGCAAGGACTGGGCGCAGATAGCGTAGCGCTGTACACGTGACTGGATGATCCTAATCATACAGACCACTACACGCCTTTCGGAAGCTATCCTTATTGATATCCAGTTGACAGAGACACATTTCAAGGCCACCCTAACTTCTTTTAAGAAAAAACTAGATGAAACTAATAAAGAAGTCAATGAATACAAGGAGAGCCTAACTCAGACGAAGATCAATAAATTCCAGAAGGACCTTAAGAAGTTTTCTTATACCAAAACCTATCCCTACGCGGACAGCGACTACAAACCACCCACACAAACAGATGCTTCAGGGGGACGGATAAAGACTCTTCTGGCAGCAGCGGTTCAAGTTCCAGTAGCTACCGCAGAAGACAACAGAACAGGGGAAGGCATACAGGCTGGCAACAACCTTGGGCTCAAGGACCGCCGGGTGCGAATATGCACTTCATGAGCCCCTATCCTCAAATACATCCACAGTATGGATATGGCTGGAATCCGCCTCTTGCCCCGCCACCATACTTGAACCAGAATCAACAGTTTCCTTTTTTAGGAAGGGGTCCCCGAGGCCGCGGAAGGAGACGAAGAGCAAATCAAGTGCATTGGGAAGACGATCAAACCCAAGGCACATTGACAAGGAGCAAAACTAAGGATCTACAACCGGGACCCAGCACGAGATAAGTTTGGTTACCAACCTCTCATCTTATGCTCTATCATCATCAGATTTGTCAGTCCTGGAAAAAGGACTCAGCTTTTCACCACCGGCCAAACTTGACAAATTCCGATTACACTGCGAATTGGCAGAATTCTTTCGTAAATTCAGACTAAAAGCTTGCTTCGAAAGTACACCACAACTTACAATTGACCAACCGGGTGACACCCACTTTCGAGTTAAATCTACCTATATGCCACCACCATGTGCCATACCACCAGAAATCACTGTTTACGAGCAAGCTGTTTTTAAAGACGTGGAAAGTCTCCAAGATAAACATACCTTCCAGAACTTCAGCAGTAAGGAACGTCAGGCCCTGGAATCACTAAGAACTAATGATACGATCATCATTAAACCGGCGGACAAGGGCGGGGGCACAGTGATCCTTAATCTTGAGGACTATCGACAGGAATGTTCCCGCCTTCTCAACGATCCTAAGAACTATGAAAAATTGATACAGGATCCCAGTGCAAAACTCAAAACATGCATCCAAACACTGGTTGAAGATGCTGAACACTCAAGTCAAATCACAACTAAGGAAGCAAAATTTCTGGTTACGACTCCTGGTAATATACCTTACTTTTACATTTTGCCCAAGACTCATAAAAACAAGTTTCCACCTCCGGGACGTCCCATTGTATCGGGCATTGGGTCCTTATTGGAACCCTTATCACGTTATTGTGACTTTTTCTTTCAACCAATGGTACAGTCCACTAGTACGTATCTCAAGGATACAAAGGATCTCTTGAGACTAATTGACACTCTAGCTTTCAATCCTGATAACTCCTTCCTGGTTAGTCTTGACGTGGAGAGCCTTTACACCAGCCTCCCGCAAGACGATACCCTTGAAGTATTGAAAATAGCTCTTAATGAATCTGACTGGCAATATCAGACCCCCAAGATATTCATTCTGGAGTGTGCTGCTTTAGCACTCAAAGAGAACTTCTTTGAGTATGAAGGCCAACTCTACTTGCAGAAATATGGAACTTCAATGGGGAGTGTTTTCGCCCCCAGCATAGCGGGACTCTATGTGTACCATTTCGAAACAAGATATCTACTGGACAACCAGTGGCCACTCTTACGATGCCCCTATGTGATCATTTAATTCACGCCTCAGCATGGGCACATGTTTCACATAATATACGCCTCAGTACATGATGTCCCTATGTGATCATTCAGTCTCATTTAATTGCCAAGCATGCCTTAGACACGTGCATGCTGAATCATCATTACTCTATCACTGTCACGGTGGTGGTTAGGTCGATCTTTACGGCATGTTGGAGATTGCAATTTTGAGTTGCTTTAAAAGATTGCATTTTATGTTGCTCAACGTTACATGTCTTGTTTTGTCTATTTCTTTCTCCTTAACAGGTTTTTTGAGTGGTGTCTGTAAGTATACCGACACCGGGTCCACACACCTTAGTGCGTGTGTTGGTACTTCACTTTCTCACGTGGCTTTCACTTTGCCACTCACTTTTATTCTCGGTCCTGAAGAAAGCCCATTTGAATTTTTTGACGGGCTGAAACATGTAGACCACTTCACCTAAAACAACTACAGATTATTATTTCTTGTTAGTTGATTTCACATAGTTTTTAACCATACCCTGAGTCGCCACTAATAAATTTACTTGGCAAGGATTCTCAGAGGTATTTTTAATATTTACATCACATTTTCACACTACACCTGCTCCGCTGTAATCAGGCATCGTAGCACAACCGGGCGGCATTAGGCCTCCCGGTTGGGACCCCAATGATGAAGCATGACACCAACTAGGTTGGTGTGTGAGGGGTCTTTTAAATATACCTAATGGTCCTTGCACTTACCACACATAGTGATTGATAGATCTCCACTATTTCAGGGTCCGTCCATATTGTTTCTTTGTAACTTTACCCAGGGGATTAGGACGTACCCCAAAATCCTCGCTCTCTCTTTTTGTTTTTCGGATTACTACGCAGCGCACAGCTGTGAGAGCTATTTGTCATCCTCAGGTAGAACACATCTTCAGCGTATCCAACCATGGCAGAAAATCAAGGCTTGGGTTTCACCTTGGACGATGTCACTAACATCCTATCCAACCCTCCTCTATTGGCAGACTTCAATGTATCTACATCTACTGCACAGACAGCTGATTGGGACAATCTTAACGAGAAAAAACGAAATCGCATCAGGACTATACTTCATTGCCTGATCCTGACAGAATATTTAAGAACTAACACTGCTCCAAGAGGCTTGATCGTTACGAATGCGCCACGCATCTTTTTAGACGACGCAACTTTCCGCAAGGACTGGGCGCAGATAGCGTGGCGCTGTACACGTGACTGGATGATCCTAATCATACAGACCGCTACACGCCTTTCGGAAGCTATCCTTATTGATATCCAGTTGGCAGAGACACATTTCAAGGCCACCCTAACTTCTTTTAAGAAAAAACTAGATGAAACTAATAAAGAAGTCAATGAATACAAGGAGAGCCTAACTCAGACGAAGATCAATAAATTCCAGAAGGACCTTAAGAAGTTTTCTTATACCAAAACCTATCCCTACGCGGACAGCGACTAAAAACCACCCACACGAACAGATGCTTCAGGGAGATCTTCGGATGAAGACTCTTCTGGCAGCAGCGGTTCAAGTTCCAGTAGCTACCGCAGAAGACAACAGAACAGGGGAAGGCATACAGGCTGGCAACAACCTTGGGCTCAAGGACCGCCGGGTGCGAATATGCACTTCATGTCCCCCTATCCTCAAATACAGCCACAGTATGGATATGGCTGGAATCCGCCTCTTGCCCCGCCACCATACTTGAACCAGAATCAACAGTTTCCTTTTTTAGGAAGGGGTCCCCAAGGCCGCGGAAGGAGACGAAGAGCAAATCAAGTGCATTGGGAAGCCGATCAAACCCAAGGCACATTGACAAGGAGCAAAACAAAGGATCTACAACCGGGACCCAGCACGAGATAAGTTTGGTTACCAACCTCTCATCTTATGCTCTATCATCATCAGATTTGTCAGTCCTGGAAAAGGGACTCGGCTTTTCACCAACGGCCAAACTTGACAAATTCCGATTACACTGCGAATTGGCAGAATTCTTTCGTAAACTCAGACTAAAAGCTTGCTTCGAAAGTACACCACAACTTACAATTGACCAACCGGGTGACACCCACTTTCGAGTTAAATCTACCTATATGCCACCACCATGTGCCATACCACCAGAAATCACTGTTTACGAGCAAGCTGTTTTTAAAGACGTGGAAAGTCTCCAAGATAAACATACCTTCCAGAACTTCAGCATTAAGGAACGTCAGGCCCTGGAATCACTAAGAACTAATGATACGATCATCATTAAACCGGCGGACAAGGGCGGGGGCACAGTGATCCTTAATCTTGAGGACTATTGACAGGAATGTGCCCGCCTTCTCAACGATCCTAAGAACTATGAAAAATTGATACAAGATCCCAGTGCAAAACTCAAAACACGCATCCAAACACTGGTTGAAGATGCTGAACACTCAGGTCAAATCACAACTAAGGAAGCAAAATTTCTGGTTACGACTCCTGGTAATATACCTTACTTTTACATTTTGCCCAAGACTCATAAAAACAAGTTTCCACCTCCGGGACGTCCCATTGTATCGGGCATTGGGTCCTTATTGGAACCCTTATCACGTTATTGTGACTTTTTCTTTCAACCAATGGTACAGTCCACTAGTACGTATCTCAAGGATACAAAGGATCTCTTGAGACTAATTGACACTCTAGCTTTCAATCCTGATAACTCCTTCCTGGTTAGTCTTGACGTGGAGAGCCTTTACACCAGCCTCCCGCAAGACGATACCCTTGAAGTATTGAAAATAGCTCTTAATGAATCTGACTGGCAATATCAGACCCCCAAGATATTCATTCTGGAGTGTGCTGCTTTAGCACTCAAAGAGAACTTCTTTGAGTATGAAGGCCAACTCTACTTTCAGAAATATGGAACTTCAATGGGGAGTGTTTTCGCCCCCAGCATAGCGGGACTCTATGTGTACCATTTCGAAACAAGATATCTACTGGACAACCAGACGCCACGCATCCCTCAGATCAAATTTTACAAACGGTATATTGACGACATCTTAATGATCTGGAAGGAGACACAAAATCATTGTTATCTTTCTGCGCATGGCTGAACACATGCGATCCCAATCTTAAATTTACACATAGTTTCGACCACAATAAGGCGACGTTCCTTGATCTGGATATTGAAGCAGAAGGAGGTTTTTGAAAAGCAAAACCCATTTCAAACCGACGGCTCGCAATTCACTCCTCCATTTCTCCAGCTTCCACCCCAGACCCCTGCGGGAGAATCTTCCCTATGGACAATATCTTCGCCTCCGCAGGAACTGCAGTGACGTAAGAGATTATAAACAACAAGCATCTGATCTTAGCAATAGATTAGGGCAGCGAGGTTACCCTCAGCGGATCACCGATAAAGCAGACAAGCGTGCTCGCAATCAAAATCGAGAGGGGCTTATTGAAGCACAGAAGTGTGCATCTACCTCCATCCCACTCACGTGCGTCACCACTTACAACGCTGTCTCCCATGAGGTGTCTGATATTATAAAACGACATTGGCAGATTCTTAAGACAGGCAATCTGAACTGGGAACTTCCACTGATGTCTCACAGAAAAGCTAGATCTATCAAGGACGCCTTGGTTTCCACACGACCACCTCCCCAAAGGAAACCCACTAACACAATTCTCAACGCATGGGGACTCCCTAACATTGTGGGCCACTACCCGTGTGGAGACTGTAGTGTATGTCATATAACCATGACTACCAAAAGTCTGAAACTGGAACCAGGCAAGACCTGGTATTTAAGGACACACACGAACTGTAACACAGCTCATGTCGTATATCGTATCACCTGTCCTTGTAACCTCACGTACATTGGGATGACTAATCGGAAAGTTAAGACTAGGATCTGCGAGCATCGTAGCACAATCAGATGTAAAAAGTCAACCACAAGACTGACAAGCCATTTCCTTGAAGCTGGGCATACCACTAATGACATCAGCTGAGTAGTCATCGAGGCCCTAGATCCTAACCTACCTAACATACAAAATCGTCTATTGGAGAAAGGACAAAGATGGGTTTATCGCCTATCTAGTCATCTGACAGGACTTAACGATAACATTCCCTGGCAAAGTCTCAGGAGACAGTAGACCTTTCTCCATACCTCTATCAGCGCAGGAGATTCATTTAATAGAAATTTATTTAACAGAGTCTATATCTACTGATATCTGTCTTAGAAATTCTGCCCAATTGTGCATACTGTGCTACTCTTTCCTCATACTCTTCAGGTTAAAATACTGAGCGCATTCTATGCCCAGCACTGTCTGTCTGTTTATCTTTGTTTGGTGCACTACTTTCCAACACGCTTTGTGGGTAATACCTATCCTTTTTCTTTTCTTATCTTTTTCTAGTTTTTGCCCATTTCTGCTAAGTTATTACAGAGCACACACTATGGCTCTTCTGCGTTTACATTGTGATCTCCTAGAACTTAAGGATGGCCGCCATTCTCTATCTCGCTTACATCGCGAGTTTTCCAATATGGCCGCCGCTCTTCTGCTTCATTTGTTACACGGAGACTAGTTGTTTTCTGTAAACAACATCCCCTTACGTAGCGTCGTCACTTCCTTGTTTGACGCCTTAAGGTTGGATCTAACACGGCTCTCCCACCGCGTCCCTCACCAGCCGGGACATCGGGAGACCGCAGTAGGTTGTCTCATGGGAATCCTCACAGAACCAAGTAAGGTTTTGTAGTTGTGGACCATGGGCGTATCGCTCCACGACTCATGGCTTTTAACTAAAAGCCGCTCTCCTGTTTTTCTTTATGTTTTTCTACAGATCGGTTGATCGGATGAAACCCCTCCCATGCCCCGATTAGCTGCCTATTCTTTCTTTTAATTGTAATTATGACCCCTTTTAATTTACGCTGCCACAGTTGTTTCTACTATTTTAATACATGCTATTTTGCATAATTTGTAACGTATGCATTTACAGGCGCTCGATCGGCCGCACATGCAACTCGCCACTGGCGTGCCACGCCGCATTATTTTACCAGCACTTGGCATGCAGCGCGCATTTTTCACCCGCTGCTCGGTAATATACAAGCATGTGGCTTTCATCTTGGCCACTCTTACGATGCCCCTATGTGATCATTTAATTCACGCCTCAGCATGGGCACATGTTTCACATAATATACGCCTCAGTACATGATGTCCCTATGTGATCATTCAGTCTCATTTAATTGCCAAGCATGCCTTAGACACGTGCATGCTGAATCATCATTACTCTATCACTGTCACGGTGGTGGTTAGGTCGATCTTTACGGCATGTTGGAGATTGCAATTTTGAGTTGCTTTAAAAGATTGCATTTTATGTTGCTCAACGTTACATGTCTTGTTTTGTCTATTTCTTTCTCCTTAACAGGTTTTTTGAGTGGTGTCTGTAAGTATACCGACACCGGGTCCACACACCTTAGTGCGTGTGTTGGTACTTCACTTTCTCACGTGGCTTTCACTTTGCCACTCACTTTTATTCTCGGTCCTGAAGAAAGCCCATTTGAATTTTTTGACGGGCTGAAACATGTAGACCACATCACCTAAAACAACTACAGATTATTATTTCTTGTTAGTTGATTTCACATAGTTTTTAACCATACCCTGAGCCGCCACTAATAAATTTACTTGGCAAGGATTCTCAGAGGTATTTTTAATATTTACATCACATTTTCACACTACACCTGCTCCGCTGTAATCAGGCGTCGTAGCACAACCGGGCGGCATTAGGCCTCCCGGTTGGGACCCCAATGATGAAGCATGACACCAACTAGGTTGGTGTGTGAGGGGTCTTTTAAATATACCTAATGGTCCTTGGACTTACCACACATAGTGATTGATAGATCTCCACTATTTCAGGGTCCGTCCATATTGTTTCTTTATTTGTTTATAATAGAGCACATATGAGTACCCCCCTTCTAAACAGAATCCAGTAAGGCAAAAACCTATGAGAGAACCTAAAAATAAACTCTAGGAGGGGCCACTATGCCAACCGTGATGTCTAGCAGTGTGCACTGGTTCAGGGCTTCTTGGGCACTACCAACAGTAGGTAATCATAAAAGTGCATAGTGCATAAAGTGAAAATGCTTAAAACATCAATTAACGCAGCTTTTCTTTCAGTTAAAATTATCATAAAAAGCACACTAGCATGTAGCACTGGATAAAATTACTCACAATTATTTACAATTATTTGCAGTTAATGGTTGTGCAATATAGAAAGGACTACTAGAAGATAAAAGCATAATTTACTCTAAAAATGTTAATATATATATAATGTAAATATGTGTGTATGCATATATGTATAAGGATATTAATTGATGTTATTTTTCAACCATAGGGCGCATGGAACCCACTCAGGGTAATGTACATATTGCTTCAAGGACTACAAGTCCCATCAGGCTGTTAAAAAAGAAGACGCACTCAGCGAGCCCCACAAGGGGTAACTATCCAATAAAAACATGCCTTTCATTAGAAAAGAACAAAGCATCCTCCGCGCTACTTGGTTGTTAATTGCCTTTGAGAAAGCGGTGCTGAAACCACGAAACGCGTCAGGCATGAATAAAGAAACCAGAATTGAAAGGAAAGCTGATCTTTAAACACCAAACGGTGAGCGAGCTGTCGAGTGCTTCCTCGAGCCCATGGGCATTTGGTTGAACATTTTAAGGACACGGCGCCCGGCCGTGGGGGAATGCACCACCTCTTCATGTTGAGGGGCTGAGGTCCGGAACTATATCCATGCCAGTCAGCACAGTAAGCGATAATGAAAAGTGTCTTTCCTTAAGTATTGCCCACTAGGGGTCCCTGACAGACCCCTCTATGTGTCCTATGGGGTCAGGATACCTGTATCCTGATCCCATATGTGTTTTTGTGCTCTTATTTTCCCACCCCAGACGATGCGACAAAGCAAAATGGCAGCTGCAACTTTTCTCTGAGGTTGCAGCCAGCCAATCACAATCTTTCTTTGGTGCACAGATCCGGGAGTGCACTGTAAGGATCCGTGTCCCTATATATCTATTTTTTTGCCCTTTAATATATCTAAAACTACTGAACGAATTTACACCAAATCACAAAAAGCACACTTTCTGGACCAACATCTAGCTTTCTGCCAAATTTAGTGTAATTCCATTCAGCAGTTGGGGCTGTAGTCATGTTAAAAATCTCTGTAGGAAAATGCGGTCGCCAGTAGGTAGTTACAGTTAGGACCATATTTCCATAGGAAAAGCGTTTTTTGACTTGCCTATATCATTTGCACCGTTTGACGAATCTTTCCGAAAGTTTCCAAATAAAGTGTGCCTGTGACTCTTGCTACAAATGGAAAGATTCGGGATGATCCGTCAAGGGAGGGCCAAGAAAAATGGGGGTCAAATAAAGAGCATTTCCAATGTTCATTCCCGTAGGAGTTTTGAACACGACTACAGCCCAAACTGCTGGATGGAATTACACTAAATTTGGCAGAAAGTTAGATTGTGTTCCACAGATCATGCTTGGTGTAAAGCCATCCATTAGTTTTAGACTTAATAAAAGAAATTAGAATTTATATATCTATAAAAGGAGTGGATGCATGGGGTGCCCCTTTGAAGGCACTTTGAGCCCCAGAGACCACCACCTCCCTGGTGCTTTATGTAACTATTAGAGGGGGTGCACGGACCCCCTCCATGGGCTTATTGGATTCCCATGGACCACCACCTCCCAGGGCTTTATTTTTATAATTGGAGGGGGCTGCATGGACCCCCTCTCCTGGGGCTGGTACAAGCCCCGGGGACCACCACCTCCCTGGGGCAAAAAGCAAACATTTATAAAGGCGCCATCAGGAACCATTGCCTCCCCGTGGCCAACATAAATCTTTGAAATGGAAGGGAAGCCACGTGGCCTCCTCCCAGGCCATATACAACCCCGGGGACCATACCTACCCGGGGCCAGCCCGTGCACAGATAAGGAGCCACTAATGGCGGTGAGAACCACCACCCCCCTAGGGACAGCTCCTTCTATCTCCTGGGGTGTCCACCTTTAGGAGATAGCTGTTTGCTCTGATTTGCTGGGAGCTTCGACAGCTCCCGGCAAGTCAGTGCAAACACTAACTCTGCTTCCAGCAAGCAGGAGCCATGAAACTGCTCCTGCTTGCTGGGAAGTGGAGTTTTTGTCTGTTTCCCTGCCTGCTGTGAAGTGAGCAGGAAAACAGATGAAATGATTGCTCTCACACACAGGAAGCTGCATGTTTAGCAGATCTCTCTGTGTGAGAGCAATGCCGGCCCCCACTGGAGGCAGGAAGCCGGCAGGCACTGCGCGGCAGTCAGGCTTCCCCTTGTAGTCCTCAACGGGGCTGACTGGGTACCCTGAGTGGGTTCCAGGGCACCCAGCATTTCAAGACTGAGCCCCAGAGAGTGGGGTCCCTGGGTCTAAAATCATCCCAGGGACTGGGGCCACATGGCCCCCTTCCTCCATTGATTTGTAGTCAGGTCCCAGGGGATGGAGTCCTGTGGCAAAAATGTGTCCAGGGAGGGAGATCGTAAGGCCCTCCTCCCCCGGTGAATTTGGCCAGGCCCTAGGAGAGTAGGGGGCCTGGAGGCGGGCTGTACATCCCCATTCCCCATTCAATTTTTCCCGGCCCCGGGTGATGAGGTCCACAGGGCCGAAATTTGCCCTGCGAGGGAGGCCCCCTCCCCCATTAAGTTTTGTGGGCCATTTTGGCCTTAATGCTCATTTCACAAATCTAAACATAGCATGTGCCCCAGTTGAAGCTCCACTTCTGTGTAGGACAAATGATCCTAACTAATGGGCTTGGCGAAGGCAAAGCAAGTGTGTTTTCTTGGTGATTCCATATTTAAAACTGATCTGAAAGGCTTTGTGGAGATGAATGTATCGTTGATCGATTTCATGCACAATCTGTAGTGACTGTGACGTTTGGCCCCGCACACACTAGTAGAATGCAAAGATCTTCCTTAACAAGCGGCCCCCGAGCGCATTTCCCACTGGTTTTGGTGAGGAGTTCTTGATGCTGAGGAATATGAAGACATCTCCACTAAACAAAGAAGCACTTACTTCATATTGTTAAGAGGAAAGACCCTTGTTTGGTGGAGATTTACCTTTTTGTATTCTTCTTGTCTCGTCTATAGGAGGATTCAGGTTATCACATATTTCTGGATAAAGACGCACCAGGAACAGTCACACTGCCAAAATGTACACAAGGTCATTGGTGGCATTTCCTTGTGCTCCAATACACAGCTGTAGTTTAGAATAAGTACTGGACATTTACCCAAGGAGGTAGCACTTAGGGCCTCATTATAATGTCGGTCGGAAAGGCTCCGAATCACATTCGGATTTTCCCAACCGGTGTTGGAACCCATGTTTCCGACCAACTCGGATACATTTCCGACCGACCGATTACAATAGAAGGTAATTGTTCAGTCTTTCCGACCACCATTCAGAGACGCCGAGTCGGTCGGAGCCAAATCGTACAGGTCTATCGACCGCATGTCGGACCGACGTATTACGATGTTGGATTCGGACAGCCTTTCCGAATTGGTCTGTCCGACATGAAATGGCTGTCGAAAACTAACTTTGGGGGCCCGAAGCAGGCCCCCCATCACCCGAAGGCCTCCGGTTGGGGCCCGTGGGGGTACCCATGGGACCCCTCTTTCCAACCATGCACAGTGTGGCAGGCCCTGTTGGGTACCCGCGACAGGGTGCAAGGTTTTCTGCAGCCATCGCTTTTTTCAATGGGAGCCTGTGTTGTCTGTTGGAACACAAGCTCCCATTGAAGTCAATGGGAGTCCGACCGAACGGTGCTCGGAACCGTTGTAATCGGTCGGTTGGATTCCCGAGTCAGTCGGAAACAATTCCAACAAGGAGTCAGTTAGAATGCTTTCCGACCGACATCGTAATGAGGCTCTTAATAATTAATCAGGAGAAAGTACTCCACTCTGGTAAATATTTTGTGCAAAACTGGACTTTTGTTGGATAAAAGGGCAGGTGGGGTTTCTTTGTGGCTGAGTCACTCACACAAACACTTAGACACCCACTCACACACTCAAATACTCATACACCCACTGACAGACCCACTCAACACTGATGCACCCAGTCACAGATCTTCTCAGACACTCACACACCCACTCACAGACGTACTCAGATACTCATGCACCCAGTCACAAACTCATTCATCCACTCATACAGCCACTCACAGACCAATTCAGACACCCATGCACCTACTATCAGACCCACTCAGACACTCATGCACCCACTCACAGACCCATTCAGCCACCCACAGTCACTCATAGACCCACATACCCACTCACAGTCCCCCTCAGAAATGAATGCACCCACTCACAGACCCACTCAGACACTTATGCACTCACTCACAGACTGACTCACACACTCACAGACCCACTGAGACACTCACTCAGACACTCATGCACCCACTCAGATATCCACATCACTGATGGCATCATCCACAGAACCACTCATACACCCACTCACACCCCCACACAACCTCTCATACACCCATTGACCTACACATACAACCACTCACACATCCACTTACTCATCCACAGAGCCACTTAAATACCCATTCACTCACACAAACAGCCACTCACACAGTTACTCACTTACCCATACACCTACTCACACAGCCATCCACTTACCCACACACTCACTCACACAGCCACTTACTCACAAATGCAGGTACTCCACTACCACTTATTCACCCATGCAGCCACTCACATACCCAGGCACTCACCCATACAGCCTCTCAACAGAGTCACTCACACACCCACACAACCCCTTGCACCCATTCAAAGATCCATATATGTACTTACACATCTACTCACTCACCCATACAGTCACTCCCACACCCACTCAGTTAACAAAACAACCACTCAAACAGCCACTCACTCACCCATACAGCCACTTACAAAACCAGTCACTGACCCATACAGTCCCTCAAACAGCCACTCAGACACCCACACAGCCACTCACCCACCCATACAGCCACTCACACAGCCACTTACCCACCCATACAGCCACTCACTCACCCATACAGCTACTCACACACCCACTTATTCACCCATACACCCACTCACACAACCATTCACCCACCCCAGTCACTCACTCACCCATACAGCTACTCACACACCCACTTATTCACCCATACAACCACTTACAACACACCCACTCACGCATGGATACACACAGTCACCAGCCACTCACATAATATAAGTTAGAAATAGTATCACTTAAAACTTTTAGAAAACACTCACAATCACTGGATGATGTAATCATTGATGTCATCAGTGATGCCATTTGAGATGTCATCAGTGATGTCGTCAGTGATGTCACTGACCATGTCATGAGTGATGTAATAGTGAGGTCATAAGCAGTGCATTGCAGAGCCATAAGTTATAGTTAGCTCAGCTAACTATAACTGCTGAATTTCACTGGTTTTGTACAAGTGAAATATGAGCCTAACTATAAAGTCCCTGTAACCTTTGGGTTTTTTCAGAGAATTTCTAAGGATTTTCAAAATTCTATTTCCTAACTATAACGTCCCAGCAACCTTTGTTTTTTCCAGTGCATTTCTGAGGTTTTTTAAATATTGTTTCCCAACTATAATGTCCTTGTGACCTTTGTTTTTTAAGTGAATATACGTGTGTGTGTGTGTGTATATATATATATTTTCTTTTTCATTGAAAAATGCAGTCAAAGTAAAGTTATGGTTAGGATTGGGTATAACATTTCAATATTTGTCTAAAAAAACCTCCTGATAATCAAATAAAAAATGCAGTTGAAGGGAAGTTATGGTTATTATGGTTGCAAACCAAAACCTAAAACAACTGTTTTAAAGTTTGTAAAAATGCTTTTGCTGAAGCATGTCATCAGCTATGTAAATAAAGAGCATATTTATTTCTGGGGTGCTGGCATAGATTTGTCTTTGGAGAGCACTGCACATTGTGGCTGGGATTGGCACCCATAACTGTGAACGGTGCCAAAAGGTAGAAGGAGCCACATTTGTGAAACAAGAGCTTCTGGCATGTGCTGTTGCTAGTGCAGGAGATGAAAGGTTTCCAGGAACCAATGTTGGCCCTAAGGCTGCAGAGTTAGGTGTCATCCTTTTCGTGAAGAGCCATGCCTCTGGAGGTTTTAGCTACACAAACATTTACAGAGTAATGGGTGGGGAAATTCCACAGTGTCCCACAAGGTTTTAACAACTAATATGCTTGTCAACACAACACAGTATGAAAACAAGAGCACAGGTTTCATGGTATTACCCTAGTGCAAAAGGGGAAACACATAAAAATGAAATGAAATGAATTGTCACGGTCCGTTCCCCGCTGTCCAGCCAATTGCTAACTGTTACTAGTTAAAGCATATGTGACTCTAAACATATGGGACTCTGCAGTAGAATTCTGGCAAAGCAAATTCATGAGCACACACTAAGCAGCAGACTTTTACGAAAAATAATGCTTGTTGTTTCCCGGCATATAAGGGTAGCACATACTGAGAAGCAAAGTAAACTGCGCAGGCTGTGAGAGTATAACAGCAACCTTATTGTGCAAACTGATCCTCCGTACAATGCATTGCTGAGGCATACTGTGAAACATTGCAGTATACTATGAAGGAATGCGGACTGTGAGTTTGAATAACGAAGCTTGCATTGCCAAAATACACATACCAGGTATCACAAACTAAATGCCATGAGAAGCGCGCTAGTGCAGGGACTCGTACTTTCACTTCTATTCATGTTGTCCTTTCTTAGTTTCCAGACCCTTCCGATGACATAACAACTTCAAAGCTTCCATGATTGGCTGTCTATAATTATAGCCACGCCCTGCTGCTGCTTGCAGATTATTCCCATTTCCAGAGAAGAACCCAGAGTCTGTACCAGTAAGCTCTTATAGCCAACACCCCTCCCATGACTCCAAGAAGCGGTAGGTCCCACTGGACGTCAGAGGACAGGTAGGAGACCTCCGCTTACACTGCGCATCGTGTGCATTGTTGTAACTAAAGTGCCTAACCACGTAGGAGACTAATGATGTTTTTGAGAGATTTTAGGATCCCAAAGCACTTGCCTGCCAAGGCCGTGATTTGGCTATCAAAGGTGAAATTTTCATTGACCCAATTGCCTTTGCGGCCGATTCACAGAACTAATCTGAGATAAAATCCTAAACTTACTCCTTTTGGTATTCACAGAAGGCATTTAGTAGTAGTAAAGTTAGGACTCCTAACTTTACTACTACTAAACTGAGATAAAATCCTAAAGTTACTACTTTTGGTATTCACAGAAGGCATTTAGTAGTAGTAAAGTTAGGACTCCTAACTTTACTACTACTAAGCTGAGATAAAATCCTAAACTTACTACTTTTGGTATTCACAGAAGGCATTTAGTAGTAGTAAAGTTAGTACTCCTAACTTTACCACTACTAAATGCCTTTTGTGAATACCAAAATTCGTAAAGTTAGGATTTTATCTCAGTTTAGTAGTAGTAAAGTTAGGAGTCCTAACTTTACTACTACTAAATGCCTTCTGTGAATACCAAAAGTAGTAAGTTTAGGATTTTATCTCAGATTAGTTCTGTGAATCAGCCCCTAGGTTTTTAACCCCAGGCTTTGGTGATGGAAAAGGGCCAAGTGGCGCTGGCCACAAATCAGGAGACCAAATCGGATGCTGCTTGCTCAGGATTTGGACATCAGTCTTACCTGCATTTAGTTTCAGGCAGTTGAGATCCATCCACTGGGCTACCTCTGATAAACAAGCCCTCAAGGAGACAGCCACACTAGCAGAGTTCTGCGATAATGTGGCAATTAGTTGAGTATCATCGGCATATGATATAATATCAAAACCGTGACACTTGATATCAGTCGGGGGGCCATGTATAAATTCAATAGTGTAGGGCCCAGATAGGAGCCCTGTGGCACCCAGTGCAACAGTGGGACAACCTGTGATCACAAAGGCTTCTGTAGGACCTGAAAAGTGCGGCCCTGCAAAAAGGAGGCCAACTATTTTAGAGCCCTATGACCGACACCCGTAGCTCCATAACTGCTGTGTAAGATACGGTGTAAAAGGCCTCAGTCAGATCCACCGGCAGTAATGCTGCAGTGTCACCCCGATCCATTATCTTGCACATGCACTCAAAGGCAAGTAGATGGGCCGACTCAGTTTGGTATCGGGGGCAGAAGCCCGACTGAGTTCTGTGCAGAAGATTTTTTTCCTCGATAAACACTGAGAGCTGCTGATTGATGTATTTTTCAGCCACTTGAGAAAGGAAAGGAAGCTGTGAAATCGGCCTATAGTTCTCAGGTTTGGAGTTATCAAGAGAAGGCTTTTTAAGCAGTGGAACCACAGAGGCGTTATTCCACCTCAAACGGACTTAGGCTACCACAAGAGAATTATTAGGAAGATCTCTGAATACATCCACTCCACACTCCAAGATGCCGGGAGAGGCCTGACCGTAAGGAGATCCAGACTTAACCAATGACATGCAAGACTGTAGCTCATCCAGCTCAATATGCTTAAACTGCAGTAATCTATCACGGTCTGTAAAAGGCTCACACCATACATCGAGGTAAGGGGCATTTCTAGCAACCTCTGGGAAGGGGGAATAGATGGATGCTACTTTATTGGAGAAAAATTTTGCAAGAGTATGGCAGCTATTCTCCGAAGGGGGATAGAAACAGAAACTCAACCCATTGAGGATAAAGCTTCAACAATAGAAAAAATCTCTCTAGATGAGTTCTGAGCCATCTCAATTTTATTGGCATAAAATTCACATCGTACATGCCTGATATGACTGCGATACTTTTTTAAGGCTGATTGGTAGATATCCTTACTAGCCTGATCAACATTTCTGCACCATTTGTGCTTGCAACGCTTGCAATTCTTTTTGAGCACAGCTAATTGCTCATTGAACCAGCCTGCTGTGGGTTTGGTTCTGCGTGCTACCCTCTTAACTACTGGTGCAAAGCTCCAGATACCCAATCGCCATCTTGAGTATTAGCAATGGTGACACATTTGTGAAGTTTGGGGCAATTCGTGGCCACAGCATTAGTAAAATTAGTGGGAGTAGCCTTAGCCCATTTCCTTGATCTGAACATCTGTCCAGAAATAGTGTTAGAAAGAGCTATGCACGTGGGAACCTGAAAGGGGATGGCTAGATGGTCAGACCATAAGAGAGGCAGAGGAGGGTCAACCACTAACTAACTTAAATGAGAACAAATAGGGTTGAGGATGTGCCCACACCTGTTTGTTGGCCAAGAAACTAGTTGCGGTAGCTAAAGGCCTGCTAGATCCATGCTGTATCCTCAAAGTGAGGATTGCGGTCCCCTACCATGGTAAAATTGGACTAATGCAAAACCAGAGGGGACAAAACATTGGCCAGAGAGGCGGTGAAACTAGATGCTGGACCTGGTGACTGATAAATCAAATTCCCAGAGATCGAGAAATTATTCAAACATGCCAGGGTAAAAAGAGCCCCCTCGCAGCTAGCTACAGTTAATTCTGTAAAATTGCACGACAAGGACTGTTTAAAAATAATAGCAATGCCCTCACCCATTGGGATTGCCTACCTAATCTAACTATCCCATATCCTGGTGGGATAGCTAACAAAATGTCAGGCTCCGAATTTTCTAAGTGGAAAACTGCACTTAGTGCGTAGTGAAAGATAAAAATCTGGCAATTCAAGCTTATGCTTCACCAGGGAGCATCAGTTGAGAGTATAAAATAGGGCTTTAGAGGGAGCCTGAGAGGGCTCACTCACCCTTAGATTAGAGGTTGAAACAACCAATAGCACAGCACTTACCTTAAGGCTAGGGCAGATACGCCCAGGCCTGCAAAGCCACAACCTTCACAAGCTAGAACTGCATCAGTGAGGTCAAACACCTGATGGCAAGCATGAGAGTGCATAGATGCTATCTTGCTGAGTTCCAGGGATGAGTACTGCTCGGAGGCTGAGACCTCACACTAGGGGCCCTGGCACCATCCAGGTGCTGATGGGCATAGACAGGCTTGCCTTAGGCATGCCTTCGGTGCACCAGCGACACACCTGCTACATGCAGATGCACTGTTTGCATCATTAAGTGGCCCACCTCTAAAGGGGGCTGGCTAAGGGATGATGATGCCGAAAACAAGGAGGGAAATTAATGATAAACTAGAGCCCAGCAGCTCTCCTCCCTCCAAAAAGGCTTCCCTGCCAGGGAAGACATACGGGCTAAAACAAGAATAAAGAAAATCAAAGGTGAGAAAGTTCACAGTTAAAATAGTTAAAACACACAATGGGTAGCCTGACCTAAAGATGGCTCCCAAGGGTAACAGGAGCCAGGCAACTTTGGCGCGAGTATGTGGTACAAGGAAATAAAAATGCCTTAGTAGATGGCAGGCAACAGAAGTGTCCTTGAAAGCTTAGATTGCTCCACCTAGGAGCGTAGACCAAGCACGGACACACAGCTTGCATAGTTAGGTAGCCCACCTCTAAAGGCTAAGGTGTGATGACCCCAAAAACAGGGGGGGGGCAAAAATAACGACAAACTAGAGCTCAGCAGCAAAATACAGTAACCACATTGGCACCTGCTAGATTAGATAAAGAGCAGATTAGATAAGGAGTCTTTTTTTTAAATCTTTTCCTTTTGTCTGCTGTGTATGAAGAACTTTTGGGTGAATCATTTCATATTTAGGTAAGTCAAATGCAATTTCTTGCTCTTAGCATCGTAGACAGTGGCAATGTCCTACTCACCATCATGTTTTATTCTTCACTGGACTCCTTGCCATCCATCTAACACACCACATCAACTCATCAAAATTTGATCCTGATCTAGCAACACTGGCTGTCCTACTCAGCTGACATCAACACCTGCATCAAGTCCTGCTGCATAGCACACATAGCAAACAAGGCAGTACTGACCACAGCACAAGCAATTGGCCAATAAAACATGCTACTTTTGGAGTCCAGTATAACATGGCAGCCACAAAACTACCATTATCCACAGCAAGAAGAGCAAAAAAGTGAATACCAGGAGACAATTCTTTTGGATGCACATGTCCAGGATGTGGCACACCATCCTAGTGCACATCAGGCTCACACCTTTTGGTTTATGATTCAGAAAGGAGCCTGAAACCCATCTCTGGAAAGAGAACCACATAAGACATCAAGAAAACATTTCTAATGGTTCCCTGTGTCAATGAGTTCTTTCCTTTCTCCATGCCTATCCTATGTACACAATCCCAAACCCATCCTATCACTCTCTGTGGGATAGATGTATATAGCACTCTGTAGCCTCCTTCCTAGGTTTGCACCATAGATATCAGCCATCCTACAATAAGTTAACAGCTGACATATTGTTTGATAAAGTAGCCTTTTTAAAAGAAAGACTTAAAAATGTGTAGGATGGGATTAATGATTCAGTATTAGTGAGTTAACTACCTACTGCTGAGGTCGCTCTAAAACTTACAAGTCACAGGCTTGATACCCAACAGGGATGACTCAACCTTTTCATCCTTTCAAGGTTGATACATTTAGTACCATTCAGTTAGTTAATAGTGTCGACTGTTCTCTAAACAAGTTCTTGATTGATAAAATCCAAGTCCAATAGATTATTGATCTATGTTTACTACATCATCTTCATGCAGTATGATATATTGTAGATACACACTGATTAGAAGGGAGAATTTCCTCACAGTTTGGAAGTTCATACATTCACAGTGGATAAGTGGGGTACCTATAATGGTTCATCTCAATGCTTCTTGACAGAGCCCCTTCTGAGCCAATGAGAACTTGCCACCATGTTTCTGTATGTAAAACAATTATTATCCTAGGATACCACTTATGACACAGAAAAGACAGAGGGAAAAGAGGAGTTAACATGGCTTACCCGAAATAATGGGAGGCAATTTGCCAAGTTGGGTTATTTGGAAGCCCTTCTAAGGAAAACATTGAGCTATGGAGTTAAAATATGCCTGGCCTACCTGACGATAAAAAGATAATGTTAATTAGGTGCTACTTGTTAATGTTTACATACCTCTGGAAATAAACATGATAAACACTTAGGGCCTGATTTAGATCTTGGCAGTAATGGTCCCGCTGTCACTTTTTTGAAGGAGTCACCCCCGCCTACTTGGTGGCCTGCCCGCTCTATTAAGATGTTGGCGGGTCCATGGATGTAAGACCGCGAGAGTCCCGCCGACTCTGCCAGGAATTCTCACCCGCATTGACGGTGTCATAGTCAGAAGCAGCTGTTGTCGGGAGTCCAGCCAAGATGACAGGTGAGCTAATTATGATTTGGCTTTCCGTCAAGGCAACTGTGGCAGGAATACCTCCTACTTTGAGCTGGCGGAATCGGAGGAAATCAGGTACGAAGTTATCTTTTTTTGCTATTTCCACTTCCATTTCAGTCTTGAACCCCTACATCCAGGTCCCTTCTTTGCACCTTCGACTCCACTACAACTCCAAACAACTCAATTGTCACTGAGATCTTAGGTAAGTAACTTTTACAAATGTCTTACTATGAATTGTATGTTGACAATTGCTGTGGCCTCTTGAATTTTTGCATTGCTCTTACATACAATTTTTTCTTATGTGTAATGCAGTAGTGTTCATTTTCCAACTTAGCAAAGTAAATTGAACACACCTTTATTGACACTTGCTTAACTTTACCCCTCTGCAGCTTCCCATTGCCCACGGGAGTCCTCTGTGCCTGCTTTCTTGTCCTGGTGGGACCGGAGTCACAGGACATCGTCGGACGCCATCCATTTTTTCCCCTGCAGCACCAGCCAGCAGACAGGGGGACTACAGGTCCCAGTGTGCAGTGCGTGCACACACAGCTGCCGCTAGTGAGGGGAAGGCGCCTGACATCGCACTTAAAGAGCTGCCTCTCCCCCCGCGGCGCGGGACATCAGCTTTCTTAACTTTACCCCTCTGCAGCTTCCCATTGCCCACGGGAGTCCTCTGTGCCTGCTTTCTTGTCCTGGTGGGACCGGAGTCCCAGGACATCGTCGGACGCCATCCATTTTTTCCCCTGCAGCACCAGCCAGCAGACAGGGGGACTACAGGTCCCAGTGTGCAGTGCATGCACACACAGCTGCCGCTAGTGAAGGGAAGGTGCCTGACATCGCGCTTAAAGCGCTGCCTCTCCCCCCGCAGCGCGGGACGCGCACGGGCTTCGCCCGGGCCAAGGGCGGGCCCATCCTTGCCCGTCATCGCCAGGAAGAGGCAGGGCAGGGCCACCCCCCCTTTCGTTTGCCATCAGGAACGCTATGAAAGCCTAACCGCGAACTGTGAGGTACTGTGTGTCCACCCTTCCTATTTGTATTTACGTACAATCCAAACCTGGCCACTGATTGAACTATTGCTGGGAAAGTTTGAAGAGCTAATCTAAGTAATTGTAATTAGCCTCTCTGACATGGGGAAGAGAAAGTTGATGGAAGGTGGAGGTGGGGGGGAGGGCTGTACCGTGGGTAGAACTAATAAAGGGAAAAAGGCAAGGAAGGTAAACAGGCATCCTGGTAACAATTGTGTACTGGACCGTATAGACGTGTTAATTGATGAATGTGAGGATATTTTAGTATCGGGTCCATATTTGAACACACAAGGAAATAAGTCTCCCCCCGGCTTAGCCCAATTTTCGTGTGTAGGCCCTGCTAAGCGCCCCGCTATCCCTGCTATGTTTACAACGTGCAAAAAAGGTGCCAAAGTTAATAAAGGAAGGTGCCGATCAAATCTAGCTAGGGATGATGATTCCTCTGATAGCGCTACAAGCCCCATAGAAGCAGATGATAGTCACCCCCAAATTCATGAGCCTCTAGTAACTTGTACAAATAGGTATGCTATATTGTCAAATACCCAAGGGGAGGGAAGTATGCAGCCCCCCGCACCATCTTTGGATGACAACATCGAGCCGGTTGTAAATCAAACACAGGATCTGCAGGTTATACTTCATGAGGTACACTCACTCCGAGAAGAAATTGGGACTATGAGGGCATTGCTAGAGAATCTGACTGTAGCTGTTGGGCTTCTGTCTGAAGGAGGGTCCTTAGGATCAAACTGTGCAATTTGTGGAGCTACTAATCCCCCTCCACTAAGCCAACAAATTGTTCAGGCATTACCAACTGCCGAGCTAAACACTGGTGGTCTGAATAAAGCTACGCCACTGTTTAGCGAGGTGGCTAAGCGGAAAAAGTCCATACCATCCTTACTACTGTGCCCTACAGCCATCAATGTACCCTCCACTACTTGTAACATTCTAAGGTTAAGTAATACAGATATTCCAACATGGCACTTATTGCATGATAGGAGTATTAACTTTAACACCCCAACACTTACAAACAAGCAGCATAGCACCCGAGGAGGGAGGTGGGACCAGGATATTGATAAAGCATACAATAGTCATAGAATATACATGGTGAACGTGCCAAAGTGGGATCCTAGCAAAAGAAGAGAAAGTGCAGATTCACTGACCAATAAGGCTATCCATTGGATACACCATGTAAGGGGATGTCGTTCAGTGATTAGAGAAGACATCATCAAGGCACGTAGACTTACTTCCCCTACTAATGGACTGGACTGTATAGAACTAACCCTTCAGAGGGAGGAGATGGCCTAAAACCTATTTGCCCTTAAATTTAGGACTTGTACCCCTGACTTTTCATCCATCCAGCTAAGGAGGTTCTCGTCTGTAGTCCAGACTAGTTATCACCTTGGGCAGCCACAAATAGGTAGGATGGGTAGCTCCACACTAGAAAGTAACGACTGACTGGCAGGTTGTGCTGGCAATTCAACAGTCCCTAATGGTAGCCATAGTGACATGAACTCGAACTGCAGTAATAGTACTACCAAGTCCACCCAAATGGTACTACCACTCACAACCCAGTTAGTGTCCCAGTATGAGCCTAGTCTAATTGCCTCCGGAGAGCCAATCGGTATAGGGAGCATATGTTACGCTGCTGAAAGAACTGGCAATTTGTCAGCCTCTAAAGGTAGCCACTCTGATACGATTCCCAATTGTACTAATAGATCTGCTATGCCCATCCAAACGGTAACTCCACGCCAACCTTGGGTAGCGTATCAGAGTGAGTCAAGTCAAATTCCCATAGTGGAGCAACACGCCTTACCGAGCAGTAATTCCACTACTAGGAGAGGCACATTGATATCATGGAACATTGCGGGGATGAGCTCTAAATTCTCATCCCCGGAATGGCATGCTTTTATCAATTGTTTTGACATCTGTCTCTTCCAGGAGACATGGCTCCTGGCACCACAACACTGTGTAGGTTTTTTAAATTATCATATCCCAGCAATAAAAGGAGCAAAAGGCCGGCCCTCAGGAGGCCTGACCATTTGGGTCCGCCAAGAAGTAGATATTAGTTTAAAAGAGCTCCCCTCTAGAAGTAATGACATACAGGTATTAAGGTTAAAATTGGACCCACTTAAGAGCATCGACATCTATAACATTTACGTGAGGGGAACCAGAGGAGGTAAATCCCAAGTTTTAGTGGCTTTGGACGAACTCCTCGAATTGCACTCCATGGATGCCTATGGTATTATAATTGCGGGTGATTTTAATTCAACCTTCGAGCCACTTGCTACTGAAGAATGGCAACATTCTGATGAAGAAGACGCTCAATGGGAAATCCCGAAACTGGAACTTGATCCAGTAAAAAAGTGGACGGAAGTAGTTATTCAGATAAATTCCATCTGCTTCGAGAAGGGGCTTAGGGCATTAAATGGCAGGACTCCCCATGACAGTCTGGGGGCGAACACATTTAACAATGGTTACAGTAAGAGCAGGATAGATTACATCCTTATGAATCTAAAATTCTGGCACACTATCATTGACATGATGGTTAGAGACCGTCCCGAAAGCGATCATAATCCCCTTTGTGCAACCTTTAGATGGTGGAAGAGGGAGCCACTACTGGGGGGAGATGTTGAATTGTATTCCCAGGACGTTGTTTCCACCAACGACATGAGACGTCTTAAATGGGAACGAATAGTTGAAAGTACTGAGACGGTGGATAGTATTTCCAAAGATGTCGATAAATTCTTGTAGAATTAGAAACCATTTTGTCCACCAGCGGCCAACTGGACCTTGTCACCAAGTCTCATGAGATCTTTTTTAAGCATATGAGAACCTATTTTGTTAAGCAATGCAAACCAAAGAAAACATTAGGCCAGAAGTCCTGCCGCTGGTATAACAAGGAATGTAGGCAGGCAAGAGCGCTCCTTGGGAACATGATTAAAGATGGAAACCCTGTCCTGGTACGTGCAGCTAGGCAGGCATACAAGAGTTCCATGTTTAAAGCTAAACGTTCCTGGGATGAGCAACGATGGCAGGATCTTAAAGAGGCTAGCACCCAGAATAATAGCAAACTGTTCTGGAATATTATAAAATGGGGTCGAGGGGGCCAACCAGAACAACCGCAGAATCATGTCATGAAGGAAGATTGGGTCAAATATTTTAAACCACAATATGCAAGAAGTATAATTGTAAATAATATGGGTGACCCAAGTTATGTATTCTATGCAGAAGAGGTTTTTAACATTAATGATGTTGAGTTAGCCCTTGAAGCAGTAGCAAGCGGAAGAGCGCCTGGTCCTGATGGTGTCCCCGCCGATGTGTTTTTACATGACAAAATAAGATGGGGAAGATACATTGCTCTAGTGGCTAACGCAGTTGCACAAGGTGCCCCTGTACCGGACTCCTGGAAAGGAGCCGAAATAATCCCCGTGTACAAAAAAGGTGACAAATCATTACCGGGGAATTACCGTCCTATCAGTTTGATAGACTCACTACAAAAGATAGTGGGTAGGATGATCCTCAACAAGATTAATGAATGGATAGATGAATATAGTATACTGACCCCCCTGCAGGCTGGGTATCGGGCATACACCAGCACCATTGATCAGGTGTTCCGGTTTACTCTAATACTATGGAAAACAGTGGTCCTGGGGAAAGGCAGCATATATGCTGCCTTTGTAGATTTAAAGTCCGCATTTGATCTTGTTCCCCGTTCCAGTCTGTGGGTGACGTTGCTGGAACTGGGGTTGCCCAAAGAACTACTTACACTTATAATGAGGCTGCACGAGGACAATTACTCTAAAATTCGCTGGGGATCTCAGGGCATGGTTACCAGCTCGTTTCCGGTAGAACGAGGGGTGCGCCAGGGCTGTGCCATGGCACCCACCCTATTCTCCCTGTACATTAATGGAATAGTCGACTGTTTGTCACCCGTGAATACTGATGCCCCGATTTTAGCTGGTGTTAAAATACCAATTTTAAGTTCGCAGATGACACATTGATTATTTCGAAGACCTTGAGTGGGCTCTAGCGTGCGCTGTCAATTTTCGAAAAGTTTTGTTCCGATCGTGGTCTCGAAGTCAATGTGTCGAAAACGAAATTTATGGCTTTTAACCCGCATGGAGCTTTTAAAGGTAGCATCACAATGAACAACCGACCATTGGAACAAGTTAGAGCATTCACATATTTGGGGATAAACATACAGAGTGATTTAAAGTGGAATCAGCAAATTGACCTGGCAACACTCAAGCACCGGCAAATGTCGGGAGCAATACAACTGGAGCACAAAAAGGCATTTACTAAACCGATTAGACCTGTGCTCCAAGTTTATGATATGAAAGTGGTAAGCTCAGCCCTCTATGGTGTAGAACTATGGGGGTTTGAGAATGTATCCAAACTTAGTGTAGCTGAGAATAGGTTTTTATGTTGTATTACTAATCTCCCCCTAAGCACGCCATCGTGTCCGTTACATTATGATCTAGGAAGAAAGTTTATATCAGATATTGTAAAACTACGCCCAGTGCTATATTGGCGCAGGTTGTGGACAACACCAGAATTAAAGCCATATGCCGCAGGTTTCTTGGACATAATCAATTCTGATAGTTTCCATAAAATCAGATGGCTCAGGGGTATTAGAGATACTCTAGTTGACATTGGCTTGAAAATGCTCTGGGAAGATCCAACAACGGCGAGATTTCCTTCAAAAAAGTACCTAAAGGAAAAATATTGGGAGGTGATTACTTATAACACCATGAGATATAGCGAATCATCCACACTGACAGGAACCTTCTTAGAATTTAAGCACACCTTTTACCTTGAACCATACTGGGACATTATAACAAAACCACTAGACAGGAAACTGTATTTTCAGTTGAGGGTGGGCTCGCTACCCTTAAGATCTTTTACGTCTAGGTGGTCTAAATCAAGTGTCCCACTTGCCCGGCCCACAAAGAATCAGTTGCACATATGCTATTTGCCTGCCCAGCTTATGCAACTCCTCGTCGAGTTTGGCTGAGACCCTTATGCAAGTTGTTAGGCACAAGTAGGAGTGTGGAAGCCGAAAGAATTTTATGTACTAGCACCTCACCCACTATTCTAATTGCAATTGCAAAATATCTTGGGTGGACATGGGCAATAAGGTCAAAGTCAATGTAATAACGACATTTTTATGCTTAATTGTAAATATTGATAAAGTCCTGCAAATATTTTTATCAACCTAGGGTATCTGGTCTCTCCTGTGTCCAATGGTTTACATGAAGAAGCTACCCTTGTTGTGATCCCCCCCGACAGTGAACTCTGTGTGAATTTTATTCTTTTATAATAATGAGTTTTTTAAAATTGATGTTCAGTTTTATCGAAAATCGACATATGTATTTATTGCACCTTCCGATAATGTTTTCTATTGTAAATGATGGAATATTTTTTGTAAAATGCTTTTATGATGATATGTCGAATAAAGCTTAACAAACTGGATAACTGGACACTTAAAAAAATATATTGTTATTGTGGTGTTGTTGGTGTTGTGTTTGTGGTGCCTGTGGGTGTGCATTCAATGGTGTGTGTATGTTATTTTTGTGGCTTGCAATATGTAACAATAAGGGGCATAACACATTTTGCCGCAAACACAACATACATGTGTATTGACTTGGAAATAATTTGTACTTACCAGCCTCCACTCGACCAGGGACTCATTCCATCAGGAAACCGCTGCTAGGACAACACCAGCACAATGGGGATATCTAAATCAGTTTGGCGCTAACCAGCCGCTACTACATGTGCCCCCCGCATTCATCCTCAGGCCCAGAGGGGGCACCTTTGTTGCCTCTCCACCACCCTTTTCATGGCGGCTTCACCGCCACAAAAAGGGCGGTAGAGAGGAAACTCCAAATATGCTCAGCAGTGCTGCTGGGGCACCTCCAGCATATTTCAGCCTCTAACCGCTGCATGACCACCGCAGGATCATGGATCCCCGGCGGTCGCAGGGATCCTGTGGTGGTCCAAGAGCCTCAGTCGTAATACTGCAGGCAGGCTCGTAGTGTGACGGTGGTCAGACCGCTCCCACTGGTTCTGCGGTCTTATGGAACACCGAACTGGTAATAAGGCCCTTACTCTTTTGTGGGTGGGGGCATGTCCCTATCTAAAACCTCTTCTTAGCCCCCTTCCGCTTAGCTCCTCTTTTCTTCTCCCTAAACATCTACCCTTTAGTAGTAAGTATTGCCCATTTTTCAGCCATTCCTCCCATCCCTCCCATATTTACTTCAAGTTGAAGGCATATGTGTGCGGAGATCTCCGCAGTCGGGGCAAATATTTCCACACATAAAAGAAAGGAGAGACGGGACATAGGCTAGTGAATAGCATTTTTCAGTATGTTAGTAGTACTATTGTATAACTATTGATCATACTACAAAATGCAGTATTTGAACAGGCCCCGTAGTGCTCATCACCTTTTGGGCACATCATTTCAGTGCACTTTTGCCAAAGCCTGTGTAAGGTGTGAAGAGGTAGTGTAAGAATCCAGTCTAGGGAAGTTCACTATTATGGGTTTACATGCAATTCATGCCTGCAGGCTTTGATTCTGAGGATTCCACAGCCTTAACTATAGGAAGCTAAGGGTACTGACTCCAAGAGTCACCTATTTTAATTCCTATTGAGTGATCAGGTGGGTTGCCGCCTAGCACAAGTTCCCACTACCCACTTTCTGAGGTGTTTCATTTTGCAGGTGTCATCAGCTTTGGCACCAACAGGCCTGATATGCAGCACATAGAGCTTTTAACTTAATTCTTGCATGTATGGAGATATGGTGGAGCACTTTCAGAGCTGGTTTTATACATGGGATAATGTACACCCTGACGTACATTAATATTGCAAGTTAGCGAGGAGTTCCATGGCCATATAGAGAAATGAGGCAGACGTCCAAGTGCAAGGTTATTGAACGACGAGGTGACTTGCAATATCCTTATCATGTATGGCAGGGATTACTTTATCTCCTGTAATACATGGTCGCACCATCATCTTTCCCACAAACCACTTAAATTCTTGGTGTGTAGCTTTTTCATATGAAATATGAAAGAGAGAGCATGATTGCAAACATGAAGAATAAAAATAAAATCACTAGTGTAAAATTAAACACATCAAAAATATTGTTAGCTAGTTGCTAAAAAAAGATATCAGAAGCAGTTGAAGGTGCAGCAGAAATATGCAAAAGGATTCTAACTTTTCGATAGTGTCTCAAGGAGTGCAAAAAATAAACATGTTGCCATAAATATCCACTTTCTGCTTGCCACTATCGACTTAAAAAAAAAGACAGCAGAAGAAAGAAAAGCAATGTTTAAACAACTACTTTAATTGCTCCTCCAACCTTACCTCCCTTTCCTCTAAACTGCTGCCTCTGGCAGCAGGCATTGTGATGTCAGAACTCAACTGTAATAAGCTATTATAGTTGAGTTCTGATGTCATTTGTTTATAATTGGGGACTGTGTGCGTCACAAGTCGCTGATTATAAAGAAATTAAAGACGCATTTTTATACAGGGATTTCAGAATCCCATGTTTTATAGGGTCATTGCTAGAAATTGAGTCTCTAGTTAGCAGAGGTATGCACCCGGTCCAAGTAGGGACCACAATCCTAGTCAGTGTAAGCCACAACACAACCTAAATTATCCTGTGCTCACCCTCTGGTAGCTTGGCACAGAGCGGTCAGGCTTAACTTAAGAGGCAATGTGTACAGTATTTGTGCAACACTTAAATTACAGTAACACAGTGAAAACACACTAAGGGGTCCTCCTCCTCGGACTACTTTCCAGAGTCATCTGTTGGTGCCTCTAACCAGTGTGCTTCCTAATAAGCATACATGGCTGTCTGTAGATCCTGCCTTGTGGACCTCTTCTTCACAGCCATCCCCTTCTCCTTGCAGAAACCTTTCAGCTCCTTCAGTTTGTAGGATAGTAGGTGGGTGATGTCCATGGTCATCTCCCTTCTGTCAAGGTATCACTGGTGCCACAACAAGAAAGTCCCAAGTGTGAAGATGCAGCAGGAGTAAACTTTTGAAAATGAACAATTCAGAGTAAAAAAGGGGAAACACGTAGTGATCTTAGATGTGGATGGTCGTGTACACAAAATTACGTAAGGCACTGCACAAACACAAGTCTTATCCTCACCGCTGATCACCAATGTTAGAAATTGGGTCTCTAGCTGGCATCCTGTCCATGTAGGGACCACAATACTAATCAGGGTAAGTCAAAACACAACCTAAATTATCCTGTGCTCACCCTCGGGCTGCTTGGCACAGAGTAGTCAGGCTTCACTTAATAGGCAATGGGTAAAGTATTTGGGCAACATTTAAATTACAGTAACACAGTGAAAACACCACAAAAACACTCCCAACCAGTTTAAAAAAATAGAGAATATCTATCTGAGTAAAACAAGACCAAAACTACAAAAATCCAATAAATAGAACTTAAACTTTTCATTTTTAAAGATTAAATGTGAAAACAGTGCTTAGAAGTCACTAATGGTCAAAAGGTTACTTGTGGTCGCTAGGGGCCGGTGAAAATCCAAAGTTCAGGCCGACCACAATGGAGGCCAGCTGCAGAACCCACAGAGTCCGCTGAAAAAGTACCTTGTATGCAGCAAAGCATCGACATCGAAGACTCAATGCCTCGTTTACGATTCACACAGTCTGGCCGATGCGTCTTCGTCGAGCCTTACAGACAGTGTCCGAGGATCGGTGCTCCATCGTCTTCATCATTGAGCAGTGCAGAGATGTCCTTGGATCAGCATTGCATCATCGTCAAACCTTACAGTCGGGACACGTGTTGTCATCGATTCGGCACTGCATCGGCGCCGGGGACCGATGCATCGGTTTTTCTCACACAGTCGGGTTAATGCGCCAGGTTTTGCAGAAAAACAGCTGTAGAACCTACTTCTGAGGTCCAGGTCTGAAGGGGGCACCTCAGGCAAGGGTAGGACCCTCAAATGTCAGAGTCTAGCAGCACATCAGAGTTGCAAGCAGTCTTTTGTGTCCCTGAGACTTCAGAAAACAGGAGGCAAGCCAACAAGCCCTTGGAGAATCTTGGGCCAAGGATGTAGAGAATAGGTCCAGTCCCTCTCAATCCCAGGCAAGAAATAGCATGCAGCAGGCCAACACAGCAGAGCAGTTAGCAAAGTGTCATTCCCTTCTACAGCATAGCAATCAGCAGGCAGCAGGCCAACAATGCAATGCAGGTAGCAAAGTGGTAGTCCCTCCTACAGCACAGCAGCTCTTCTTCCAGGCAGAATGTCCTTGGCTCCTGCAAAGTTCTGATTTGGTGGTGTCAGGGGTCGAGTACTTATACCCAAATGTGCCATTGAAGTGAGGGAGAAATAAAAGAGGCCTTTGAAGATCACAAGGTTCCTGCCTTTCCTGCCATAGCTCTAGATACACTACAAGGGTCTATGCAGCTCATGCATGTGGGAACAGGCACAGCCCTATTCAGGTGTCAGCTCCTCCCTCCCAATCTACCTCAGGACTGCCCATCAGCCTGGAAATGGCCCATCAGGATGCAAATATCACACCCCAGTGCCCTTTGTGTGACTATATAGAGGGAAGGCACAAAGCCCAGCTATCACCCGCCCCAGACGTGTATTCAGAAACAGGCAGAGGCACAGAAGGGTTAAAGTAAGAAAATGCCCACTTTGTAAAGGTGGCATTTTCAGACTTACGAGTTAAAATCCGACTTCACCATAAGTTGTTATTTTAAATCGTGAGTCCAGAGACACCAGACTCCAAATCTCTATCTTTTCCCAATGTGAAATTACACTTAAAAAATGTTTTAAGGTAATCCCAATGTTAACCTATGCGAGGGATCAGCCTTGAAGTGATTGTAGGAGAGTAGGATCTGCTTCACATGGGTACCCCCACTTTTTGCTGATGCTTCACTGTTTTTCGACTTTAGTCTGGCTGGGGCCCTGCTAATCAGAACCCCAGCCTAGCTGCTTCCTCTCTAAAATGGTTTCCATGTGCCTTAGGCACATCTCTGATTGGAATCTGGAGTGCCCTTGTAAGTCCCTAGTATATGGTATACTATGTACCCAGGGCATAGGTACCTCAGAGGCCTGCCAGGGGCTGAAGCATGTATTATGCCTCCCCTGGAAGGCCCACCAAAAGGACACCACAGGTCTGCTACTGCAGCCTGGGTAAGGTGGTGCATGCACCCCTTACAGTGATATAGGTTACCTATATCACTACATACATACACACATATAAACCTATAAGTCACTCCTATGGCAGGCCTTGTCAATCCTGAAGGCAGAGTGCTTGGTTCCTATGTGAGAGGGTGCCCCTGCATGAGCAGAGCCCCTCTACAGCGTTTGGAGACTCTTCTCTGATGCTGTTTGTAGTGCAGCCTGACCATATACTCTTAAGCGCATTATAACCTCGCGTTAAATGCTAACTTTGTTGATGGCTGCACGGAAACATGTCGTGTTTGGTGTCAAACATCTTGGAATACTACCCCCCCCGCCAGTTCTGGTGGCGGGGGTAGCATTCCACCCTTCTAGAGGGAGAGACATGTACACACCGGCCTGCCGGGTAACTTCTTTCCAAGCCCTGGCATCACAAAATGGATGCCGCTGCCACAGACACGAGTCTGGCCTCCTGCTGCTTACCGAAACTCCGGCAGGGGAGGCCTGGACAATAGGTTTCCTGTCCGAGGGAGGTGTAACCACCTCCCCAGACAGGATAGTGTGTATTGGGGCTGGGCGGGAGCACTCTCTGGTGCTTTGAAGTCCTGCACTGGGGGCACATTTGGTGTCCCTGTGCATACCCCAGTTCAAACCGGCTCAGGGGCTTCCAGCCCCTGCTCTGGCGCGAAACTGGACAAAGGGAAAGGGTGTAACCACCCCTCTGCCCTGACCCTCCCATAGGTGGGTCCCCAGAGTATGTCCAACCCCTAACTTGGTATAAGTATGGGACCCCAGTCCTTACGACTTTAGATTTACCTGGACGAAACTCTGACACAGAATCCTGGACCTTCGACGCTCTACTTTAAGATTAGAGGACTGAAGAATCTCCCTTGGGGTCAATGAGTGACTCCCCTGCTTGGCAGGCACCAATGAAGCAATTGTCCGGTCTGCATCACTGAAGCTCCCGCCGGTCCCCGAAGTCTTTGCATCACCAGAGGTGGATTTCCAGACTTCCCCGAGGCTGCTCTGAGTCCCCAGCAAAGCTGAGGCCTGTAGCTGTCGTGGGTAACGTGGAACCGTGACCCCTGGACACCGAGCACATTTGCAAGTGCATCCTCTTCTGGGTCTCCCACGAAGTTGTGCTTTGGGCTCCGAGTAGCCCCAGCCTCCAGCACCGACTGCACTGAAGATCACTGGCCTCCACTCCACGAGTGTCCCGTGAGCCAGCTCTAAGTGTGTCCACTCAAGGCTCCTTTGCGGTCGCTAGTCCGTTGGCTAGTAGGCCCTCCCGAAGGCCAATCTTCTTCTGCTTAGGCTCCCTGGTTGCTCCAGGCGTGCCCTGACTTACCCTTGCTGGGTGAGTCCCTCAGACCTTGCTGGTCTGCACCATCGTCCTTCTTCCATTTCCACGAGACTTGCCGTTGCTAAGGTTTGTTGGATCCAATCCGGTCGCCGACACCCCTGCAATCGACAGACGTCGTGGGACAGCTCGAATCCAGCTCCTGGTCATCGTCGACGCCTCCTGGACCTCGTGGCTGAAGAGTCAAGATGACCGTCAACCTACCTGAAGCACTCAACATCGGTGGGCATCTGCTCATCGCCTTCCTGGTCACTGGCTAGTGACCCAGACTCTGTCCCCTCTGCTTTCAGGTTCTTCAGATCTTCGATCCACCTTTGGATCCACCCGAACACTTTCGACTTGGCCGCCAGCAGCACTTTGCAGCAGATCGCCATTGAAAACGACGACGAAACCCGACCCCGAAAGACACCTATGCACCCGGCTTCCCTGGGTGAGGTAACTCGAGTACTCCGGTGCTCCCGTGGGTATAGACTCTAGAACAACCCAGTTCTAAAGGGGTTTGCTCCAAGTCCTCCTCGAAGTGTCCCTTTTCTTTAAAATTCCAACCGCGACTTTCCCCATAGAAGTCAACGGCGATTCGCGGCTGTGTTCTCACACTGCACGCGTCCCCCGTGGGTCGCCTGTGTCACTACCTTGGGTGGTTCCTTGTGGTCCAAGCACTTCTACAGGCTCTAGGCCTTGTGTCTAGCTCAGTCGTGGTTCTTATACCACTTTATTGGTATATGGTTTGGTACGCCCCTAGGGCTCAAACGTGTATTTGTGCTATTACTGTTGATAACTAACTTATAACTTATGTACTTCGAACTCTAGCCTCATAAAGAGACTAGAGGGGTGTGTTTAGCAATAAATACATATATTTTGAATATATACCTGGTGTGGTCCTCTTTCATTTGGTCACTCAGGAGATTATAGACTGGTAAAACAAGCTGCTTTACATTCCTTCAAGACTTAGCCTGAAGGCTGCTCTCCATAGCTACCACTAGGATAGCTTTCAATAAAGGTTGTCTTTAACCTATCTCCAATAAGGGGTTGTTTGGATTGGTGCAAGGTGCCCACTATAAATAGTGGACAGCATATGCCAGGCCAACTTCTCACATTGGTGTGCAGCGTGTGGGATTCCAGCTTGCTATTGTTTTACCAGATAATCTCAATTGAATTGATCAACTGAAAACCACTAAGGGTACCTAAGGTACATATAAATCAAGCTTAGTATACAGTAAGTTCTACTGAACTTAGAGTTGTGTGTTAAGGGATAGCACACCCTTTCTACAACTCAAGAGAGTTTAGTAGGCCACACTAGAGTAGGTAGTGCATACACCACACCTCACTAGTAATGTCTTCAAAGCCAGGACCCAGTGAGTCCTTGCCAGAAGCCAGTGGGCTTCTTCCCTCCAAGTATGATAAACTCCCATTCTTGGAATTGAGAGCATTATGCAATACTAGGAAGCTGAAGGCAGGCAAAAGTGCCAGCACCCAACACCTCAGAGAGGTGCTACTAGCTGATGATCTCAGCAGGCCCCTAGGGTCTGAAGGGGTAGGCAGAGAGGGTGGGGCAGAAAATGAGGAAGGGGTCAGGGGTGAAGAAACCCAGCCCCCCCTCTGAAACTGGCCAGGAAGGTGACAATAACCTTGACCTGGAAAACCCAGCTATTCCTGTGGATGAAGGGGAGGATCAGGATGACCTCACCTTTGTCCCCCAGGAAGAGTTGAGAGTGTGCCAAGAAGGGATAGATCTCCTTCTCAGGAGTCTAACCACTCTGACACCTCAATAGGGACCTCTGTCTCTTCTCATAGGAGAGAATCCTCTCATGAGAGGAGAAAGAGACTGATTCAGTATGAGCAAGCCCAGCTTGAGCTCAGAAAACAGCAGTTGGCTATAGACAGGGAGTCCCTAGATCTCTACAAAGAGAGAAAAAAGATGGGACTAGAGTCCCATGGTGGCAGCAATTTCCCCAGAGATAGGGAAAGGTCTTATGACCATAGAAACCTGAGCAAGATTGTCCCTCCCTACCAGAGAGGGGATGACATCCACAAATGGATAACTGCACTGGAGAGGGCCTGTAAAGTACAGAGGGTCCCTCAGGAGCAGTGGCCAGCAATCTTGTGGCTCTCCTTTGCAGACAAAGGTAGAGATAAGCTCCTCACTGTTAGAGAGGAGGATGCTGATAAGTACACAGTCTTGAAGAGTGCTCTGATTGATGGGTTTGGCCTAACCACTGAACAGTACAGGTTAAAGTTCAGAGATACCCAAAAAGCACAGACTCAAGACTGGGTGGACTTTGTTGATTGTTCTGCCAAGGCTCTGGAAGGTTGGTTATTGGGCAGTAAGGTATGTGACTTCACAGGATTGTACAATCTTATCATGAGGGAGCAGATCCTTAATAATTGTCAAAATCAGCTGTTGCATCAGCACCTGGTGGACTCTGATCTGACCTCTCCCCAAGAATTGGGAAAGAAGGCAGACAAATGGGTCAGAACCAGGGTGAGGCAGAAGGTACAGAACCAAGGTGGTGACCCTAAGAAGCAAGATTCTAAAAACTCTGATAAGGGTGGGGAGAAGGGTAAAGACCAGAAGTCTTCACAAGGCCCCCAAAAATCTTCTTCAGGTGGGGATTCACAGTCTAACAAGGGAAAAGGCCAAAAGAAACCATGGTGCAAGGTCTGTAAGCAAAAGACCCACTGGACCAGTGATTGCACCAAGTCCAAAGACTCTACTCCAGCCCCCACCAATGCCCCTAAGGCACCTGCTCCCCCTAGTGCAGTTACAGTTGGTGGTGGGACTACACAAGCCAAGGGTTTAGTAGGGTTGACCCTGGGTAAAGAGATGAGCTCTGACCTAGTCAGAGAACTCACTCAGGCTGTCCTAGTCTGTGATGGAGGCATGGATGTGACCTCCTCTGTGAGTCCCAGTAATCTGGGCAAGTACAGGCAACAGCCCTTAATCAATGGAAAAGAGGCTTTGGCATTTAGGGACACAGGGGCAAGTGTCACCATGGTGACACAAGACCTTGTGGATCCTGGGCAGATTATACTTGGTGAAATGTACCAAGTGACCAATGCTAGCAATGTCAGAACAGACCATACTCTGGCAGTTGTTAACTTCTCCTGGGGAGGGGTAACTGGCCTTAAGAAGGTTGTGGTAAGTGCAGACCTACCAGTTGAATGCTTGCTTGGCAATGATTTCGAAACTTCAGCTTGGGCAGAAGTGGAGCTCAGGACCCATGCAGAAATGCTGGGCATCCCTGCAGATGTGTTTGCTGTGACCAGGTCACAAGCCAAAATGTCTAACACTGAACAGGCCTTGGATTCTGGAATAAAGGACCAAGTGCCCTCCAAGAAGAGGAGTAGTAGGGTAAAGGCAGTGCCTTCCCCCTTGGCTCAGAAGGAAGATCAGTCTCTTGAGGGGGATGATCTCAGTCCTGAGGAAGGAACTGTCCCAGAGGAGCTTGAACCTGACCAGGTTGAGTTCTTGGGGACAGGGGGCCCTTCCAGGGCAGATCTGAGCCAGGAGCAGCAGAGCTGCCCCTCTCTTGAACCCCTCAGACAGCAAGCTGCTGCTGAGGCTGCTGGGAAAGCTAGTGGTCCCCATACAGTGTATTGGGATGATGGACTCTTGTACTCAGAGTGTAGAGACCCCAAGCCTGGTGCCACCAGGAGGTTGGTTATACCTCTGAAGTTCAGGGGCTTCCTATTGACCCTAGCCCATGACATTCCCTTAGCAGGTCACCTGGGCCAGAACAAGACTTGGGACAGAATTGTCCCTCACTTTCACTGGCCCCACATGTCTGAAGACACCAAGGAGTTTTGTCGCTCCTGTGTAACCTGCCAGGCCAGTGGCAAGGCAGGTGGCACTACAAAGGCCCCCTGATACCACTACCTGTGGTGGGGGTTCCCTTTGAAAGTGTGGGGATTGACATTGTTGGTCCCATGGATCCCCAAACAGCATCTGGGCACAGGTTTATCCTGGTGGTAGTGGATCATGCCACCAGGTACCCAGAGGCTATTCCCCTTAGGACCACCACAGCACCTGTGGTGGCAAGAGCCCTCCTGGGAATTTTCTCAAGAGTGGGCTTCCCTAAGGAGGTTGTATCAGACAGGGGTGCTAACTTTATGTCTGGATACTTGAAAGCAATGTGGAAGGAGTGTGGAGTGACTTACAAGTTCACCACACCCTATCACCCACAATGCAATGGTTTAGTTGAGAGATTCAACAAAACCTTGAAGGGCATGATTAAAGGGCTCCCAGAGAAGCTTAGGCGAAGATGGGACATACTCTTGCCCTGCCTTTTATTTGCATACAGGGAGGTGCCTCAAAAGGGGTTGGCTACAGCCCTTTTGAACTTTTGTTTGGTCACCCTGTCAGGGGTCCATTGTGCTTGGTGAAGGAAGGATGGGAGTTACCTCTCAAGCCCCCAAAGCAAGACATAGTGGACTATGTACTTGGTCTCCGCTCCAGGATGGCTGAGTATATGAAAAAGGCAACTAAAAACCTTGAGGCTAGCCAGGAACTTCAAAAGGCCTGGCATGACCAAAAGCCTGTACTGACTGTTTACCAGCCAGGACAGAAGGTGTGGGTGCTGGAGCCAGTGGCCCCAGCAGCTCTCCAAGACAAATGGAGTGGACCCCATACCATTGTTGAACAGAAGGGTGAGGTTACCTATTTAGTAGACCTAGGAACACCCAGGAGTCCCCACAGGGTTCTCCATGTCAACAGGTTAAAACCATATGTGGACAGGGCAGACATGGGCTTGCTCATGGCTACTGATGAGGACAGGAGGAAGAGAGTGACCCACTCCCTGACCTGCTCTCACAGAACCCTGATGATGGGTCAGTGGATGGTGTAGCCTTGGCAGGCAGCCTCACTGCCCAGCAGCAAACTGATTGCAGACAGGTGCTCAATCAGTTCAGGCACATATTCTCACTGACAACCAGTCAGACCACCTGGTGCACTCATGAAGTGGACACTGGGGACAGTCTGCCTATTAAAAATAAGATTTATAGGCAACCTGACCATGTCAGGGACTGTATCAGGACAGAAGTCCAGAAGATGTTGGATTTGGGAGTTATTGAACCCTCAGATAGCCCTTGGGCTAGTCCAGTGATCCTTGTGCCAAAACCTCACACCAATGGTGGGAAAAGAGAGATGAGGTTTTGTGTGGACTACAGGGGTGTCAATGCAGTCACTAGGACTGATGCCCATCCAATACCTAGGGCAGATGAGCTAATAGACACTTTGGCCTCAGCCAAGTATCTAAGCACATTTGACCTGACAGCTGGCTACTGGCAGATCAGACTAGCTGATGATGCAAAGCCAAAGACAGCATTCTCAACCCCTAGTGGGTATTATCAATTTGTGGTGATGCCCTTTGGTCTGAAGAATGCACCTGCCACTTTTCAGAGGTTGGTGAATACAGTCCTTACAGGTCTGGAAGCCTATAGTGCAGCATATCTAGATGATATTGCTGTCTTTAGCTCCACCTGGGAGGATCACCTGGTCCACCTCAGAAATGTTTTGCAGGCCCTGCAGAAAGCAGGCCTGACTATCAAGGCCACCAAGTGCCAGATAGGGCAGAGTCAGGTTGTGTACCTGGGCCACCTTGTGGGTGGAGGCCAGGTTCAACCACTGCAGAGCAAGATCCAGACCATCATGGACTGGACTGCTCCAACTACCCAGACTCAGGTGAGAGCCTTTTTAGGCCGGACTGGGTACTATAGGAGATTTGTCAAGGGGTATGGATCAATAGTGACACCCCTGAATGACTTAACTTCCAAGAAAATGCCCAAAAAGGTTCAGTGGACAGTTAGCTGTCAAAAGGCATTTGATGACCTAAAGCAGGCCATGTGCACTGCTCCCATTCTACAGAGTCCTGATTACTCCAAGAAGTTCATTGTCCAAACAGATGCATCTGAATTGGGGGTAGGGGCTGTACTATCACAATTGAATGATGAAGGTCAGGATCAGCCAGTAGCTTTTATTAGCAGAAGGCTGACCCCTAGAGAGAAACGTTGGTCAGCCATTGAGAGGGAGGCCTTTGCTGTGGTCTGGGCTCTGAAGAAGTTGAGGCCATACGTGTTTGGTACTCACTTCCTTGTTCAAACAGACCATAAGCCCCTCTTATGGCTAAAACAAATGAAGGGTGAAAACCCCAAACTGCTTAGGTGGTCCATTTCCCTACAGGGGATGGACTTCACAGTGGAACATAGACCTGGGAGTAACCATGCCAATGCAGATGGACTCTCTAGGTACTTCCACTTAGAACATGAAGACTTAACTGGGCAAGGTTAGTTTAATGTCCCTACGTTTGGGGGGGGGTTGTGTAGGAGAGTAGGATCTGCTTCAAATGTGTACCCCACTTTTTGCTGATGCTTCACTGTTTTTCGACTTTAGTCTGGCTGGGGCCCTGCTAATCAGAACCCCAGCTTAGCTGCTTCCTCTCTAAAATGGTTTCCATGTGCCTTAGGCACATCTCTGATTGGAATCTGGAGTGCCCTTGTAAGTCCCTAGTATATGGTATACTATGTACCCAGGGCATAGGTACCTCAGAGGCCTGCCAGGGGCTGAAGCATGTATTATGCCACCCCTGGAAGGCCAACCAAAAGGACACCACAGGTCTGCTACTGCAGCCTGGGTAAGGTGGTGCATGCACCCCTTACAGTGATATAGGTTACCTATATCACTACATACATACACACATATAAACCTATAAGTCACTCCTATGGCAGGCCTTGTCAATCCTGAAGGCAGAGTGCTTGGTTCCTATGTGAGAGGGTGCCCCTGCATGAGCAGAGCCCCTCTGCAGCGTTCGGAGACCCTTCTCTGATGCTGTTTGTAGTGCAGCCTGACCATATACTCTTAAGCGCATTATAACCTCGCGTTAAATGCTAACTTTGGGATGGCTGCACGGAAACATGTCGTGTTTGGTGTCAAACATCTTGGAATACTACCCCCCGCCAGTTCTGGCGGCGGGGGTAGCATTCCACCCTTCTAGAGGGAGAGACATGTACACACCGGCCTGCCCGGTAACTTCTTTCCAAGCCCTGGCATCACAAAATGGATGCCGCTGCCACAGACACGAGTCTGGCCTCCTGCTGCTGACCGAAACTCCGGCAGGGGAGGCCTGGACAATAGGTTTCCTGTCCCAGGGAGGTGTAACCACCTCCCCAGACAGGATAGTGTGTATTGGGGCTGGGCGGGAGCACTCTCGGGTGCTTTGAAGACCTGCACTGGGGGCACATTTGGTGTCCCTGTGCATACCCCAGTTCAAACCGGCTCAGGGGCTTCCAGCCCCTGCTCTTGCGTGAAACTGGACAAAGGGAAAGGGGTGTAACCACCCCTCTGCCCTGACCCTCCCATAGGTGGGTCCCCAGAGTATGTCCAACCCCCTAACTTGGTATAAGTATGGGACCCCAGTCCTTAGGACTTTAGATTTACCTGGACGAAACTCTGACACAGAATCCTGGACCTTCGACGCTCTACTTTAAGATTAGAGGACTGAAGAATCTCCCTTGGGGTCAAGGAGTGACTCCCCTGCTTGGCAGGCACCAACGAAGCAATTGTCCGGTCTGCATCGCTGAAGCTCCTGCTGGACGCCGAAGTCTTTGCATCACCAGAGGTGGATTTCCAGACTTCCCCGAGGCTCCCCTGAGTCCCCAGCAAAGCTGAGGCCCGTAGCTGTCGTGGGTAACGTGGAACCGTGACCCCTGGACACCAAGCACATTTGCAAGTGCATCCTCTTCTGGGTCTCCCACGAAGTTGTGCTTTGGGCTCCTAGTAGCCCCAGCCTCCAGCACCAACTGCACCGAAGATCACTGGCCTCCACTCCACGATTGTCCCGTGAGCCAGCTCTAAGTGCATCCACTCAAGGCTCCTTCGCGGTCGCTAGTCCGTTGGCTAGTAGGCCCTCCCGAAGGCCAATCTTCTTTTGCTTGTGCTCCCTGGTTGCTCCAGGCGTGCCCTGACTTACCCTTGCTGGGTGAGTCCCTCAGACCTTGCTGGTCTGCACCATCGTCCTTCTTTCATTTCCACGAGACTTGCCGTTGCTAAGGCTTGTTGGGTTCAATCCGGTCGCCGACACCCCTGCAATCGACAGACGTCATGGGACAGCTCGAATCCAGCTCCTGGTTGTCGTTGACGCCTCCTGGACCTCGTGGCTGAAGAGTCAAGATGACCGTCAACCTACCTGAAGCACTCAACATCGGTGGGCATCTGCTCATCGCCTTCCTGGTCACTGGCTAGTGACCCAGACTCTGTCCCCTCTGCTTTCAGGTTCTTCAGATCTTCGATCCACCTTTGGATCCAGCGGAACACTTTCGACTTGGCCGCCACTAGCACTTTGCAGCAGATCGCCATTGAAAACGACGACAAAACCCGAACCCGAAAGACACCTATGCACCCGGCTTCCCTGGGTGAGGTAACTCGAGTACTCCGGTGCTCCCGTGGGTATAGACTCTAGAACAATCCAGTTCTAAAGGGGTTTGCTCCAAGTCCTCCTCGAAGTGTCCCTTTTCTTTAAAATTCCAACCGCGACTTTCCCCATAGAATTCAACGGCGATTCGCGGCTGTGTTCTCACACTGCACGCGTCCCCCGTGGGTCCCCTGTGTCACTACCTTGGGTGGTTCCTTGTGGTCCAAGCACTTCTACAGGCTCTAGGCCTTGTGTCTAGCTCAGTCATGGTTCTTATACCACTTTATTGGTATATGGTTTGGTACGCCCCTAGGGCTCAAACGTGTATTTGTGCTATTACTGTTGATAACTAACTTATAACTTATGTACTTCGAACTCTAGCCTCATAAAGAGACTAGAGGGGTGTGTTTAGCAATAAATACATATATTTTGAATATATACCTGGTGTGGTCCTCTTTCATTTGGTCACTCAGGAGATTATAGACTGGTAAAACAAGCTGCTTTACATTCCTTCAAGACTTAGCCTGAAGGCTGCTCTCCATAGCTACCACTAGGATAGCTTTCAATAAAGGTTGTCTTTAACCTATCTCCAATAAGGGGTTGTTTGGACTGGTGCAAGGTGCCCACTATAAATAGTGGACAGCATATGCCAGGCCAACTTCTCACATTGGTGTGCAGCGTGTGGGATTCCAGCTTGCTATTGTTTTACCAGATAATCTCAATTGAATTGATCAACTGAAAACCACTAAGGGTACCTAAGGTACATATAAATCAAGCTTAGTATACAGTAAGTTCTACTGAACTTAGAGTTGTGTGTTAAGGGATAGCACACCCTTTCTACAACTCAAGAGAGTTTAGTAGGCCACACTAGAGTAGGTAGTGCATACACCACACCTCACTAGTAATGTCTTCAAAGCCAGGACCCAGTGAGTCCTTGCCAGAAGCCAGTGGGCTTCTTCCCTCCAAGTATGATAAACTCCCATTCTTGGAATTGAGAGCATTATGCAATACTAGGAAGCTGAAGGCAGGCAAAAGTGCCAGCACCCAACACCTCAGAGAGGTGCTACTAGCTGATGATCTCAGCAGGCCCCTAGGGTCTGAAGGGGTAGGCAGAGAGGGTGGGGCAGAAAATGAGGAAGGGGTCAGACTCAAGACTGGGTGGACTTTGTTGATTGTTCTGCCAAGGCTCTGGAAGGTTGGTTATTGGGCAGTAAGGTATGTGACTTCACAGGATTGTACAATCTTATCATGAGGGAGCAGATCCTTAATAATTGTCAAAATCAGCTGTTGCATCAGCACCTGGTGGACTCTGATCTGACCTCTCCCCAAGAATTGGGAAAGAAGGCAGACAAATGGGTCAGAACCAGGGTGAGGCAGAAGGTACAGAACCAAGGTAGTGACCCTAAGAAGCAAGATTCTAAAAACTCTGATAAGGGTGGGGAGAAGGGTAAAGACCAGAAGTCTTCACAAGGCCCCCAAAAATCTTCTTCAGGTGGGGATTCACAGTCTAACAAGGGAAAAGGCCAAAAGAAACCATGGTGCAAGGTCTGTAAGCAAAAGACCCACTGGACCAGTGATTGCACCAAGTCCAAAGACTCTACTCCAGCCCCCACCAATGCCCCTAAGGCACCTGCTCCCCCTAGTGCAGTTACAGTTGGTGGTGGGACTACACAAGCCAAGGGTTTAGTAGGGTTGACCCTGGGTAAAGAGATGAGCTCTGACCTAGTCAGAGAACTCACTCAGGCTGTCCTAGTCTGTGATGGAGGCATAGATGTGACCTCCTCTGTGAGTCCCAGTAATCTGGGCAAGTACAGGCAACAGCCCTTAATCAATGGAAAAGAGGCTTTGGCATTTAGGGACACAGGGGCAAGTGTCACCATGGTGACACAAGACCTTGTGGATCCTGGGCAGATTATACTTGGTGAAATGTACCAAGTGACCAATGCTAGCAATGTCAGAACAGACCATACTCTGGCAGTTGTTAACTTCTCCTGGGGAGGGGTAACTGGCCTTAAGAAGGTTGTGGTAAGTGCAGACCTACCAGTTGAATGCTTGCTTGGCAATGATTTCGAAACTTCAGCTTGGGCAGAAGTGGAGCTCAGGACCCATGCAGAAATGCTGGGCATCCCTGCAGATGTGTTTGCTGTGACTAGGTCACAAGCCAAAATGTCTAACACTGAACAGGCCTTGGATTCTGGAATAAAGGACCAAGTGCCCTCCAAGAAGAGGAGTAGTAGGGTAAAGGCAGTGCCTTCCCCCTTGGCTCAGAAGGAAGAGCAGTCTCTTGAGGGGGATGATCTCAGTCCTGAGGAAGGAACTGTCCCAGAGGAGCTTGAACCTGACCAGGTTGAGTTCTTGGGGACAGGGGGCCCTTCCAGGGCAGATCTGAGCCAGGAGCAGCAGAGCTGCCCCTCTCTTGAACCCCTCAGACAGCAAGCTGCTGCTGAGGCTGCAGGGAAAGCTAGTGGTCCCCATACAGTGTATTGGGATGATGGACTCTTGTACTCAGAGTGTAGAGACCCCAAGCCTGGTGCCACCAGGAGGTTGGTTATACCTCTGAAGTTCAGGGGCTTCCTATTGACCCTAGCCCATGACATTCCCTTAGCAGGTCACCTGGGCCAGAACAAGACTTGGGGCAGAATTGTCCCTCACTTTCACTGGCCCCACATGTCTGAAGACACCAAGGAGTTTTGTCGCTCCTGTGTAACCTGCCAGGCCAGTGGCAAGGCAGGTGGCACTACAAAGGCCCCCCTGATACCACTACCTGTAGTGGGGGTTCCCTTTGAAAGGGTGGGGATTGACATTGTTGGTCCCATGGATCCCTAAACAGCATCTGGGCACAGGTTTATCCTGGTGGTAGTGGATCATGCCACCAGGTACCCAGAGGCTATTCCCCTTAGGACCACCACAGCACCTGTGGTGGCAAGAGCCCTCCTGGGAAGTTTCTCAAGAGTGGGCTTCCCTAAGGAGGTTGTATCAGACAGGGGTGCTAACTTTATGTCTGGATACTTGAAAGCAATGTGGAAGGAGTGTGGAGTGACTTACAAGTTCACCACACCCTATCACCCACAATGCAATGGTTTAGTTGAGAGATTCAACAAAACCTTGAAGGGCATGATTAAAGGGCTCCCAGAGAAGCTTAGGCGAAGATGGGACATACTCTTGCCCTGCCTTTTATTTGCATACAGGGAGGTGCCTCAAAAGGGGGTTGGCTACAGCCCTTTTGAACTTTTGTTTGGTCACCCTGTCAGGGGTCCATTGTGCTTGGTGAAGGAAGGATGGGAGTTACCTCTCAAGCCCCCAAAGCAAGACATAGTGGACTATGTACTTGGTCTCTGCTCCAGGATGGCTGAGTATATGAAAAAGGCAACTAAAAACCTTGAGGCTAGCCAGGAACTTCAAAAAGCCTGGCATGACCAAAGAGCTGTACTGACTGTTTACCAGCCAGGACAGAAGGTGTGGGTGCTGGAGCCAGTGGCCCCAGCAGCTCTCCAAGACAAATGGAGTGGACCCCATACCATTGTTGAACAGAAGGGTGAGGTTACCTATTTAGTAGACCTAGGAACACCCAGGAGTCCCCACAGGGTTCTCCATGTCAACAGGTTAAAACCATATGTGGACAGGGCAGACATGGGCTTGCTCATGGCTACTGATGAGGGACAGGAGGAAGAGAGTGACCCACTCCCTGACCTGCTCTCACAGAACCCTGATGATGGGTCAGTGGATGGTGTAGCCTTGGCAGGCAGCCTCACTGCCCAGAAGCAAACTGATTGCAGACAGGTGCTCAATCAGTTCAGGCACATATTCTCACTGACAACCATTCAGACCACCTGGTGCACTCATGAAGTGGACACTGGGGACAGTCTGCCTATTAAAAATAAGATTTATAGGCAACCTGACCATGTCAGGGACTGTATCAGGACAGAAGTCCAGAAGATGTTGGATTTGGGAGTTATTGAACCCTCAGATAGCCCTTGGGCTAGTCCAGTGATCCTTGTGCCAAAACCTCACACCAATGGTGGGAAAAGAGAGATGAGGTTTTGTGTGGACTACAGGGGTGTCAATGCAGTCACTAGGACTGATGCCCATCCAATACCTAGGGCAGATGAGCTAATAGACACTTTGGCCTCAGCCAAGTATCTAAGCACATTTGACCTGACAGCTGGCTACTGGCAGATCAGACTAGCTGATGATGCAAAGCCAAAGACAGCATTCTCAACCCCTAGTGGGTATTATCAATTTGTGGTGATGCCCTTTGGTCTGAAGAATGCACCTGCCACTTTTCAGAGGTTGGTGAATACAGTCCTTACAGGTCTGGAAGCCTATAGTGCAGCATATCTAGATGATATTGCTGTCTTTAGCTCCACCTGGGAGGATCACCTGGTCCACCTCAGAAATGTTTTGCAGGCCCTGCAGAAAGCAGGCCTGACTATCAAGGCCACCAAGTGCCAGATAGGGCAGAGTCAGGTTGTGTACCTGGGCCACCTTGTGGGTGGAGGCCAGGTTCAACCACTGCAGAGCAAGATCCAGACCATCATGGACTGGACTGCTCCAACTACCCAGACTCAGGTGAGAGCCTTTTTAGGCCGGACTGGGTACTATAGGAGATTTGTCAAGGGGTATGGATCAATAGTGACACCCCTGAATGACTTAACTTCCAAGAAAATGCCCAAAAAGGTTCAGTGGACAGTTAGCTGTCAAAAGGCATTTGATGACCTAAAGCAGGCCATGTGCACTGCTCCCATTCTACAGAGTCCTGATTACTCCAAGAAGTTCATTGTCCAAACAGATGCATCTGAATTGGGGGTAGGGGCTGTACTATCACAATTGAATGATGAAGGTCAGGATCAGCCAGTAGCTTTTATTAGCAGAAGGCTGACCCCTAGAGAGAAACGTTGGTCAGCCATTGAGAGGGAGGCCTTTGCTGTGGTCTGGGCTCTGAAGAAGTTGAGGCCATACGTGTTTGGTACTCACTTCCTTGTTCAAACAGACCATAAGCCCCTCTTATGGCTAAAACAAATGAAGGGTGAAAACCCCAAACTGCTTAGGTGGTCCATTTCCCTACAGGGGATGGACTTCACAGTGGAACATAGACCTGGGAGTAACCATGCCAATGCAGATGGACTCTCTAGGTACTTCCACTTAGAACATGAAGACTTAACTGGGCAAGGTTAGTTTAATGTCCCGACGTTTGGGGGGGGGGGGGTTGTGTAGGAGAGTAGGATCTGCTTCACATGTGTACCCCCACTTTTTGCTGATGCTTCACTGTTTTTCGACTGTAGTCTGGCTGGGGCCCTGCTAATCAGAACCCCAGCTTAGCTGCTTCCTCTCTAAAATGGTTTCCATGTGCCTTAGGCACATCTCTGATTGGAATCTGGAGTGCCCTTGTAAGTCCCTAGTATATGGTATGCTATGTACCCAGGGCATAGGTACCTCAGAGGCCTGCCAGGGGCTGAAGCATGTATTATGCCACCCCTGGAAGGCCAACCAAAAGGACACCACAGGTCTGCTACTGCAGCCTGGGTAAGGTGGTGCATGCACCCCTTACAGTGATATAGGTTACCTATATCACTACCTACATACACACATATAAACCTATAAGTCACTCTAATGGCAGGCCTTGTCAATCCTGAAGGCAGAGTGCTTGGTTCCTATGTGAGAGGGTGCCCCTGCATGAGCAGAGCCCCTCTGCAGCGTTCGGAGACCCTTCTCTGATGCTGTTTGTAGTGCAGCCTGACCATATACTCTTAAGCGCATTATAACCTCGCGTTAAATGCTAACTTTGGGATGGCTGCACGGAAACATGTTGTGTTTGGTGTCAAACATCTTGGGATGCTACCCCCCCCCCCCCAGTTCTGGCGGCGGGGGTAGCATTCCACCCTTCTAGAGGGAGAGACATGTACACACCGGCCTGCCCGGTAACTTCTTTCCAAGCCCTGGCATCACAAAATGGACGCCGCTGCCACAGACACGAGTCTGGCCTCCTACTGCTGACCGAAACTCCGGCAGGGGAGGCCTGGACAATAGGTTTCCTGTCCCAGGGAGGTGTAACCACCTCCCCAGACACGATAGTGTGTATTGGGGCTGGGCGGGAGCACTCTCGGGTGCTTTGAAGTCCTGCACTGGGGGCACATTTGGTGTCCCTGTGCATACCCCAGTTCAAACCGGCTCAGGGGCTTCCATCCCCTGCTCTGGTGCGAAACTGGACAAAGGGAAAGGGGTGTAACCACCCCTCTGCCCTGACCCTCCCATAGGTGGGTCCCCAGAGTATGTCCAACCCCCTAACTTGGTATAAGTATGGGACCCCAGTCCTTAGGACTTTAGATTTACCTGGACGAAACTCTGACACAGAATCCTGGACCTTCGACGCTCTACTTTAAGATTAGAGGACTGAAGAATCTCCCTTGGGGTCAAGGAGTGACTCCCCTGCTTGGCAGGCACCAACAAAGCAATTGTCCGGTCTGCATCGCTGAAGCTCCCGCTGGACGCCGAAGTCTTTGCATCACCAGAGGTGGATTTCCAGACTTCCCCAAGGCTTCCCTGAGTCCCCAGCAAAGCTGAGGCCCGTAGCTGTCGTGGGTAACGTGGAACCGTGACCCCTGGACACTGAGCACATTTGCAAGTGCATCCTCTTCTGGGTCTCCCACGAAGTTGTGCTTTGGGCTCCGAGTAGCCCCAGCCTCCAGCACCGACTGCACCGAAGATCACTGGCCTCCACTCCACGAGTGTCCCGTGAGCCAGCTCTAAGTGCGTCCACTCGAGGCTCCTTCGCAGTCGCTAGTCCGTTGGCTAGTAGGCCCTCCCGAAGGCCAATCTTCTTCTGCTTGGGCTCCCTGGTTGCTCCAGGCGTGTCCTGACTTACCCTTGCTGGGTGAGTCCCTCAGTCCTTGCTGGTCTGCACCATCGTCCTTCTTCCATTTCCACGAGACTTGCCGTTGCTAAGGCTTGTTGGGTCCAATCCGGTCGCCGACACCCCTGTAATCGACAGACGTCATTGGACAGCTCGAATCCAGCTCCTGGTTGTCGTCGACGCCTCCTGGACCTCGTGGCTGAAGAGTCAAGACGACCATCAACCTACCTGAAGCACTCGACATTGGTGGGCATCTGCTCATCGCCTTCCTGGTCACTGGCTAGTGACCCAGACTCTGTCCCCTCTGCTTTCAGGTTCTTCAGATCTTCGATCCACCTTTGGATCCACCCGAACACTTTCGACTTGGCCGCCAGCAGCACTTTGCAGCAGATCGCCATTGAAAACGACGACGAAACCCGACCCCGACCCCGAAAGACACCTATGCACCCTGCTTCCCTGGGTGAGGTAACTCGAGTACTCCGGTGCTCCCATGGGTATAGACTCTAGAACAACCCAGTTCTAAAGTGGTTTGCTCCAAGTCCTCCTCGAAGTGTCCCTTTTCTTTATAATTCCAACCGCGACTTTCCCCATAGAAGTCAACGGCGATTCGCGGCTGTGTTCTCACACTGCACGCGTCCCCCGTGGGTCCCCTGTGTCACTACCTTGGGTGGTTCCTTGTGGTCCAAGCACTTCTACAGGCTCTAGGCCTTGTGTCTAGCTCAGTCGTGGTTCTTATACCACTTTATTGGTATATGGTTTGGTACGCCCCTAGGGCTCAAACGTGTATTTGTGCTATTACTGTTGATAACTAACTTATAACTTATGTACTTCAAACTCTAGCCTCATAAAGAGACTAGAGGGGTGTGTTTAGCAATAAATACATATATTTTGAATATATACTTGGTGTGGTCCTCTTTCATTTGGTCACTCAGGAGATTATAGACTGGTAAAACAAGCTGCTTTACATTCCTTCAAGACTTAGCCTGAAGGCTGCTCTCCATAGCTACCACTAGGATAGCTTTCAATAAAGGTTGTCTTTAACCTATCTCCAATAAGGGGTTCTTTGGACTGGTGCAAGGTGCCCACTATAAATAGTGGACAGCATATGCCAGGCCAACTTCTCACAGTGATGAAAACAAATTTAGCAATTTTTCACTAACAGGACATGTGAAACTCAAAAGTACATGTCCTACCTTTCAAATACAGTGCACTCTGCCCATAGGGATACCTAGGGCCTACTTTAGGGGTGGCTGATATGTAATAAAAGGGAAGGTTTGGGTCTGGCAGGTTGATTAAGTTGGTAGGTCGAAATGGCAGTTTAAACTGCACACACAGACTCTGCAGTGGCAGGCTGGAACCATGTTTAAAGGCTACTGAAGTGGGTGGCACAATCAGTGCTGCAATCCCACTGGTAGCATTTAATTTACAGGCCCTGGGCACCAATAGTGCACTTTACTAGAGACTTATAAGTAAATTAAACATGCCAGTTGATGATACACAAATGTTACCACATTTTAGGTAAAGAGCACATGCATTTTAGCACTGGTTAGCAGTGATAAAGTACCCAGAGTCCTAAAGCCAACAAAAACAAGGTCAGAAAAAAAGGGAGGAGTAAGGCAAAGAGTTTGGGGGTGACCCTGCAGAAAGGGCCAGGTCCAACACAACCACCCTCCAGCCTAAAGCCAGGGTAGACTAATCAATACTTTGATGGGCTTCCCTGCTTAGGGCAATAGAACATGGACAATAGCCCACTACTGCAGGGGCACTGCAGGGGCACTTGCCATTTCCATGCCTCTCTGAACCCAGTTGTATTCCTCTGTCTATACTCTCGGGCCCACTGAACTTACCCATGGGGAACCCTTCTCCTCACCTGTGGACCCCATCTGTGCAGCACCTAACCTTACCTTGCTCACAGATCAATCCCAATAGGCAGACAGTGTGATGTGTCCCATTCCACCCCTTGGGTCTAACTTCTGTCCCCAACCCAGGGAAACCTCTGACCATAAGGACAACAACCTACAGAGGCCACTGACAGCTGTCAGTGTCAAGAGCCAGGCCCCGGACAATCCAGGGGCCTCTAACCTCTATGATTTCTCAATGTGAAGGGAAGTAGCTCCAGGTGCCTTGCAGCATTATTCCTTTTCACCTCCGACCAGGTCAGGGGTGGTATCCTGAGACTGGTACTTCAACCCATGGTCTGTACCCTTAGGTTGAACATGGCCTGGCAAGCCAGGCCTTCCAGGGGAGTACCCCTACCCCCAAAAGATAAAAAGCTCTGGGTGTTTTGTGTAAGAATCTGCCTGGCACAGGTCCCCAGCCCTCTGTCCCCGTGACAGTGCATAGAGCCTCCAAGGCCAGAAGTGGCCTCACCAGGGTCAGTCTTCGGGTGCTCTGATCTCAGACCTGGAAACCCCTGACCCACTGGTGCTCCCACTGTCGACTGTTTCCACCTCCTGCCCCTAAATCACTGCCTCTGTAACCTCTGCTGTGGAGTGGTACCCCTAGTACCCAGAACTGGTAATACATTGCGCCAGCTGCTGCCCCCAGCTCTCCTTACACTATGGGACTGCCATCAGTAGATGGTCTCCAGGTACAAACAAGGTTCCCCTACTTGTGGCCCCTCTGAGAGCAATCCAAGCACTGGGGCTGGAAATAATGTACCTTGGGCCTCTGCCCACCCCAACTCCTTTTCCTACTCTTGGAAATTACATGGGACCCTTTTCCTACCTACTGCACTGGGACCTCTGTGGGCCACTGTGTCCATCCCCCTGACTCTGATGGGGTAAGCCTGAGCCACCCTCCTTAGGATCACTACCCAATGCCATCACAGACACCACACTCTGGTACACACCCAGAGGTCTGCCTCCTTTGCAAGCTCCTTGGGGTCAGAGAACTTACATTCCACCAGGTGTTAGCGTACCTCTGGAAAACAGTGACTGAACATACGCTCTCTTGCAATCAAATTGTACAGCCCCTCAAATGTGTTCGCCATACTACCCTTCACTCAACCATCCAGGTTCCTGCAAATTTGACCCACAGATTCCCCCCAGGACTGGTCAGACAGTTTCCTACTACCCCTGAATTTTAATCTGCTCTCTTCTGGGGTGAAGCCATATCTCTTGACAAGAGTCTCCTTCATGGTGGGATACCCCAGCCTGTCTCTCTCATCTAGGGTCAGTAGAGCATCCCTCCCATCACCAGGTATATGCCTCCATAGGACAGCCCCCCCAATCCTGCTCAGGATCCTGTGCGCTACTAGCATGACCTCAAACACCTAAAATCACCTGTCTATGTCATTCCTCTTCCTGAAGTCAGGCACCAAATCTGTGTGTGTGTGGACCATTCCTTCAGCACTAGACACGGTACTCTCACTTCTACCACTAGACTCTACTTGCTTTGCTTTTAGGTCCAGATCCTTTAGACTCATTTCATGAGCCCACAACATCTTTCTTTCTTCCATTGCTCTATCAGTCTCAGCTGCCTCCATGGCAAGTTTTTTCTTGGCTAAGGCTCTCTCAGCCTCAGCCCTCCTCTCCTCCGCCAGGACTTTGTCATCCTCAGCTCTTCTATCCTCTGCAGTCAGTTGAGCCAGCTGCAGCTTCAGGTTCCTCCAGCCTGTCTGTCCTTAAACTCCTCAGGATATGGTGCGTGAAGGGACACTGCTCCCAGCAGTAGATCCAGCAGGGGACTCAGTCCTTGTGGGCTCCCCCTCCCCTCTGGAGTCTCTGCAGCATTATTTTCCTGCTCTTCTGCCTCCTTCTTGGGGTCACTGCCCTCTTGGGCCTCTGGTCTGGATCATCCAGGAGGTACCAGGGCATCTGTTTGTGCCTTAAGCCAGCGTGTTTCCTCATAAGCATACAGGGCTTTCTGTAGATCCTGCCTTGTGGACCTCTTCTTCACAGCCAGCCCTTTCTCAATGCAGAAACCCTTCAGCTCCTTCAGATTGTAGTGCAGTAGGTGGGTGATGTTAATGGTCATCCTCCTTCTGTTAACGTATCACTGGTGCCACAACAAGAAAGCCCCAAGTGTGAAGATGCAGCAGGAGTCACATTTAGAAAAATTATCAATTGAGAGAAAAAATGAGAAACAGGTAATGGTCTTAGATGTGGATGGTAGTGTACACTAAATTACTGTAAGGCACTGCACAAACACAAGTCCTATCCTCACCACTGATCACCAATGTGAGAAATTGGGTCCCTAGTTGGGAGAGGTATGCACCTTGTCCAAGTAGGGACCACAATCCTAGTCATGATAAGTCTCAACACAACTTTGTGCTCACCCTCTGGTAGCATGGCACAGAGTAGTCAGGCTTAACTTAAGAGGCAATGTGCAAAGTATTGATGCAGCACTTAAATTAAAGTGACACAGTGAAAACACCACAAAAAGGCTCCACACCAATGTAGAAAAATCAGAATATTTATCTGAGTAAAACAAGACCAAACCGACACAAATCCAATACGTAGAACTCGAGTTATGGATTTTTAAAGATTATATATAAAAACAGTGCTTAGAAGTCACTAGTGGTAAAAAAAGGTTACTTGAGGTCACGAGGGACTGGTGCAAATCCAAAGTTCAGGGTCCGCTAAAAATGTACCCTGTATGGAGCAAAGTGTCAATGCCGAAGACTCGATATATGTTGGTTGCAATTCACACAGTCAGTTCGATGAGTTGCTTTCGAGCCTCGCAGACAGTGTCAAGGGATCAGCGCTGCACTTTAGCACTGGTTAGCAGTGGTGAAGTGCCCAAAGTCCTAAAGCCAATAAAAACAAGGTCCGAAAAAAGGGAGAAGGAAGGCAAAAAGTTTGGGGGTGACCCTGCAGAAAGGGCCAGGTCCAGCAGTCATATTTCTGCAAGTACAGGACCATTCTTGCACTCACTTTTTTGGGCAATTGCAGTTTGTTGAAGAATTCCTGTGGGATTCATGTGTAAATTATGTTATTGTGTCCTAAATGTATTAGAGCAACCACAGTCAAGATATAAACACCTGATTTATATTCTGCTGGACAGAGTATGCTCCATTGGCCTGGCGGAGGGCATTACATCTACCAGGCCAAGACTACTCCGCCCGTCAGATTTACAAATGACCACCTAGAAGGAGGTCATTTATAAAGGCTTTGGTTGGAAAAGCCATTGAGCGGTTCTTGTCAATGCATTTTCCTGTTTTCTGCAGGGGGCATTGGAAGGACGCAGCCCTACAGCAAGTGGTATTCTTTTTTCTTTTCAAAAGATAATCCCAAAAGTGAATTTTCTTCTTGAAAAGAAAAAAAAGAAATGCTATCCTCTCCATGGAAGGTGTTAGAAATTGGGTTACTGGTTGGCAGAGGAATGCACCCTGTCCAAGCAAGAAGCACAATCCTAAGTCTAGAAAAATAAAGCTTACTTTAATTAACAAAACAAGACCAAAATGACAAAACTCCAATAAGCAGAACCGGAGTTATGAATTTTTAATGAATAAACTGAAATGTAGTGCTTAAAAGCATAAAGAGCCAACTGAGGCTATTTGGTCATGCTAGACCGGGTGAAATCCAAAAGTTCAGACCAACTGCAATGGAGTGTGGGTCGGATGCAGGGACCTGCCATGCCCCGCTGCAAAGTATCTTGGTTGCGTCATCGTCGAAGATGAGATGCAGGGTGCAGGTGAGGGCAATGCGTCATTGACGGTCCACACAGGGCGGCGATGCGTCGGTTTCAAGCCTTTTAAATGTGATGATGCGTTGAAAATTGGGTTGATGCACTGCACATTTGGTTATGCATATGAGTGGATCCTCCAAGGATGGTGAAGCGTCTGTAGAGGAGGAGATGTGCCAGTTTTGAGTTGTTGCATCGACGGCAATGCATGTATTCTGCTGGAGCAGAACTTAGACCCGCTTCCAAGTGCCCTGCGCTGGTTTGGCACCTATGGCAGGGCAGACTCACAGATGTCCATGTGAGTTGGAAGTCTTTAATGTCCCTGAGACTTCAATCAGGAGGCAAGCCAGCAAGCCCTGAAAGCCACTTTAGTTCTGGGTTCAAGTGATGTGGTCCAGTCCTTCTCACCCAGGCAAGGAGGGCAGCAGGTCAGCACAGCAAGCAATCAGTTCTCCCAGAGAAGCAGTCCAGCAGAGTTGCAGTTCTTCAGCAGCATAGCAGCCCTTCTTGCTGGTAGAGTATGCAAAGGTCTAGAGGTGCACAGAAGCGGTAGGGTCAGAAGTCCAGTTCTTATACCCAGTTGTGCCTTTGAAGTGGGGGAGACTTCAAAGAAGGGCTTTGAAGTACACAGAGGTCCTATCTTCCTGCCCTGGCTCCAGACTCACTGCAGGCGGGGGTGCATCCCTTTGTGTGGGGACAGGACACAACCTGTTTAAGTGTACATGTGAGGCTGTTTCCAACTCCTCCCTCCCATCCTCCCAGGATGGCCCATTAAATCACACCTAAGCTCCCTTTGTGTATGGCTATCTAGAGGGAAGACACAAAGCCCAGTTGTCACCCTCCCCAGACGTGTATTGAAGACAGGCTGCATGTACACAGGACTAAGAGCAGAAAAATGCTATCTCTCTAAAAGTGGCATTTTAAAAATTGTACTGATAGTTTGACTTTGCCAATAGAGAGGATTTATCATTGCAATTCAATTGTAGTAAACATGACAGATCTACCTCCTTCTTGTTGAGAATTACAGCTCATTAGATGTAACAAGGAATCCCCAATGTTAACCTATGGGAGGGGTAGGCCTCACAGTAGTGAAAAATCAGTTGGAAGTTTTTCACTAACAGGACATGTCAAACTTAAACGCACAAGTCTTACCTTTGAATTACACAGCACCCTGCCCTATGGGCTACCGAGGGCCAGCCTTAGGGGTGACTTATATGTAGTAAAAGGGGAGCTTAAAGGTTTGCAAGGGGTCTTAAATGCCAAGTCGTCATGGCAGTGAAAACTGCCCACACAGGCTCTGCAGTGACATGTTTAAAGGGCTACTTAAGTGGGTGGCACAATCAGTGGTACTGCAGGCCCACAGTAGCATTTAATTTACAGATCCTGGGCACACGTAGTGCACTTTAATAGGGACTTATAGGTAAATTAAATATGTAAATTGTGGATAATCCAATTAAACCATGCTCAGAGAAGCGAGCACAAGCACTTTCTCACTGGTTAGCAGTGGTAAAGTGCACAGAGTCCTAAGGCCAACAAAAACAAGATCAGCAAAATTGGAGACAAGCAGGCAAAAGGTTTTAGGGAAGTCCATCCTAAGGCTGAGAGGTCTAACACTTGTCCTCCCCAGCTGCAAGTAGGGAGAGCTACCAAATCTCTATAGCAGAACCAGCTACTCAATGTCTCCCAATCCGACTTCTGTAGCAATCACAGCACCAAGACCACCCAGATCGCAACCGCTGACGACATCCAAACCCTCCTCGACTGAGGAGAAACAGCAGCTCTGACCCTCCTCAACCTCTCTGCAGCCTTTGACACTGTATCCCACCACATGCTGGTTGCAAGACTCCACAATATCGGCATCCAAGGGGACGTGCTCAGATGGATTACCTCCTTCCTCACCAGAAGATCACAGAGGATCCACCTCCCTACCTTTTACCTCCAACCCCAAGAACATCGCCTGGGGTGTCCCCCAGGGCTCAGCCCCATACTCTTTAATGTGTGCATGACCCCGCTGATCAACATCATCAGCTGGAAAAGTCTCAACATAATCCCTTCCTCAGACGACACCCAACTCATCCTCTTACTCACCAACGACCCCACCACCACCAGGACCAATTTCCACAAATGCATGACAAGCATCGCGGACTGGATGAAGAACAACTACCTGCAGCTGAACATGGACAAGATGGAAGCACTGATCTTCGGCAACAACAGCAACCCATGGAATGACTCCTGTTGGCCCTCAGACATAGGACCCGCACCCAAACGCGCCAACCACGTCAGGAACCTCAAAACCATAATTGACAACAAGTTCACCATGAAATCACAGATCAACGCCGTCTCCTCTGACTGCTTCCTCACTCTGTACATGCTACGTAAGATCTTCAAGTGGCTACCACTGCACATGAGATGCACAGTGACACAGGCCCTCATCACCAGCCGACTGGACTACGGCAATGCTCTCAACGTAGGAATCATCGCACACCTCCTACAAAGACTTCAAACTATACAGAACGCCATAGCCAGACCCATGCTCAACCTCCCCCGATGAATCCACTTCGCACCCCACCTCAGGCAACTCCACTGGCTTCCCATACAGAAGAGATCCCAATTCAAGCTGCTGGCCCATGCACACAAAGCTCTACACAATCAAAGGCCCGCCTACCTTAACCACCATCTGAACTTCCACCAACCAGCGAGAAGACTACGCTCTGCCTCCCTATCTACAGAAGCAGAAGTGGAGGATGCTCCTTCACCCATGTGGCAGCAGAGACCTGGAACAGCCTCTCCACTCATCTCAGGACCATCACCTCACTTCTGGAGGTCTGCAGGGCCCTCAAGACCTGGATGTTCGAATGAGCGAATGACCAGCAAGCGCCTGGATACCCTATCTGGTGATTAGCAGTGATTTAAAAATCCTGATTGATTGATTGATCACTAAGGAGGTAGAACCTAGAGAGATCATCAGAATTGGCATTGTTTACTTTCCACCGTAAAGTCCATTCCCTGTAGGGAGATGGACCACCTTAACATTTTTGGATTCTCACCCCTCATTTGCATTAGCCACCTGAGGGGTGTGCTTATCAATGTAAGATTATTCATAGAACATGACTATCCCGTGTATAACAGCCATCATTTGGCATCTTAATCCCAAAAGGGAACAACAACACCCATAAAGTCAGAGTCAAAAAATGAAGTAACAGCCATCATTATCAAAGTCGCATCAAACTGCATCACTACAATGCCACTCCATTTTTTCTGCCTTTGAGCTACTGTCAATTACACTCAACATGAACTAGAAAAATACTTGCTGGTTCCACATTTCATTCTGCCTTTCTGATCACAACTCCAATTTCACAGAACAATTTGAAGATGTGAATACAAATATGTCCCTACATTACTCAAAGAACATACACTTGGGTGATTTCACTGTGCTCTGGAACATTGAAAAGAACAAATAAACTAGGCAATTAAAAGCAATCTGCAATCTCAACAATGTAATGCAATTTATAGCCTCCGCGACTTACAAAATGGGCTAAGCCTTCAAACTTATCATAGCCGAATAGAACTTAATCACTGTAAAGGACCAAGTCATTTTTGAATGGACTGACAATCATGCCATTCTGTTCCAAACTCCCCCTCTCCATTTTAGCTGGTCAAAAATGATCAATTACCTCAATGGAAAACGGTCAAGACCTGGAGAAGATTAATTAAAAAGGTGACCGTGTTGAAGAAAATCTGTCCACATGCCAATTCAAAGCCTGAAAATGTTTATTTACAAAGATAAATCTATCTGTGAGTCACAGAAATAGGATACAAGGTGATCCCACAGGACCACAAATGAGTATAGGCTGCATAGATAGAGGCAACATATAAAATTCTAGGTTTTCACATACTATGCTCCAATGGAGCTCATGTGATAAGAGTTACACAGGTGCAGGATTATGAAGTCATGAGAAAGTATGTAGACAACTTTCAGACAGACAGAGAAATTAAAACGTTTGAAACTGAGCAAGCTAATCAAATGCTCTCGCTTAATAACACACATATATAAATAATACTTTACGCATCGCAGATAGGTACAACCCGAAGGCATGGTTAGCATGAGTGGAAAGGTGGCTGCAGCAGTTGCAATTACGCCAAGGCATATTTTAAAATTCTCAAATCCATGCATCACCTTTCAGTAGTCTGGAAGTCCATCATGCATAAAGCTGAAGAGCTGACTTCTACCAAAGGTCCTTACAGTCAATTACACAGATGTAATGACAAACATTCTCAATGTAGTAGCCCCCCTCATTCTCAAAAATGGTTGAATAGGCCTCCCAACCTAACAAGAAGACTAGAAAAAACTTGGAGCTCAAAGAAGATGACCTCAGAATCCTCAAAGAGCAGAAAAAGAAATACAATGACCTAGTCGAAGTGACAAAGTCCAACTACTTCAAAAGCAAGATTAGAGAAGCAATCAACAGACCTAGAACCCTCTGCTAAACTATATTTTCAAAAATTATTTGCAGAAACAAATAAAAATATAAGTGTTGATCAGCATATCATACCAGAAAGGTCAGTTACCAAGTGGTCATCATGTCAGCCTCTGTGCATTGAGGATCTTAGAAGGATGGCCACTACCATGAAACCATCAGCATACTCAAATGAAGCTCTACCAGCTACTCCTATCTATTCCTGCATGGATGTCATTCTCCCTCTAACCTTCAAAATGTGAATTCATCACTGTCTGAAAGAACCTTTCTAAATGCTCTTAAATCTGGATGAATCACACCACTACTAAAGAAACTGAAGAAACCTAGACCCAGAAAATGTCAATAACTTCAGACCAGGGACCAAGCTGCTATTCATGAGCAAAATCATTGGAAAAGCAGTGGTTGCACAACTAAACTTGCACATTATGACAAACAATCTACTTAACACACACAGTGAGGCTTCAGACCAAAACATAGAATTGAATCCACCACGCTATATCATGACTGCCATCTTTAAAATATTAATTAAAGGCCTTTCTTGTCTGGTAGTACTTTCAGAGCTGTCAGTAGCATTTGACACCATACATTTTCGCTGAACCTCCTATTAGCGAAAATGATCACTGAAGAATTGGTCTTAAATTTCTTCCAGTCATTTCAAAAATCCAGAACCCAGTTTGTAACGCTAGACTCCTTCTAGGTATTATACACCTTAAACTAAGGTGTTAAGCAAGTATCATAATTCTCTCCACAACTCTCTTACGTGTACAAGGAGCCACTGAATGGTAGGAGGAGAAAACAAAGCAATACACTAAAATGCTGATGATACACTGATTTACCTTGGGGCCTCAATCCTTTCAATATTATCAATGTGAAAAACTTCCTAAAAAAATTAGTTGAATGATTGCAGGGCCATAACACAGGCCCCTGCAACCTCTGCAGAGTAGGGAGGCCCAAGCCCTTCACAGGGCCCCCAAAACTTCAGGGGACCCTCCCATTCAGCCCAAGATCAATGAATATCTGTGCAATATGGGAGACTCAGGGGCCCCTCATCACATCCTGCATTGTAATTCCATTATTTTGTGTTAAGTCACTGAATGAATGTCAACCTTTCGTTGAAAAACTGAATCCTAGCAAGACCAAATGTGTCCTTCTTCATTCCAAAAACACTCACGCACCTGTGCATAAATGGCTTGACGCTCTGCTCTTCTTAGGAATTAAAGGTACAATTAACACTGTAGCGAATTTCTGGGTAATATAGGTTAGGAACACATAAAATAGACCTCAATGACCGAAATACTTTGAATGAACAGGATGTCACAAAATGACAAAAGTCTTGAAAGCAACCAATGTATTGATCAATCATCAATCAAACAGGAGTTGTTGAGCGCGGCTAATCAGCCGTGAGGGTATTCAGGCGCTGAGGCCGGCGGGTGGGTCAGTTGAACAGCCAGGTCTTGAGTCCCTTCCTAAACTCTGAGAGAGAGGGAGAGGTCTGCTGGTGGGGGACGTTCCAGTACTTGGCAGTGAGGTAGGAGAAGGAGCGTCCTCCACTGTTGATTCAGCGGATGCGGGGGGTGCATGAGGCAGAGGGAGGGGGAGCACGTGTCTGGAGGGTAGGTGGAAGTTCAAGCATCGGTTGATGTACACTGGAGGGGTTTGTAGGCATGCATCAGCATCTTGAATTGGTATCTCTTCTGGATGGGGAGCCAGAGAAGCTTCTTGAGAAGGGGGGTGATTGTGGGTCCGTTTAGGGCAGTTGAGGATGAGTCTGGCTTCTATGTTCTGAATGGTCTGCAGTCTCTTCAAGAGGTGATTCCGACGTAGAGTGCACTGCCGTAATTCAGCTGACTGGTGACAAGGGCTTGGATGGCGGTTTGTCTGGTGTTGACGGGGAACCATTTGAAGATTTTCTGGAGCATGACAAGAGTGAGGAAGCAGACAGACGAGCCTGTGTTGATGTGGCTTTTCATTCAGAGCTCTCAGCCAAGGATGATGGCATCGTTGTGGTTGTGGTCTTTAGGTGTGGGTCCTAATTTGGAAGGCCTCCAAGAGTCGTTGGGGAGATGCTGTTCCTGAAGATCACCCCCTGAGTTTTGTCAGTGTTGAGGTTCAGGCAGTTATTTATAACCCAGTCGGCGATGCTTGTTATGGATCTGTGGAAGTTGGCTCTAGTGGTTGAGGGATCTTCAGTTAGTGAGAGGATGAGCTGAGTGTAGACAGTGTAGGATATGATGTTCAGTCCATGGGTTCTGATGATGCTGGCCAGGAGGTCATGTAGGGGTTGAAAAGTTTGGGGCTGAAGGGTAAACATTGAGGGATGCCGTAGATAATGCTCTTGGATTTCGAGGTGAAAGGAGGTCGTCGGATCTTCTGAGTTCTTCTGGTGAGGAAAAAGGCGATCCATTTGAGGGCATTTTCTAGGATTCCGATGTGATGAAGCCTCTTGAGAAGGGTGTGTTGGGATACAGTGTCGAATGCTGTGGAGAAGTTGTGCAAGATCAGGGCTGCTGTTTCTACCAGATTGAGGAGGGTTCTGATGTCGTCTGTGACAGAGACGTGGGTGTTGTCGGTGCTGTGGTTCTAGTAGAATCTGTAATGAGAGTTGTCCAGCAGGCTGTTGTGCTCCAGGTGCTCGGTGAGTAGGTGGTTGATGGCTTTTTCTAGGACTTTGGCTGGAAAAGGGAGCAGGGAGAGGAGACAATAGTTCTTAAGCTCGTTGGGGGTCGGCAGATGGTTTCTTAAGATGCGGTTTGACCTCTGCATGTTTCCAATCTTCATGGAAGGTGGCTGTGGTGATGGATGTGTTGAGAATGAAGGTGAGCTCACTGCTGATCTTCTTTCTTCCAGGGTTAAACATTTGGTGAGGACAGGGGTCCATGGGGGATCGTGAGTGGCTGGAGTTCATGATGGCTGTGGTTTTCTCTGCGGTGAGCTGGTCCCAGGTGGTGAGAAGGTGTTCTGGGTGCGTATCTGTGGGAGTGATAAGGGTGTGAAAGTCGGTAGGCTGGGGTTTGAAGTTTTTTTAGATGGCGGAGATCTTGATGTGGAAGAAGTTAGCCAGGGTGTTGCGGAGTTCCTGGGAAGGGGTGATGGTGATTTCAGTGGCAGAGGGGTTGGAGCGGAATCCTCTGACGATGTTGAGGAGATCTTTGGTGTGGTTGGAGCTGGCTTCGATGCAGTTGGTTAGGGTGCTCTTCGTTGTGCCTTTTAAGCGATGGTGGTAAAGGTTTAGGGCTGTCTTGAAGGTGGCCTGGTCTGTGGGGTCATTGCTGGTATGCCATTCCCTTTCTAGTTGCTTGCAATTGCGCTTTGAGGTGTTCAGTTCTGTGGCGTATCAGCTGGCTTGAGAGGTCGATCTCTTGGGTTTGGAGGGTTTGACGGGGGCAACTGTCATCGCAGTTAGTGATCCAGGTAGAGAGTTTCATGACCGCCAGTTCTAGGTTGGTTGCGGTGTCAGAGTGAGAGATGCTGAGGATGTCGGTCCATTGGCTCTCTGACACTTTGCCCCAGCTGTGGTGTGAGTCTTTCACTGGCAGTGAAGATTAACAATTTAACTTACATGTTAACATGGAATAATATTTTGCACATAGATCTAAACCTGAATGATCCGGCCTCCTCAGAATCAGGTCCAGTAGCAGAAGTTCTTTCAAAAAGTCATCAGACAGACCCTTTTTGGCAGGGCCAGGTGATTGGGGGCGCTTGTCAGGCCGTGGCACTTTCCAAGGCTCCCAGTGTGAATACTGCCCCTGAGGCCAAGGGGTGTGGTATGACAACTCATCTCGAGCCATGTTCTTCCCCTCACGGGCCCGAGGAGACAGAAGCCGCTTCTGTAGAGGGAATCACAGAGGAACACAGGGAGAAATCCAAGACTCTAGATTTACAGGTGATAGATATTCCCCTTTCAGAGGTGATTTTGAGGGGATGAATTTGTTTTTCAACAACTGGCGACAGATTACTCAGCACCCATAGGGACTTGAGTCAGTCCAGGGGTACAGACTAGAATTTTATGAAACCCCAATGTAAGTTATCCCCAAAAGAGCTGTATTTTTCCCTAAGCGAACAGGCATTCATAGCTTCAGAGATTCAGACACTCCTAGAGAAAAGGGCATTTGTCTTTCCGAACCACATCCTACGGGTTCAGCAGCCCCATCTTCTTAGTAGAGAAAAAAGGTGATGGCTGGCATTTGATCTTGAATTTGAAGGAATTCAATGCCTGCATTATCTATAGGCATTTCAAGATGGAAGGAATTCACCTATTATGAGATATTCTTCAAGAAGGCAACTGGATGGTCCATTTGGATCTGAAAGATGCTCACTTGAGAGTCCCCATTTTTCCCCCTCACAGGAGGTTTCTCTAATTCCTTTGGCATGGCCGCTGTTTTGAATTCAATGCACTACCCTTCGGTCTCTCATCTGCCCCTGGTGGTTTGCCAAACTGATGAGACCAGTAATGGGAAATCAATGAACAAGGGCAGTACGTCTGATAGTTTACCTAGACAATCTCATTCTGATCAGGCAGTGCTACTTCACCTTTCATGGACCATAGGGCTCTTTCAAGACCTGGGTTTCATTATAAATGAGAAAAAGTCAGTCGTGATGCCCTCTCAACATCTGTAATTTTTAGGCTTCCAGATAGACTCAATTCTGACACAATTGATTCTTCTCTCACAAAAAATATGGAAAATCAAGATAGAATTGAGGTCTGCTATGTGTAACCAGACAGTGTCTTTGAGATCTGTAACCAGGATTGTGGCCTTCTGGCTTCCTCGATTTAGGCTATCTTTCCCGGGCCTCTTTTTTACAATACAAGGCCCAGCAGAGACTAAAGATTCAATATCTGAGGAAGGGTCTGATGTATTCAGAACAAATCACCCTGTCAGAGAAAGCCAGGATGGAGATGACATGGTGGTTAGACCACATGGAGTCCTGGAATGCCAAAGCAATTTTCGGCAATACTCTAGAGATCATTATAGAGTTGGATGCCAGCAGATGGGACTGGGGAGTGAGATGCGGTCCAGTCTCCAAAGGGGGTTGTTGGCCGGAGCTGGAATTAGGTCTCCACATCAATTATCTGAAGCTTCTGGCCATCAGGAGCCTATCCCCCTCAAAGACAGACTGTTGCATCTTGCGGAAAATGGACAACATCTCAATGGTGTGGTATGTCAACAGGCTGTGCATGACAAAATCCTTTTTATTGGTGGAAATTTCCAAGCTTTTCTAGCACTTCTGCTCCCAGCACCGGATCTCAATCACAGCAGAATACCTTCCAGGTCAAAAGAATACAGTAGCATATTGGCAGGCACGCTATCTCAGGGACAACAGCGACTGAAGGCTTCATCTGAAAATCTTCAATTCCATCAACAACCTGTGGGGCCCTTGCAAAAAGGATCTCTTTGCATCCCATCTCAATTGCTAGTTACTGTCTTCTTCAGTTGGCACCGGATCCAAGTGCGCAGGCAACAGATGCCATTTCTCAGTCCCGGGGATATGCATTTCTGCCTTTCATAATGATCCCCAGAGTGCTAGCTCAGGTCAGATGTCAGAAAGCGGAGATCTCTCTAGTGACTCCATTGTGGAAGGCACAACCGTGGTTCCTATAGTTCTGGAGTTGACGTGTGCTCTGCCAGTGAAGATCCCATTTCAGCAGAGGCTATTACTGGATACAGTGGGCCAGCCTCATCCGTTGATATTGTCAAGGCAATTCACGTTGATGGTATGGAATTTGCCCTGATTTTTGCAACAAGCTGCTTTCTACATCAGGCAGGCCTGGTCTGAGAACACCCATAGGCGCTATGCTTCGGCATGGAAGAAATGGTGTGGTTGGTGTCACAGGCAGAGTGTTAATCCCATGGGGGCAGATTGTTGTCTGGTGTTGAATATCTTACCTGATTTGGCAGCCTCAGGGTGGGCTTACAGATCAATTAACTTCAGATCAGCAATTTCGGGAAATCACCTTCCAGTCAAAGGGAAACCCATTGGTGAACATCCTTTGGTGTGCAAACTCATGAGGGGCATTAGGATGTCGAAACCACCACAACCCAGGTACTCAATTTTGTAGGATGTGAATATAGTTCTTCAGTTCTTAGAATAATGGCCAGTGAACATATATTTATTTTGCAAGCAATTTTCTGCTAAATTCACGATGTTATTGTGTTTGATTTCGTGCAAGAGAGTGTCAGATGTCCGTGCCCTATACCTGGCTGGTAGAGTATTCTCCCCGGAGGGGGTTCCTTTTCTATTACTAGACAGGCAAAATCAAATTCCGGACAGCTTTCTTTTCCTGCCTTTCCGAGTAACAAAACATTGTGTGTGGTATAGCGCTTGAAGGAATAAGAGGCTTGTACTAGTGAACTGAGACAAGATTCAAGAGGACAATTGCTTATCGCTTTACAAAAGCCACATAAACCGGTACTAGCGGCAACTTTAGATAGTTGGATGTGTTGGCTTCAAACGGAAGCAGGTATAGATACCTCCACTTTTGGTGCCCACTCAGCTTGAGGCTCTATGGCATTCAAGTTGTTTACTTTTGGTTCTCGACTTGAGGATGTTATGAGGGTGGCAGATTGATCCTCAGAATCCATGTTCAAAACTTTCTATTACAAACTGAGTGTGGATGTGGCATCAGTGGTTGTAGCACAGGTTTAACCAAGCATATTCGGAGCCTCCAGTCTGATGTAGAATAAAACATTTCTAGCTTACGTGTCAAGAATTTTCAATTATTTAAGCACACGGGGCGAGGATTATCCCACGCTGTCATAATTACATATGCATGTATTTCATTGTGATGTTATGATGTTCAGGATATCGTAAGTATATTGCAATGTTATGTTTTCTATACCAACCCTATGTTATTTAGTTTGTTTGAGGATACATCTTATGAGAGCAGAATTTAAGTCTCTCTGTTCTTCGTTTTCAGAAAATGATCAGAAGCGCAGCTGAGACAGGAGTTCTTGGATCAGTCGCAGGTTTTATGATGAACAGACGAGAATGAGGTCCATTCATGGTCGAAGGGCTGGATATCCCGAATATGAGGAGTGGAATCCATTTGGGTTCAGCTGGTCTTCGACACCTCACTGTGGGGAAGAGTTGGTCCTGGATTGACATTTGGGACTTGGTTCAGTTGAATTTGAAAAGATCAGTTCATTGTTTGCAAAGATGTTGATATTTCCGTTATAAAGCAAAGAAAGAGGAATCAAGATGGAGGTGACATTACTTAAAGGGCTAGCTTCATGGTGATTCGAGCATGTGATGTATGATGCAACTATACTGTTAATGAAAAAATGCAGTTTTAAGTTTCTTGGTTGTAATTGGCTGCCTTAGAAAATGCAGTAAATAGAGAGAAGCATAATCCTCCCCTCCGTGTACTTCATAGAATTGAAAATTCTTGATGCGTAAGCTAGAAAAATGTTTATTGTCAGAAACTAATGACATGCCCATTCTATACAAAAAGTAATGAAACAGAACATACACGTGTACCCTCTCTGCCTTAACAGGCTGGGATGTGATGATGCAATATGCCGCCACATCCAATCACGTGATGCGGAAGATGTACAGAGGATGATTCCAAATACCTGGCCTTGCTGAAATGTGCATTAATGTTCAGATTCAGTGCGAGCATTTAGGAACTACCTGCAGACACTGCCCTTTGACGAAGTAAGTAGAGGACACATCATCCTCCTAAATTGAATTCGTTTTGAGCAATTCTAAATAACTGAGAAATTTATTTATTTGCTCCCTGAACGACAACAGTGTGTGACAATAAGGATGTCTTCCCCTAAGTCCCTATGGGACTCGAGAGAGAGAGAAGAAATTATTGTAAGTGCGACTGTGTGCATAGGTTTGGACATGAAAGTGCACACTGCAAGACACACCGAGTGTTCAGTTACAAGAATGTGCTTTCATACATGCCAATAGACCAGATTCAGGTGGGAGACACCCATTTTTTTAAGCAAAATGTTGCTTTATTTGAGTTGTCTCACACCTAAAATTGCCTCTGCTTCAATAGAAGACAATGGGAAAATACTTTCCCATGATTTAATTCAAAATCTCCCACTTTCCTGTTCTGAAATGTTGGCTTGCATGTGTTATGGGAAAAAAGAGATACATATAGATCACAAGGATTTGGTGATATTCTGCCAGTCAAGATACAGAGAATGTTTCCTGACATAAATATTAGTCCGTTCAAGTGTGCATCACACACTTCACAATAGATTTAACCTTAGGTTATCAACTTTTAAGCACTTGCATGAATGTAGCACAAAAGCAAGTTCGCTTTTAAAAAAAAAAAAATGTAAGTGCTTATAACGACCAATGTTTTCCCTCTATCCACAGAACAAAACCGGGGAACCTCTAGTGTGGTTTTTATATATGCATGAATATATCTATGCATGACACAGACAAATGAAGGTACTAAGAGAAAAGTAGAAATCAAAATATTACCACTGGAATCCATGGTCCTGAAGAATGTCGTGTGACCTTTATGGCACACAAGTTGACCTTACCATGTAGACCCATCAACTCAAGAGCACTAATCCACTCTAACACGTCTCTTTTTGCTTTTAACTTTGCTATAGGACCCTAGGATTAAAAGAATACTTGCCAGGGCTACCCAATGGGTTATTTCAATTGATTGAGATGTAGATTCCCTGATCACAAGATCAAAGAGCTCCCTTAATCAAGGTAGAGCCCATTTGGATGTACCTACATTTTGGATGAAAACTCAGTGAAGTAGCTAGGCTACACTTTGGTAAGGAATAATACTACTTGATAAAAACTAGTGTTCTACGAAGTCTAAGATTTTTCCTGTATGGTCTACTGACATGCTCCAACTCTCATGCCAGTCTCTCAACTCCTCCATATTTACAATAATTTGTTCTTATATTAATGGTTTTCTTCAGCGCCTGGAGCTAGCCTCCTCTGGATTAGGAGTCACCCAAAAATTGCAAACTTTATAGCGTACTCAACCAGTCTTGACCTATGAGTAACGTTCAATAGGAATCAAGTCCTCAGTTATGAAATCGGTAAGTGGGCTCAAAGTGACTAACAACACCAATTTAAAATTTAAGACTTGTGATTCTGATTTTTACAGCTTTCAAGCAATGGCTCCTGAACTACAATCCTGAGCATGCCTTACCACAGCTTTCCTTGTGATCCAAAACAAGCATTGCTCCAAGCATAAAAAGTCAGAAGTTAAAAAAAAAAACAGAAAAACATTTAAAAATTTAATATTCAGCATGAATTGCAGTTTTATTAAAAGTCTTGTTAGCTGCCGCCATCTATAAGGGTGTCTCTGCCTGCCTTCTCTCTGGTTTCCACAGCAGTTTTATCAACTTCCCATATATATATTGTAAAGTACAAAAACATCAACTACCGAAATATCATGGTCGAAAATATTACCATTATGATGGCAATTGTATGTATTTAAATGTAAATAACATTATTATAATTTAAAATAAGTTACATTATGTTTAAAAAAATACTATATTTAAAATATATATGTAATGAATAAAAAATACATTTTAATATTAAAATGTAAATGACAATACTTTTGTTATACAAATAAAACAATTCTAAAGTAAAATATATAATTTTACTGACTTATATTGAAGAAGGAAGCTAAATGTATAATCACTATTTATTTTAATAAAATGGTTTACATGTATTCAACTACTATGAATAATATTTTAAAATATATATGTTATACCAATAATATTTTTTTTAAATACAGAAACATGACAAAAATAGAGCATATTTAAAAAAAACACAATGTATAACTATATAAAAGAAATGCAATTATTTGAAACATATATATTTATATATATTATATCCAAAAACAGTTCTAAACAAACATTTAGAAAAACACTCACTCAGGGAGTAGCAGTGCATTAGAGTGTTTATTGTTCCCCATGATGTGTGTCGGCATCAAAGGGCCTTGTTCACATAACAACAATAGTGGCGTGCAGATTTCATATAACAGAATGTTCATCAACTTAGTAAATGGACTAGAACAAATTCCACAATAAGTGCCAACTTGCAGCAGGTGAAAACCACTGTGAGTAACATCGTGAAAAAATGTGGAAATGAAAGTGGAGAACTGAAATTAATTAAAACAATAATACATTACAGTAAATACAAAGGGCAAATAAAGTTCAAAATCTCTTTTTCAAAGACAAAAAATAAAGTCATATGTATCATTCAAGAAGTATGGATTCTCAGAAATATTTCTCACTCATTATTTAGAGACCTTCTCCCTGGCCCGTAATCTATGTTGTATGAATAATTCTTCGAATGCAACTTAACCTCATAATTTCATCCTCCCTGCAATATGCATGATGTAAGTAACAAGTGACAAGCCAGTGAATTAAAAGTGAAACCATTCATGACATTAAGTTATTGAGCGCAGTTTCTACGACAGTCTCAAAACAAAATAGTATGATAATAAAGTGGGCTTTCTATCATTTTCAACAAAGCACCTAGACAAAATACCAATAGAAACAAAAAGGTTTATAAGTTTACTTCAAGCTGCGAACTTCTGAAAAGTGCGTTCCAAACCCCACTCATGAGAGAGTCCCTTCCTCGTCTCCTAAAACATAAAATCATAAAAACATGTTGAAAATTAAGAATAAACTGTATAATCATTAATCAGCGCTAATGTTTCTAAGAGACACGCAAAAAAGTGTTTTTGGATACAGTTTTACTCTACTCCGCTGCCAGTATCAACATTGCCGCGCCGCTGGGTCAGGCATTGTCAATGCAGCTTTTAGGATAGTATATAGGTATACGTTTAAATTTAATATGCTCAAAATGACTTCAAAATTGTCCAGGATAAAGTAACATATAGTAACCTAACTCCAATCCAAAATCATTAAAACTTAAACAAATACAAAATCATTGAAATACACTGTTCTAACTACAATGTCACAAACACTGGGGAAATTGCTTATGTTGTAGTGGTGGGCAATGTTAATGTTCCAACTCGAGTCGAACAAATATTGGTTGATGTACATACATTGAGATTTGAGGGTCAGATTTACTATTCTAACTTGGGTCTACCAAACATTAAGAAAGTTGATACATGGGGCAGCAATGTTACTATTCAAATTAGAGTCTAACAAACACTGGGAATAGTGCATACATGGGGCGAAATGTACTATTCTAACTCTGGGGTAACAAACACTGGGAAAGTGCATAACTGAGGGTTAAGATTTACTTGTCTAACTTCAGACGAACAAGCAACGGGATAGTGCAAACATGAGGGGGGTGGTTTTACTAATCTAACTCTGGTATAACAAACTCAGGGGACAGTGCATAAGCTGTGGGGAGGATGGTCAGATTTACTAAGGTTAGTCCAATTCAACAAGAATTGGGGAAAGTTCATACATGGGGGGAAATGTACTATTCTAGATCCAGCCTCACAAATATTGGAGTTAATGTATGTTGGTGTGAGACAAATTTACTATTGTATCTCCAGTTCAACAAACGCTGGGCAAAGTGCAACCTTTGGGCCTGCAGATTTACTATTGTAACTCCAGTCAAGTAAATACACATCATGATATTTTTTAAAATAACAAATGTATGTAAATAGCACAATTTTTTTCAATGTATTAAATGAATCATATTTATATTTACTGTATCCTTCAAATTCCTCCTCCACATTTAAATAACATGTATTTGTTAAGCACACATTCACCCGAGTGCATCTTGGCGCTCAACAACAGATATTTATTGTTACCCAATGGTACTCATTTTATCATCCTCAGAAGGATTAAAGGCTGAGTGGACCTGCCGGGATTTGAACTTGTTACCAGGAGGTTGAACAATTGACGCATTAGCCCACTGAGCCACCAGACCCAACTTAATTGAGATTGAAATTAATGAACAATATTTAATAGACATGTAAAAAATATAAGCATGCACCCACAATACAGAAAAAAAACTATATATATATATATATTTTCCAAAGAGTCGCTTCAGAGACGAGTCCGCACTCCCAGGCAAGGTAGGTAACAACCTTTATTTGTTAGGCAAGCAGCTTCCCATCCCGTTTCTTGTGTCCTTTTGCCTTACGCGTTTCGGGGAATTCTTTCCCCTTCCTCTGAGGCATCGAGTGAGCAGCTTCCGTTTCTGTATACCTGCCATGTCCCCTGCGTGCTATTTATATCCGCAATTGGCCTCTGGTGTGCCAATTGGCCTCTGGTGTGCCATTTCGCTGCATCAGCATTCCCAATGCACGCTGGGACTTGCAGTGATTTACATATTTTTTTACCCTCCAGTGGGTTTAAGATGCTCACGAACATTTTCAGGACCAAATCAAGCAGCCCTCCATTGAGCCTCCGAATGAGACTCTGCTTGCTACTTAAAAGACCACTGCCACGCAGATCACGGAAAGAGATTTCCTCCGTGCAGACCCCTCGTGTTCAATGGGGCGGTTCGTCGACTCCACGGCCTGAAGCCGCCGTGATACTTATTTTCCAAAGAGTCGCTTCAGAGACGAGTCCGCACTCCCAGGCAAGGTAGGTAACAACCTTTATTTGTTAGGCAAGCAGCTTCCCATCCCGTTTCTTGTGTCCTTTTGCCTTACGCGTTTCGGGAATTCTTTCCCCTTCCTCTGAGGCATCGAGTGAGCAGCTTCAGTTTCTGTATACCTGCCATGTCCCCTGCGTGCTATTTATATCCGCAATTGGCCTCTGGTGTGCCAATTGGCCTCTGGTGTGCCATTTCGCTGCATCAGCATTCCCAATACACGCTGGGACTTGCAGTGATTTACATATTTTTTTACCCTCCAGTGGGTTTAAGATGCTCACGAACATTTTCAGGACCAAATCAAGCAGCCCTCCATTGAGCCTCCGAATGAGACTCTGCTTGCTACTTAAAAGACCACTGCCACGCAGATCACGGAAAGAGATTTCCTCCGTGCAGACCCCTCGTGTTCAATGGGGCGGTTCGTCGACTCCACGGCCTGAAGCCGCCGTGATACTTATTTTCCAAAGAGTCGCTTCAGAGACGAGTCCGCACTCCCAGGCAAGGTAGGTAACAACCTTTATTTGTTAGGCAAGCAGCTTCCCATCCCGTTTCTTGTGTCCTTTTGCCTTACGCGTTTCGGGGAATTCTTTCCCCTTCCTCTGAGGCATCGAGTGAGCAGCTTCAGTTTCTGTATACCTGCCATGTCCCCTGCGTGCTATTTATATCCGCAATTGGCCTCTGGTGTGCCAATTGGCCTCTGGTGTGCCATTTCGCTGCATCAGCATTCCCAATGCACGCTGGGACTTGCAGTGATTTACATATTTTTTTACCCTCCAGTGGGTTTAAGATGCTCACGAACATTTTCAGGACCAAATCAAGCAGCCCTCCATTGAGCCTCCGAATGAGACTCTGCTTGCTACTTAAAAGACCACTGCCACGCAGATCACGGAAAGAGATTTCCTCCGTGCAGACCCCTCATGTTCAATGGGGCGGTGCGTCGACTCCACGGCCTGAAGCCGCCGTGATACTTATTTTCCAAAGAGTCGCTTCAGAGATGAGTCCGCACTCCCAGGCAAGGTAGGTAACAATATACGGATATAAATAGCACGCAGGGGACATGGCAGGTATACAGAAATGGGATGGGAAGCTGCTTGCCTAACAAATAAAGGTTGTTACCTACCTTGTCTGGGAGTGCGGACTCGTCTCTGAAGCGACTCTTTGGAAAATATATATATATATATATTCACTGAAAAAACCATAGGTTTTAGGGACAGTTATAGTTAGTTGGACATTTCACTCGTACAAAACCCGTGAAATTCCCCGTTATAGTTAGTTCAGCTAACTATAACTCGCGCCCCGCAATCACTGCTGATGACGTCACATATTACATCACTCATGACATGGTCAGTGACATCACTGATGACATCACTGATGACATCTCAAATGACATCACTGATGACATCATCCAGTGACTGTGTGTTTCTGTAAAGTTTAAATATTTTTAATATATATAGGAAAAGACGTATTGAAGAATGAGTGGGTGTGTAAGTGTCTGTATGGATGATTTAGTAGGTGCGTGACTGACTCTATAAGTGAGTGATTTAACGTATCTTACTGAATGCATGGGTTAGTGACTAAACTGGGTGAATGTCTGTATCCGTCTGTCTGTTGCTGTGTAAGTGGCTGCATGGGTTTGTGAATAGCTACATGAGTGTCTATATGAGTTATTGATTGGTTGTCTGAGTATCTGTATGGGTGCCTGAGTGTTTGTGTGGGTGGGGTGTGTGCGACTCTGTGCATAGATGTGTGAGTGGGTGATTCACTGGGTGGATGGTTTCAAGAGTGCATCTGTGATAGACTGTATGGGTGGGTAAGTGTGTGTAAGAGTGTGTTAGTGAGTGAATGTATGTCCCAGTGGTACATGTGTGAGTAACTACATATGTGAAAGCCAGTATATATGTGTGTTGGAGTATATAAATAGCTATAAGCGAGAGTGAGTGATTGTGATAGTGGCTGTATGGATGAGTGTGTGCTTGTATCAGTGATTGTATAAGAGCGTAACAATGTGCTAGTAGTTGTATGATTAAGTGAGCTGGTGTGTGTATAACTGTATAGGTGAGTAAATGGCAGTGTGTTTAATTATTTGCATGACTGACTAGATGTGTGAGTACCTCTATGGATGAGTGGCGGTGTTTGAGTGTCTATATAGGAGTAAGAGTGCATATGATAGTCCTGTACTGAGTGACCATAAGTATGAGTGACTGTACAGGTGAGTGAGTGGATGTGTGTGTGTAGACCTAAGAATCAGTGAGTGGGTATGTAGTTATTGGTGTTGGAGTGTCTATAGTTTTGCGAATGGCAGTCTGTAATTTATATTGGGTGTATCAAAGGTTATATTAGGGTGTGAGGAGCTGCATCAGATTATCACGTGGATGATGTCATCAGTGATGTCATTTGAGATGTCATCAGTGATGTCATCAGTGATGTCACTGACCATGTCATGAGTGATGTAATATGTGACGTCATCAGCAGTGCATTGCGAGGGCGCGAGTTATAGTTAGCTGAACTAACTATAACGGGGGAATTTCACGGGTTTTGTACGAGTGAAATGTCCAACTAACTATAACTGTCCCTAAAACCTATGGTTTTTTCAGTGAATTTCAAAGGTTTTTTAAATGCTAATTTGTAACTATAACATATCTGAAACCTATGGTTTTTTCAGTGAATTTCAAAGGTTTTTAAATGCTAATTTGTAACTATAACTGTCCCTAAAACCTATGGTTTTTTCAGTGAATTTCAAAGGTTTTTTAAATGCTAATTTCTAACTATAACGTGTCTGAAACCTATGGTTTTTTCAGTGAATTTCAAAGGTTTTTTAAATGCTAATTTGTAACTATAACGTGCCTGAAACCTACGGTTTTTTCAGTGAATTTCAAAGGTTTTTTAAATGACATTTTTTAAATGTATTAATTTTTATATTAATTTTTTCATACTGATTTACTACATTTTTAGAAACAATTTCTTTTACATATTTTATTTTTTAAATTACATTGTAATTACATTATACATTACATTTCAAAAAATACTTTCTCAGAATGAATTACTTTAGTTTAAATACTTTGCACATAGGCAATAGACTTTTAAGTACAGTAGTTACAGTTGTTGCAATGGGCAACACATTTTCAAACACAATGCAACTTTCAGCTCAATGTGAATTTCTAGTTAAATGCAATTAGTTACTTTATGGATTACTTTTCTAACCACAGGACTGGATCCTAGATTCAGTCCTGGTACATCTCCTGTAAACAGTTGAGTAAAAGCGTTTTGGTTACAGTCGTGATTTTTAAGGAATATTATTGTATTTTAAAAGTTGACACTTAGAAACTTTTTCTCATAGAATCACCAATGTTATCCTATGGAAGGAAATTCACTTAGCAGGTAAAAACTGTTATCATTACTTTTTCTTACTCAGTGTTGGATCCTGGTTCCAGCACTGGTGCATCTCCTGTAAACAGTTGAAAGAATGCGTTTAAGTCATACAGGCGATTTTTAAGGAATATTTGTAGTTTGTGAAAATCGACACTTTGAAACTTTTCTGCTGAAAACCAGACAATGGATTCCTATGGAAGAAAATATAAGTTACTGGTAAGTACGGTTAAAATTACTTTTCAGGACCAGTACTGGGCTGAAAGATACAGCACTGAGGTCTCTCCTTATAACAGGTGAGTAAATCGGAATTCGTATTTCGGCTGATTTTAGAGGAATATTTGTATTTCAAAAATCGACACTTAGAAACTTTTTCAGCAAAAAGCAGGCAATGATATCCTATGGAAGGAAATTCAAGTTACTGGTAAGTACGGTTAAAATTACTTTTGAGGATCAGTACTGGGCTGAAAGATGCAGCACTGAGGTCTCTCCTGATAACAGGTGAGTAAATCGGAATTCGTATTTCGGCTGATTTTAGAGGAATATTATAAAGTTCCAAAACTCCACACTTAGAAGAATTTCCAAGTGAAACCAGTCAATGTTAGCCTATGGAAGGAAATTCAAGTTACTGGTAAGTACGGTTAAAATTACTTTTCAGGACCAGTACTGGGCTGAAAGATACAGCACTGAGGTCTCTCCTTATAACAGGTGAGTAAATCGGAATTCGTATTTCGGCTGATTTTAGAGGAATATTTGTATGTTTCAAAAATCAACACTTAGAAACTTTTTCAGCAAAAAGCAGGCAATGATATCCTATGGAAGGAAATTCAAGTTACTGGTAAGTACGGTTAAAATTACTTTTGAGGATCAGTACTGGGCTGAAAGATGCAGCACTGAGGTCTCTCCTGATAACAGGTGAGTAAATCGGAATTCGTATTTCGGCTGATTTTAGAGGAATATTTTAAAGTTCCAAAACTCCACACTTAGAAGAATTTCCAAGTGAAACCAGTCAATGTTAGCCTATGGAAGGAAATTCAAGTTACTGGTAAGTACGGTTAAAATTACTTTTCAGGACCAGTACTGGGCTGAAAGATACAGCACTGAGGTCTCTCCTGATAACAGGTGAGTAAATCGGAATTCGTAGTTCGGCAGATTTTAGAGGAATATTTGCACAATGGTGAAGGGAGGGGGCGGGGCCTGAGGTGACATCTGTGCAAACGCGCCCCGTGGCGCGTTTTAAGTTGGGGAATTAAGTCCCCTTGAATCATGAGGGTCCCTACGGGCCAACTAGCCCACCAGGAACCTCCAGTATGCGCCAGGGGCTGCGTTGCAGAGATGTGTAGAGAGGCCACACCTCTTTACACCTCTCTGCAACGCAGCTCTGTGGCGCTTTCTGGATGTACCTGTTGGGCTAGTTGGCCCCCAGGGACCCTCAGGATTGAAGGGATTTAATTCCCCATCTTAAAACGCGCCACGGGGCCTGTTTGCACACATGTCACCTGAAGCCCCGCCCCCTCCCTTCACCATTGAATCCTGAGGGTCCCTGGGGTGCAACTAGCCCACCAGCTACCTCCATTAAGCACCACAGAGCTGCGTTGCAGAGAGGTGTAAAAAGGGGCGTGGCCTCTGTACACCTCTCTGCAAGGCAGCCCCCTGGCGCATACTGGAGGTTCCTGGTGGGCTAGTTGGCCCCCAGGGACCCCCAGTATTGAAGGGGAATTACTTCCCCATCTGCAAACGCGCCAGGGGGCGCGTTTGCAGAGTGGTGAAGGAAGGGGGCGGGGCCTGCGGGCCCGATCGTTTTTTTTTTTTTTTTTTTTTTTTAAACTTTGGGGAGGGGGGCTGCGTGGCCCCCCTCCCGGGCCACTTATGGCCCTGGGGACCCCATCCCCCGGGGCCTGGCCTCACGTTGGAGACTGTGGGGGGGTCCCCAATCCCCCCACAGTCCCAGGCTTTTCCACATGGGGAGCAGCTAACATGCTGCTCCCCGTGTGGAAAAGCAATTGGTTTGCATTTTGAAAGAGAGAGCAGGTTTCCTGCTCTCTCTTTCAAAATGCAAACCAAGTTTGCTATGACAGGACGGGAGCCCGGGACACTGCAGGAGCCGGCCCTGGGGGGTGGCGGTCCCCAGGGCCATCAAGGGCTCCAGGAGGGGGGCCGTGCGGCCCCCCTCCCTACATTTTGAAAGCCCCGGGGAGGTGGTGGTCCCCGGGGCTTGGGGGTCCAAAACGGACCCCCATTTTTATTTTTATTAGTGCCCCGGGGAGGTGGTGGTCCCCGGGGCGTGTGGGGGGGGCTGGCAGTTTTTTTATTTAAATAAAAGAAGCCCCGGGGAGGTGGTGGTCCCCGGGGCTGCGGGAGGGCTCAGAGCACCATTTGAAAAATAAAGCCCCGGGGGGGTGGCGGTCCCCGGGGCTTGGGGGCCCTTTGAGGCCCCCATACATAAATTGAACACCCCCACCATTCCCCCGGGACTTGGGCCACCCGGGGCAAAATGCAATCGAAGCGCGGAGACCAGCGCTTCGATTTTTCCGGCAGGATTCGCGCACCCTGAGCGCATCCTGCCGATTTAAAAAAAATATATATATATATTTTTGCCCAGGGGGTCCTTGTGGGACCCCTGAGCAGACCTAGGGGTCAGTGTGTTTCTACCCTGCCCCCTTTGTGCGCTTTGCGCACTTGTTTCTGTCCCTCGGTTCTACCGAGGGACAAAATGGCTGCCAACATTTCCTGAATCGGAATGTTGACAGCCAGCTGACAGCCAATTAACATGCAGCTCGTGATCGGGACGGTGCGCGCAGGGTGCGCTCAGGGTGCGCGAATCCTCCGTGCCCATAGATATATATGTACTTTTACTTTTGATTTTCTCAGCAACTACTGAACGGATTTACACCATTTAACAAAAAGGGTTCTTTCTGAACCAAGAACTACCTCTTTGCCAAATTTGGTGTAATTCCGTTCAGTAGTTCGGGCTGTAGCCGTGTCTAAAGTTTCCTATGGAAAAATGAATGGGGAAAACGCGTTTTGGGACCCCCCTTTTTCTCGGCCCCCGCTTGACGAATCCCCCGAGACTTTCAGGGTAGGAGCGGACCGGAGCGCCCCACAAAGTTTGAAAATTTTGCGAAGATACGTCAACCGGCAAGAGAGTTATTTCAAATAGAATGTCGCGGATTTCCTATGGATAATAGGTTGTAACTATAACTATCTACTGGCGACCGCCAGTAGATTATATATATATATATATATATATATATATATATATATATATATATATATATATGTTTAAAATAGTGTTTCCCAATTTGGAGCTGTGACCCAATTTTTGGTGGGTTGCAAAAGGTCAAGCAATACCTAAAGATGTATTTAAATTCAGTATTGATCTTGTCACATTGCATGCGCTTCAAATACAGAGGTCAAATGTCAGGCTATGTATTCTGATAAATTACTACTTATTTTGTAACATGGGGATTGTTGTTTACAAACTCCTCTCACTTTGCAGTCAGAGAAAGAAAATTAAAGTGAATTATGTGACAATCTTTCTGGTGTACAGGGAGTGTGAAAGGAAAGCCTGTAGGATGTCATTTTTTGGAACACACAAGAACATGTATATACCTGTAAATTAACTTTACACATTCAGCAATTTGGAAGTCAAAAATGAAGCACGTTGTTTTGTAATTCTGAAGTTTGATGGGAACAAAGATTTTAACAGGATCAAAATAAATCAAGACACTTTACATGCTGATGCACAAATGATGAATATTCACTAAAACCAAATTTTCACACATTATAATTTAGGTGCAATATAGTTTTATCAGAGTGAAACTATATGCTTGTGCACAAGTAGTGGTCATTTTTAATTGAAAATCTGCTATCTGTAAATGACAATGAGCTACCAGACAATGTTTTAGTTACATTAAAAAATCGCCCACCTCATGTTCATTAAAGCTAGGTGAGTATCCAAAGTTTGTCGTCCTTAAAATTGGGTCACGGTTTTAAAATAATTGGGAAGAACTGGTTTACAAAAACACATAAACAAAGTTTAGAAATTAAAATTATTCAACCGTACAAAAAAATATTATCCAAATAAGAAAAAAGCAGAATGAATTTAACAATAAATAAATATTGGGTACTATATATTCTATGTAAACACTACCCACCCAATGCCCAAATAAACCACATAATCTGAAATTAACATTTCTTTAATTATTAAAAAAATACTTAAACATGTAAGCAAATAAATTAAAAAGTATAACACATTGATCAATTAACATTAATTACACTACAGACCCAAGCCCTCAATAAACCCCTACATTTAGAAGGTATTAAACATTTTAGATTGTTCTAAAATATGTAAAGAAACAAAATAACAAAATATTCAATTAACATTAATTTTAAATTAAAAAACAATATCCACCAAATCACCAATAAACCCAAAAGCCAGAAAATGTATATTACTGAAAAATCATTGAATTCAACATTTAAGCAAAAGAAATAAATACATAAAAAAAACCATTATGCAATACAACACAGCAACATAAAACAATTATACTATAGGACAAAATAATGTAAACATTATTGCAAAATAGTTAAAAACTTAGATTTAATACTTATACTTAGATTTGATATTTTTGTCTACATTGGTTTCTTGATGTTCCACTAAAATCCTCTGGGTTATTGTCAAAAACCTTTAGATGATGGGTGCACTTTTGCTAATTTCCCTCAATAACATCCTCCTCGTGAGATGTTGTCCTATATAACTATGTCCTTCGCACCAGTCACCATTATCAACCTGCCCCACAATTTACTCTACTTCAGATAAATGTAGGTGCCGTATATTGTGGTCCACATAATAAAAATACAAACATGGGTATTCAAAAATGTTCTACTGGTGATTTCTGCTCCACACAAGTGAAACAGGAAACTAAAAATGTAAGGATAAGATTTAAAGGAAATGGGGAATAAGGGAAAGGAAAGGAGGGGTAAAAAGATCAGCAGTGAGCAGCAGGGTATGTAAATTGGAGAATCAGGGTACTTGGAGAAGTGACAGATCTCAGTCCACATTACACTTCTCTGAACTGGGCAAAAGCCTCAGTTGGAAACAGGTGCCTGTTGAGGTCCATCCTTTACACTGCACTATCTTCTAGCTAGCAGTCCTTGACACAGCACCCAGTGCTGTGCACAAATGCTGTTTCTCCATATTGTGCAAATGGGACATTTGTAGACCAAACTCCAAAAGATTTTTAAGTCAGCAAAATACATGCAAAATGCTCATTGCGACTTCTTGTACTAAGTGAGCTTAAAAAAAATAATTGGCTGACTATCATGCAACATGGTACCCTCAAAGTGGAATACTTTGCATATCTTAAAAAGTTACATGACCCCCCCTCACCAACATAGTCCGATCTTACAGCTTAGAAATCATTTCTTCTACTGACAATACCCAGCAGATTATTTCCATCTCTGATAACATTACAGCTACCCAAGCTAGCATCAATGTCTGAATGCTTTAAGTCTCAGATTGGACGGATGCAAAACAATTGGCTTAAGTGGAACAGTGATAAAAATGAAGTGATGCTCTTCCGCAAAACTACTTCTTACTGGACTGGATGCTGTTGGTCCTTGAAGCTGTTGGACTCCCCTTATCACAGCAACATTGCAAGAAATTAAGGTATTCTGCTAGACAGCAACCTGTCCATGGTTGACCAAATCAGTTCAGTCTCTACATCTGATTTTTGCATTCTGAGAATGCTTTGCAGAGACTTTAGATGGATCCCCGTTGCATCACATAAAACTGAAACCCGAGCCCTTGTGACTGGCCAACTTGAATATAGTATTGCTCTATATGTCTGCCTTCCAACTTATCTGTCCAAAAGACGCCAAATTATCCAAAACCCAGACATTCGGTTGGTCCTCAACCTGCCTGCTTGGGCCCCCATATCTCCTCATCTCAACTGACTACCTGTCCAGTAAATGGCTCTTTACAATATTCTTTGCCATGCCCTCAAAGCACATCATAACACTGGCCTATGGTACCTTTCTAATAGAATCTCTTTGCACCAACCCAATTGGTTTCTCCATCCATTCCTGCAGTACATGGCCGTTGTTCCTCGCATTCATCTCCCCAGATTTGGAGGATGTTCCTTCTCTTTTGCCGCAGCTACTTTTGGTGCCCCTATCTTACCCTGCTGATTGGAGAAGATGTCTGCAGCTCACAGCCTTAGATCCAGAATGGGCCCTAACTTGCTGCTTCCAAGCTGGAGGAAAGCTCATGATGAGGCAGATTCTTGAGCATTCAGGGCGTGCTTCACTTGAATGCATTGCAAGCTACTATGAGGCAAATCCCAGTCTGTGGGACTTTTAACAGAGCTGCAAATCTGTACCTTTTCAGAGAATATTTATTAGATGCCCTAGGACCGGATAGTCATCTTACATTTTAGTCATCTTGGAGTCGTGCGACAATGCTGCTGAAGCAGCCTAGGGGATGCATGGCTCCATGTCTTATATGTGACACAGAGCATGGGCATAGCTTGCAGAAAGAGGAAATGTACTAAAGAATTAATGGATTTCATTTTAGTGTTATTAGTGCTTATTGATGGCTGTTTAACCCTCCTCAAAATGGGCCACCATGTTCCACTTATTAGTATTCATGAACCATTTGTCCAATTAAAAAATCCTAAATACTTTGTAGTGGTGTGAAAATGAAGCAAATTATTTGCACAATTTCTGATGTGCATGTAAGACACACTAGGGCAAATTGATTTTTCTCTCATGGACATAGCCAAACAAGATTTTTTCAAGAGGACAAAAAAGGATGAAGCTGATGGCAAACCATTGCTAAATGTAAATAACACATTCATTGCTTATGAGTACTTTTCAACTTGGAATCGTGTTAGGTGGGGAGGGATCGCGCAAACTTAAATAGGAGTGAAAATAGGAAGTCCTTTATTGAAAATATGTTTTCTGTTCGGGTAATCGGGACAAGGTTTTGTGCATGGATTCCATTTGTGTGTTCCTCTTTCATTCTCTCTGGTGATACCATTTCTTTTCTCTGTTACCTTCTATTATGCTTTTTTTGCTCTTTTCTTATCTCTTTACTCTACTATCTCTCAGGGCTCATATCTGTCGAGTATCTTTTAGTTTTCCTCAAATTGATTCTCTTGCTTGTCTTATTTCTAATAAACCAAAAGCTTTACAGTTCCAACTTTCTTACACTAGTTAACTCAAAGTCTTCTTTAGCTTAAGCAGGGAAAAAAATACTCAACTTTTGAAAACTAAAATATCCCAAAATAAACGGATATACCAAGCCTCCCTCTAATGTCCCTCCCTTTCTAAACCCATTTCTCCGTAACGCCCACGCCATCCCCGTACCCGTACGCTATCCTGGTCAAGCCAAGCTCCCCTGTGAGCATGGCTGGGGCTGGGCACCTCTCCACTCCCTCTGACACGTGGGAGGCACTGTGGCTAAAGGGTAGTCTTTCAATGTCTCTGTCCAGTTTCACTTCTGTTTTGGAGTCGCTGTAATCCTGTGGCCAGAAGGTACGGCGTGCAGCTCCCTTGTCTCTCCCGCTCCGGTGTCTCCCTCACCTCCCAGGTGCTTTTGAATATTCGCCAACAATGGTCGGTGACTTTTGGTTCTCTTCCTTCCATCTGTGGCGATTATTCCCTCCATTCCTTGCCTCTTTTTACGCCCTCCTCCTTGTAATGTTTTTCTTGTCTTTCTTCTTCAATGTCTGTCATTAGTCTTTCTTTCCTCTGTCCTTGTTCCTGTGGGAAAAGCAGGAGTCCGTTTTTAATGTTTGTACACCTTAACATTTGTTCTAACGTTGGTCCTTATTTCTCCTGCTGTTTAGAGAGGATCGAGAAGGACCCTACACAGCATGTTGACAGAGTAATTGGTAAGTATAGAATCTACCCGTCTCCTCACAAACCCCCTCCATTTGGTTTTTCTGCTTGAGAAAAACAGAGCAACAGGAACAAAATCTGCATTGATATGATCCTTTCTATGTTGGAACTTCAAAGGAATAGGTTGTAGGGAAATGAACCATCGCAAGACCCTGTGAGTCCCTTGTTCCTATATATCCAGGTAAGTGGGGCATTATCATTATGAAGGATAAAGTGGCATTCTTCAAGATAGTAATTGAGCTTTTCAATGGCCCACTTAATGGCCAAGCATTCCTTCTCTAAAGTAGGATAGTGAAGTTCCCTCGGAAACAATTTCCAACTAATGAAAAGGATGTGATTCTCTGTGTTTTGGTAAATTATCTGGGAGAGAATGGCTCCTAGTCCTACATTAGAAGCATCAGTGTGTTAAATAAAAGGTTTTTCAAAGTTAAGAGATTGTAGAACTGGTTTGAGGAGACGACCCACTTTAAATCGGTGCAGGCCTTTAGGGTGGACTTGGGAGGGTTAGTGTATGCATGGTTTTCCTCGGACTTCTTTACCAAATCTGTAAGAGGTGCAGAGAGGTGTAAGTAATTTGGGATAAAAGTTCAATAATACCCCTGAAGTCCAAGGAAAGCCCTCATTCCTTGTTTATTCTTAGGAATTGGTACTTCAGATATAACTTAAACTTTTTCCTCCTGAGGTTCAATAACACCACTACCTAGAAAGTATCCCAAATATTTAATCTTACCACGAGCTATTTTCAAAATCTTGAAGTTGACATGCAGGCCAGGTTTTTAATGACAGCAGTTTTATGTTTTATTATGACCCCTGGTACGGTGATTATAGCATGAGCAGTCAGAAGGGTTCTACCCAAAATACTGAAGATAGTGGAAAAAATGTGCAGATGTTAAAAATTGGGTTTCTGGTTGGCAGATGTATGCACCCTGTCCAAGCAAGAACAACAATCCTAGTCAGGGTAAGTCACAAACACACCCTAAATTAACCTGTGCTCTCCCCCTGGTAGCTTGGCACATAGATGTAAGGCTTAACATAAGAGGCAATGTCTAAAGTATTTGTGCAACAATTCAAATATTAAAACAGTGAAAACATCACACAAAAAGATACCAAACCTGAATGGAAATATAGAGCTTAATTTAATGAGCAAAACAAGATTAAAAGGACAAAAATCCAATAAGTACAACCGGAATTTTGATTTTTTAAAGAATAAGCTGAGATATAGTGCTTAAAAGCATAAAGCGCCAACCGGGGCTGTCTGGTCAGCTAGACTGGGTCAAATCCAAAAGTTCAGGCCAAACGTGATGGAGCGTGGGTCAGATACAGGGACCAGCCTTGGCCCGCTGCAAAGTAAATGAGATGCGTGGTGCAGAGGAGGGGATGCATCATTGACGATACATAAAGTGAAGGCGATGCATCGGCTCTTAGCTGTGCAAAGTTGATGATGCATCAGAAATGGTGTTGCTACACCGTGAAGGCGGTGATGGGTCGGAATCGATCCTAGCAACGCCGGCGATGGGTTCAAAGTTGTAGAGATGCTCCGGTTCCGAGTAGCTGTGTCGAAAGCAATTGGATTTTGCTGGAGCAGCACTTCAGACTTACTTCCAAGAGTCCAGGACAGGGTTGGCCCCACTTGGCAAGGCAGACTCACAGATGGCAGAGTCCAGGTGCTGTAGCAGTGTGGCTGGAAGTCTTTGATGTCCCTGAGACTTCAGAACAGGAGGCAAGTCAGCAAGTCCTTGGAGTCACTCTGGTTCTGGGTTCAAGTGATGTGGTTCCAGTCCTTCTCACCCTGGCAAGGAGGGCAGCAGGTCAGCACAGCAAGAATGCAGTTCCTCCAGAGCAGCAGTCCAGAAGAGTGGCAGTCCTCAGCAACACAACAGTCCTTCTTCCTGGCAGAGTATCCACAGGTCCAGAGGTATATTGTAGTGGTAGGGTCAGAAGTTCAGTTCTTATACCCAGTGGTGCCCTTAAAGTGGGGCGGACTTCAAAGAGAGGCTTTGAAGGGCACATAGGTACTACCTTCCTGCCCTGACTCCAGACTCACTACAAAGGGTTTGTTGGACTTGGCATTTTTGAAAAGTTTATCCCCTGACTTTTTGCTCTTTTGGCCTCCTGTTTTTGACCTCGATTTTGCTGGTTTAGTGTCTCTATACACTTTTTCATAGCTATTCAGTGCTAAAGTGCAAGTGTTCTTACTGTAACTTGCGTTATGATTGGTTTTCCATGATTGGCATATTTGATTTACTAGTAAGTCCCTAGTACAGTGCACTGTGTGTGCCCAGGGCCTGTAAATCAAATGCTACTAGTGGGCCTGCAGCACTGGTTGTGCCACCCACACAAGTAGCCTTTCAAAGGTGTCTCAGACCTGCCACTGCAGTGTCTGCATGCACTGTTTACTCCCATGTCGACCTGGCAAGTGCACCTTCTTGCCAGGCCCTAACCTTTTCTTTTCTTACATGTAAGGCACCCCTAAGGCAGGCCTAAGGTAACCCTGTGGGCAGGGTGCATTGTATGTGAAAGGTGAACATGTGCTGGTGTGTTTTACATGTCCTGATAGTGAAATACAGCAAATTTTATTTTTCACTATTGAAAAGCTGTCTTTCCCAAAGCTGATCATTGGAGCTGCCTTGTAACATTTTACAAGTGTAACTTCCATTTTGTAAAAGATAGAGAAATGGAGTTTAGGTCCCCTGAGCTCAGAATTTAATAACACATCTTTTAGTAAAGGTGTTTTTTAAATTGTGTGTTTGAAAATGCCACTTTTAGAAAGTGGGCATTTTCTTGTTTAACCATCCTGTGTGCCTCTGTCTGTTTGTGTATTCACTGTCTGGTTTTGGAGTCACAGGAGCTGGGGATGTACATTTATTCTAGACATTCACCAGGGGGTTGAGCTGTGTCCTGCCTTTCCTGGGTGACTCATAGCCAGGCTGAATCGACCTTTCTGCATTTAGAGAGGTGGAAGGAGTTTTCACTAGCACCTAAATAGGCTGTGTCTGCTCTGCACAATGCTGTCTCCACCTCCTGTATTGAAGCTGGACCAGGAAGGACAGAACTGGTTTTTACTGAGCTCAGAGACTTTTGCTACCTAAAACTTCAAAGGGAAAAATAGTAAATATTGCGGTCCTGACCCCAGAATTTTAGAACTCTTTTGGACGGAGGATCTGCCAAGACGCTCCATGTTGGCATCGATGTCGCTGCCTGCACTGTGGCCTGGGGGCACTGCTCGTAAGTTACACGATGCACCGCCCTGTCCCACACCTCAGCCTCGGCCGACAGACGCCGGCGCCATCAACTCCAGATCATCTACTGACGACAGTGCTTCAGCAACAATGATGCAGCTGCTTGCACCATTACCTGCCAGCACAGCGACGAGCACCACCCCACTTCGCACCACAGCCCTGATCTCACCAACGCCGCTGCATGCTGTCACTGAACTCCTGCCTGCACAGCGACCTAAGGCCAGCGCACGCCGCACTGGTCCACTTTGCACCTTAGCCCCGACACCTGCTGAAGCTGGCACTCCTGACTTCAATCTCACAGAGTTTGATCTGAAATGCGTGTGACTTCAGGGGTTCGACGACTCCTGTATTGACCTCCTGGACTGATGCCTCAGGAAACCGGTCTCAGGATGCTTTTTTCCAGTCCAGGGAAGACCTGGCTTGGAAGTTCAGGCTGGACTGTTCCCATGAGGAGCAGGGTCAAGACTGATTTGCATATAGCTGGGTCTGAACTGCGGTGGCAAAGTGAGCTAAAGAACGTTGATGGATTCAACCCAGATCTGTGCCTAGGGGTGAGTGTCTGAAAAGTTTTACCACTCCATCCATCATCTCTTTGTGTTTGCCTGGCCCTTACTTGGACAGGGTACAAACCTGCCAACCAGAGACCCCCAATTCTAACAGGGTTAAACAGTCCTTTGTGTTAAGATAAAACACAGCCTATTCAAGTGTAAGTGTGAGGTTGTGTTCAGCCCCTCCCTCCCATCCTGCCCAGGATGTCCCATCAGGATTTGGATGGCCCATCAAGTCACTCCTAACTCCCCTTTGTGTGTGGCAGTCTAGAGAGAATGCACATAGCCCAGCTGTCACCCACTCCAGTCCTGTTTTGGAGACAGGCAGCAAACACACAGAGCTAAGACCGTAAAAATGCCATCTTTGTAATTGTAATTATAAATTTGATTTTACCATAAAAGAGTATTTATCATTAAAATTCCATAGGTACTAAACTTGAAAGCTCTACCTCCTTCCAATTTGGTATTACAGCTTATTATATGTAACAAGGAATCCCCGATGTTAACCTATGAGACTGTGTTTCACAGTAGTGAAAAACAGATTTGGGAGTTTTTCATTACTGGGACATGTAAAACTTAAAAAACACATGTCCTGCCTTTTTATTACCCTGCACCCTGCCCTATGGGCTACCTAGGGCTTACCTTAGGGGTGACTTATATGTAATAGAATGGGGTTTAAGGCTTGGCAGGGGGTTTTAAATGTCAAATGGACATGGCAGTGTAAACTGCACAGACATGCTCTGCAGTTCTCAGGTCTGAGATATGTTTTCAAGGGCTACTTAAGTGGGTAGCCCAATCAGTGCTGCAGGCCAACTAGAAACATTTAATATACAGGCCCTGGGCACAGGTGGCACACTTTACTAGGGATGTATAAGTACATTAAATATGCCAATTGTGGAAAAACCAATGTTACCATGTTTTAAGTAGAGAGCACATGCCCTTTAGCACTGATTAGCAGTGGTAAAGTGCACAGAGTCCTAAAGCCAACAAAACTAATTCAGCAAAAAGGGGAGGAGGAAGGCAAATATTTTGTGGTTGACCTTCAGAAATGGCCATTTCCAACAGTAGGTTATGTAATAATACTTGTTTTGGTGTCAGACCAAGAGTATCTCGTACAGAAAGGTCCTCAATGGTACTTTTGGGTAGGGACTCAGAGTTTATAAAGTTAACCTTGTGAGGAAGGGTTCACAGCCATTTCTTTTGAAGATTGATATGGTAACTTTGCGTGCATGTCCGTGAGATTTGTAATTTGTATGTGAGCTTCCCTATCTTCTCAATTATTTTATAGGGGCCTTGCCATTCTGCTTTAAGTTTATTGTCACTAGAGGGTAGCAGTACTAAAGCCTACTCTACTGCATTCAATTCCCTCCACTTAGTGCCTCTGTTGAAATAATACTGTTGTTTCTTTTGGGATTGATCTAATTCTGTCCTGCCAAATTCCCGTAGTTTCCCTAATCGTTTTTTGAGTTGAAGAGCATACTCCCAAAGAGTTTTATTATCCTGGGATGTTTCTTCCCAAGGTCCGGTTTCCTGTGTATAAAGTGTGGGCTTTTTGATGCAATTAACTTCCATAGATTCTTCATCTATTTTTTTTGTCTTACAGAATCTGGCTATGTGCCCTATTTCCGCATTCAAAACATTGTGGTCTGATATTCCCTCCTAAACCCTGTGGAGGAGCTCTGGAGGGTGGAGGTTCAGTTTTACATGGTGTGGGTTTTCTTGGAAGGCAGGAGGAGCTGGTGGGCGGATTGGGTTTCCCAATTGTTGTGGGTTCATAAGTACTCCTGGTATTCTGCACACAAAAGAAAGAGTTGCCAATTTCCATGACATTCTCCAGAGTTAGTCCAGCATGTTGTCTTAACCACCTCTGGGTGCGACCTGGAATAGTTTCAGGGAACTGTTCCAAGAATATCTTATTCATGATTTCCTCCTTGGTACTCTCATCAGAGTTCAGCCATTTATTGATAACCTCCTTTTATTTAAAAAAAAAAGACACTTGGGGGTATCCCTTGAGTTGTCTCTCTCCTTCCGAAAGGTTATGCTATAACCCTCCTCATCCATTCCCATTCATTTTAAGGTCATCCTGACGACTTCCTGGTATGGAGTATCTCCTGTGGCGTTAGTAGCTTGAGCTTCCCCTACTAATAACGAGGCAAGATAGTAATTCCACCTATCATCGGGCCAGCAACTGACCTTAGCTACCCTTTAGAAATTTATAAGAAAGGTGGTTGCATCTTTCTCTGGACCTAGACCTTGAGATATTCTAGTGGTTAGCTGTAATTGGCTTTCAGATAACTGATGCAACTGGTTGGCTTGTAGTTTGAGCACATCCTGGAAGATTCCTCTCTCTATATCAGAGGATTTGATGTACCGCTCCGGGACCCATTCAGGTTTTTGTTGTCCCCTACAAGTCAGTGGATGATATTCTCCATCTTGTTTCAAACTTCTGACACCACGTGTTAGATGGGGACGAATCGCACATGCTCGAATTGGGGTGAAAATAGGAAGTCCTTTATTGAAAGTATGCTTTCTGTTTGGGACAAGGTTTTATGCATCTATTCTTTCAGTGCAGTCCTCTTCTGTCCTCTCTGGTGACACCATTTCTTTTCTCCTTCGCAGGGCCTTCTCCTCTGGAACCAGATGCCTCAGACAAGAACAAAGAGACCACTGGTAAGTATGTATTCTCTTTTATTGATGTCTGACCTTTGTCTTTCCTTTGGTTTTTTTTCTCTGGTCTTTCCTTCTATTATGTTTATTTTGCTCTTTTCTTGTCTCTTTACTCTGCTATATCTCAGGGCTTGTATCTGTTGGGTATCATTTAGTTTTACTCAACTTGATTCTCTCGCTTGTCTCGTTTCTAAAAAACGAAAAGATTTACAATTCTACATTTCTTATACTAGTTAACTCAAAGGCTTGTTTACCCTAAGCAGGGAAAAATGCTCTTCTTTTGAAAACTCACATATACCCAAAAAAACGAACTGACCTAGTCACCTTCTAAAGTTCCCCCCTCCCTCCACTCTTCTCTCCGTGACGCCAATGCGATCCACATATATGTGCACTAATCTGGCCTTAGCCACACCCCCTGTGAGCATGTCTAAGGCCGGGCGCCTCTCTGGTCCCTGTCTCACTTGGGACGCACTGCGGCTGAAGTGGTAGCCTCCCAATGTCTAAGTTCAGTTCCACTTCTCTTTTGGTGTCACTGTCGTCCAGTGGCCAGAAGTTTGGCATGCAACTCCCTTGTCTCTCCATCTCCGGTGTCTCCCTCACCTCCCGGGTTACTTCAGTGATCAGCCAACAAAATTCAGGGAGTTTTGTTTCTCCTCTTTCCACCTTTGGCAATCTTTTTCTCTGTTCTCTGTCTTTTTACGCCATCCTCCTCGCACTGTTCTTCTCTTTCTTCTTCTATGCCTGACCTCCATCTTCCTTTCTCTGTACTTCTTCATGTGGGAAAAGTAGGAGTCCATTTTTTATGTTTGCACACCTAAGCATTTGTTCTAACATTGTTCCTTGTTTGTCCTGCTTTTCAGGGAGGATCAAGAAGGACCCTGTGCGGGATATTGATGGAGTAATTGGTAAGTATAGAATCCCATCGGGATCAGATTCAACCACCTCCTTAAACATACATATTATAATTAAGAAAACCTAGGCCTCATTCACTAAGGCTTTTAGTGATTTGTTAAATCAAGAGGTTTGCAAACGCTAAAACCCTTTTTTAAATGTACTGATTCAAAAAGGTTTTCAAAATCGTTACATGGGTTTGGAAAAAATTAAGTGATTGCTTTTCTGGAGGAGCATTTTAAGAATAAGAATAGATGCATAAAACCTTGTCCCAAACAGAAAGCATACTTTCAATAAAGGACTTCCTATTTTCACCCCAATTCGAGCATGTGCGATTCCTCCCCATCTAACACGTGGTGTCAGAAGTTTGAAACAAGATGGAGAATATCATCCACTGACTTGTAGGGGACAACAAAAACCTGAATGGGTCCCGGAGCGGTACATCAAATCCTCTGATATAGAGAGAGGAATCTTCCAGGATGTGCTCAAACTACAAGCCAACCAGTTGCATCAGTTATCTGAAAGCCAATTACAGCTAACCACTAGAATATCTCAAGGTCTAGGTCCAGAGAAAGATGCAACCACCTTTCTTATAAATTTCTAAAGGGTAGCTAAGGTCAGTTGCTGGCCCGATGATAGGTGGAATTACTATCTTGCCTCGTTATTAGTAGGGGAAGCTCAAGCTACTAACGCCACAGGAGATACTCCATACCAGGAAGTCGTCAGGATGACCTTAAAATGAATGGGAATGGATGAGGAGGGTTATAGCATAACCTTTCGGAAGGAGAGAGACAACTCAAGAGATACCCCCAAGTGTCTTTTTTTTTAAATAAAAGGAGGTTATCAATAAATGGCTGAACTCTGATGAGAGTACCAAGGAGGAAATCATGAATAAGATATTCTTGGAACAGTTCCCTGAAACTATTCCAGGTCGCACCCAGAGGTGGTTAAGACAACATGCTGGACTAACTCTGGAGAATGTCATGGAAATTGGCAACTCTTTCTTTTGTGTGCAGAATACCAGGAGTACTTATGAACCCACAACAATTGGGAAACCCAATCCGCCCACCAGCTCCTCCTGCCTTCCAAGAAAACCCACACCATGTAAAACTGAACCTCCACCCTCCAGAGCTCCTCCACAGGGTTTAGGAGGGAATATCAGACCACAATGTTTTGAATGCGGAAATAGGGCACATAGCCAGATTCTGTAAGACAAAAAAAATAGATGAAGAATCTATGGAAGTTAATTGCATCAAAAAGCCCACACTTTATACACAGGAAACCGGACCTTGGGAAGAAACATCCCAGGATAATAAAACTCTTTGGGAGTATGCTCTCCAACTCAAAAAACAATTAGGGAAACTACGGGAATTTGGCAGGACAGAATTAGCTCAATCCCAAAAGAAACAACAGTATTATTTCAACAGAGGCACTAAGTGGAGGGAATTGAATGCAGTAGAGTAGGCTTTAGTACTGCTACCCTCTAGTGACAATAAACTTAAAGCAGAATGGCAAGGCCCCTATAAAATAATTGAGAAGATAGGGAAGCTCACATAAAAATTACAAATCTCACGGACATGCACGCAAAGTTACCATATCAATCTTCAAAAGAAATGGCTGTGAACCCTTCCTCACAAGGTTAACTTTATAAACTCTGAGTCCCTACCCAAATATCAAGTTCTTAAGGTATGTATAAATATTTTGCAACCAAAATCTGGTCACAAAACATTAATATTTTACCACCAACTCAGAGGAGCTGGTAACCTATTCACGAACCAGAGGCATCCTCATCGGACCGCTTCTCCTTTGTGAATGTAGAACAAACACATTTTAATAGTAGGCAGTGGTCCAATCTGAAAAGGAAAGTGTTTTAACATTTACATTCTCATGTTTTTTTAAACACATTCCATTTCCCTTTTAGAGAACTGTTGTATTTTTAAAAAAAAGATCACTTTATTTAAAAGCAATCACAGACATTGTGGTCTTCTGACCCCAGAAGGCCACCATGCCTGTGATTGTAGCAAATTGCAATGGGTAGCAATTTGCAACCCACCTCATTAATATTCAATAGGTAGGTTGAATTGCAGCCTACTGCAATTCTATATTTTGTGTACCGACTTATTAATACGTAGGTCAGTAAGCAAAATAAGAACGTATTGTACATCAGGACCCATATTCCTTGATAGGCTTTAAAAGAGAGTAGATGAAAGTGATTTAGTACAATTGTTATGTATTTAACATAAAATTGAACTATCACATTTTGCCTCATTCTATAACCCCTTCCTCATTTCAAATATGTAGAACATATATTTACTCGATTTCATGTATGCAAATATACAAAAAGCAGTAATAAATCACTTTGCTCCATGTTTTGCCGAATTCCAAAAGTTACTTTTGGAGCAAATATTTCAGACTCCTTTTTATGATACACACAAAGCAGCATAAGTCTTGCAAACATTTATTTTCTGTTTTTTTTATTTTACTAGTGCAAAGTTACTTTGATGCTCCCTTGCAGGCACTAATCTAGGTTTTTTTCTGATTCCCCATCCTCTGATAAAGGAAAGCAGAAGTGCGCAAAAGGGTGAGTCCATGAACAAGAGCAGCAGTTATTGTGTAGGTTGGTGACAATTGTTTGCATTGGTTGGGGGATTTCCAAGAATGAAGTGCATCAGGTCACATGAAAAGCATGCATTCTTTAGACCATGGGGATTTTGAGTTAACTTTATTTATGCAACCATCTAATCTTTTTTACTAATCTTGCAACTTACTGTTAGTCAACACTTTCTTTAAATGTTTTCATACGTTGAAGAATGTGGTAGAACTACACTAGAAATATTACGATGGAATTCTTTGTTAGCATAAACTGAGCTGCGCTGGATAATACGCTATCAAGTTATAACAATTGTAAGCATTTTTGCAGTTATATAATTCAGATGTAAAAATGTATAGATTGGTGAAAATGCACAAATACCTCCTGTATGAAATCACTTTTTTCCAATGTTGTTTGTAAAGGTGAGGGTACACAATTATAGTTACTTTCGGGCATGAGTTATAGTTGCTAGAGATAACTATAACTGGCTGGTGAGTTTCAGTAGTTTTTTTTATTTTAAACGTTATGTTGTAACTGAACTTTTAACCTGGCTGTGATGTTAATTTACCTTTGTCTTTTTCATTGAATTAAAAAAAAATCATGTAAAGGGAATAAAATTACAATTCCTAACTGTAACGTCACTTTAACCTATGTTTTTTTCAGTTTATTTTTAGGCTTTTTTTAAATGTAAGGTAATATTTTATTACCCTACGTAAAGCCAACCCCAAGTCACACGCGTCCTTTGACTGTGTTTGGCTGCAGTCTGGCCTTGCGTTTCACCCTCCACGAGCCAGTAAACCCCAGCCGGATACAGCTAAAGGCCATGAGTGGCATAGGGTTGGCTTTCGGCTGTGCGCAGTGTCGGGCTGCGTTAGAAATTTGGGTTGTACGTTGACTGAGGTATGACCCCTAGTCAAGCAGCAACCACAATCCTAGTCACGGTAAGAAGCAGGCAAACCCTAAATTAACCTGTGCTAACTCTTGTACCTTGGCACAGAGCAAGAACTTAAGATACTGAATTTTAAAGTTTTTAGGTAAAAATAGCGCCTATAAGCAAAACTCGCTATTGGGCTTAACTCTAACAGAAGCAAACCTAGGAGGATCCTGGTGAATTTCCTCACTTACTCCTTGAAAGAGAAGGCTTTATCTCGAGCTTTGAAAATGAAAGTAGTTAAGATGGATGGGCTCTCCTGTGAAATTAGGTCTGATATTTCTTACATCACCTCCAATAGGCAATGGGAGCTGGGGAAGACAATAGACCAGCTGAAGGAGTTAGAGGCCTCTGTGCAGATGAAATTCCTGGCTGTGTTAAAAGTAATGATGAATAATAAGATGCACAACTTCAGAGCAGTTAGTGAAGTAGACGACTTTATGGCGTCTTGTAAATAGGTAAAATGAATAAGGTAATTAGTTACAAGGTTTAATAATAGGCCTCCTGTAGTGGATTTATTGATTTTTGGGGTAAGGCACACTTGGGGGTTAACCCATAGGCTAAGGCCATCATTAAGGGGGTAGGTTCTCCATGGGGGGAAGGGGCCACTGGGTGGGGAGTATTTAGGGAGAAAAGAAAGAAAAATGCCTCAGAAGCCGCTGAATTACCATTAGGAAAGGGTAGTAAGAAAGGAGCATGGGAGAGGGACAGAAGCTGAATTTGAAGATTTTATCTTGGAATGTTAATGGGTTATGGGTGAGGTCTAGGAGAGAGCGGATTTTGCAATATATTAAAGATTGTTCTGCCCAGGTCTGTATATTACAGGAGACACATTTGACAGAGAAGGAATGTAAGGAGGTTTTTAAGTCTCGAAATTGGGTGCAGCAAATGGTGTGTACTAAACAAACATTTGTAACCAAAGGGGTGGCGATATTTGAATAACGAGACCCAAAAGTTGCTATTATAGAAAGTAGTTCAGATAGTAGAGGTAGATGGGTTGTAGCAAAATTAAAAGCATGGGGCCACGGTTATACATTGGTATTATGGGCCAAACTTGGACGATATAGCACCTTTGCGAGAATTGTTGGTGGAGTTAGTTTGTTTTTCGGAACCAATAATCTGGGCAGGTGATTTCAACATAGTACTAGATAGCACTTTGGATAGATCGACTAGTAGTAGAGCGATTGTAAACCACAAAATGATGGTGCAGATACAATTAATGATGAACCAACTGGGATTGTGTGATATTTGGAGATGGAGAATGGGGGACAAAAGAGGGTATACATATTCCAATAGGAAGTACCGTCATCAGTCCAGGATAGATTATTTCTTGCTGGACTCTGGATTAAGGGAACAAGTAAAAAATATCGATCACATTGGGATTCATTTGTCAGATCACTCTGCAGTTGTATTGGAGATATTCCTTACGGAGGATAGCATACCTACTAGGTGGACTACGGATCGCACTTTGATGCTGGATCAGGCAGTGGTGGGGAGATTGAAAGAGGAGACTGCTGAACTTTTTTTGTTTAATTGGGGCTCGGCCTCCGCTGGAGTCGTGTGGGACTCTTATAAAGGGGGAAATTGATAAGCTGTGCAGCAGCTAAAAGGAGAGTTTTTCGGGAAGAAATTAGAGAGGTAGAGGAGAAGATAAGAACAGTTGAGGAAGACCTGGTTAGCAGTAATCAGAGAGAGTCTAGACAGCCTGAATTATCAGATTTGAAACTTAAACTTGCTTTCATCCTCAATAAGAGGATAAGGGAGAGATGGAAAACAAGTAAATTAAGACACTTCGAGTATGGGGAAAATTGTGGGAAGTTATTAGCTTGGCAAACTAAGAAGGATCAGGTAAAAAATCAAATACAGGAGATAAAGTGTCAGAATACTGGGAGGGTTCAAATAAACAGAAAAGAGGTTGAGGGTGCCTTTTATAGTCACTTTAGGAAATTGTATGAAGGGGATCTGGTGACATCAGAAGAAGAGAGGGACAATTGGTTGAGTCCAGGCTTGGTAGATGCTTTGGAGGAGGAAAAAACTTTGCTTTTAAATACTCAAATCCAGACAGTGAAAGTGGAGCAGGTATTGAAAAAGGGTAAACGGGGGAAAGCCCCCGGCCCAGATAGTCAACCATTAGAAGTGTATAGTGCACTAGCAGGTACATTGACTCCCATCCTAACTAAACTATTCAACGAGATTTTTATGGTCATGGTCATGGTCAGAAGCCACAATTTCCCTAATTTTGAAACCTGGTAAGAGCAAAAATAGTTGCGATTCATATAGGCCGGTGTCACTTTTGAATACCGACTATAAGATTTTTTCAAACATTTTAGCAGAAAGACTTAATGGGGTTATGGGGGACTTGGTGCATGATGACCAGAAAGGTTTTATGCAAGGAAGGACACTACATGAGCTCACTTATTCCCTTATAGGGGCAATAGATTTGACTATAGTAAATAATGCTCCCTTAGCAGTTATAGCGTTGGATGCAACCAAAGCGTTTGATCAGGTAAATTGGGCTTTTCTACAATCAATGTTGAAAGCTGCTAAGTTGGGGGATAGATTTTGCAGAACAATAGCAGGATTTTATAAGACACAGAGGGCAAAAGTCTTAGTGAATGGGATATTAACGCCAGCTTTCAACATCATGAGAGGGACAAGACAAGGATGCCCGTTATCCCCACTATTGTTCAATCTGTATATGGTGCCGTTAGCAAGAAAACTGAGGGCAGAGCAGAGGATTGTACCGTTTCAATGTAAAGGTTGGGTAAAGAAACTGGCATTGTATGCCGACGACCTGTTGATATACACAGCGGATTTGCAAACTACAATGACGCAGGCAGTAAGAATTGCAGAGGATTTTGGAAGAGTCTCTGGGTACGAGATAAATAGGGGAAGACAGAGATTATGATTTGGAATTTGGATAGAGGGGTAGAAAGAACCACAACCGAGATGAGATATTTGGGAGTTAGAGTGACTCATGATATTAATAAACTTGTGGAAACAAACTTTAATAGAGTGAAAAAAGAGGTATGTGATTTAATGGCAGGCTGGGCACACCTCTCCCTAACAATATTTGGGAGAGTGAATTTGGTAAAAATGATTATTCTTCCGAAGTTCACTTTTCTTTTTAATGCGATACCCCTGCCTTTTAAAGAAGGATGGCTTATGAAACTACAGGGCAAGATTGGTTCATTCATTTGGGCAGCAAAAGGTTCACGTATTTCGTGGAAGAAATTGCGGAGGAGGAGAGAAAAAGGGGGGTTGGCTGTTCCGGACTTGCAATTATATGCGTGGGCCTTTCAGCTTAAAAATGGTAGGATACTTCTGGAAAGACCCTCAGATTCGGAAATTGGGAGGCTTTTTACAGCATTGTTAAAAGGAGTAGAAGGAGGTGGTTCGGGCTTCATGATGAAATTTTCAGATCCAAAATATTTCAAAAAGGTTAGGCTAAAGATTCTTCAAGGTAAGGCGGAAACCTGGTATAAGATCAGAAGGAGACTGAAATTGCTGTACTACAGTAATATGGCCCCTATTTGGGATTCACCAGGATCGCCTGACTGGATGAAGGCTGAATTGGCAGGGACAGTAAGGAAAGCTGATATAGAGAGATGGGAGGACCTATTAGAGGGAGAGCAACTGATCTCATGGGAAGGTCTTCAATGTAAAACAAATCACCAAGCCTCAAGATTCAAATATTTACAAATTCAGAGTTGGTTCCAGTCATCGCACAATAGGGTAGGTGGTTCGAGCAAGGTTGAAGAAACTTTGATTTTCGACGGACCCAAGAAGAAGGAAACATCACATTGGTACTGGCGGATGACGGAGGAAGTGGATGGGGAGTTTACGTTGCCACAAGAGGTGTGGGGGAGATGCTTGCCGGAGGCAACGCTGGAGAAGTTATGGCAAGTATCTTTTTCTATACTTTATCAAGTGATCAAACCTGCCTATTTAAGGAGAAACCATCTCTTTTCTATCTACAGGGTGTATTGGACGCCACATAAGCTGCCAAAGTTTGGGAATAAAGGAGTGGTGGCATGCCCCAAATGCGGTCAGAGGATGGCAGATGACCTGCATATGTTCTTGAGGTGTTCAAGAATTCAGGTATTTTGGGGTGAGGTAAACAAGGCTTTGACTGACATTTTCAAGATACAGTTTCAGGTAAGCCCTCTCCTCGTTTTCTTTGGTGTGGCCCAGGAAGTAAGTGAATACGATAAAGGTAAGCAAAAATTTCTATGCAGTGTTGTTGGCACGTAGAGAGCTATGCAAGAAGTGGACTAGCCTGAACCCCCCCACATACATGGAGTGGGGGGCATCCTTGGGTATACATTTAGGTTGGATGCAGTTTCCCTAGAAAGGAAGAGATATGCTTTCTGGCTCCCGTTTTTGGAATTGTTGGAGAGGCAGGCATAGGGATAAGGACAGGAAGGGACTGTCCAATGATTACGCCTAACCAGACCTCAGTATTAGAACATGCCACTCCCACTCTTTCGTCCTCCCCTTTCGGTCTCGTTCTTCTTGGGCGCTCAGCTGGGAGAGTCGAATGTAAGGGAGAATGCTTTGATGTGCAACTGGCAGATTTTGGACAAGTGGGGCAGTATCAGTAGCTCCTGTTCCGGCTAAAGGGAATGGTTTTCGGATGGAGGTGCTGTGGACGGTGAATCTGAGGCTAAACTCGCTATTGGGGATACCTGATTGCACCGGACCAGGACAAAGTCAAAAGTTCAGGGCGATGGAGTGGAGGCCGGATAAAGGGACTCAGTTAGGCATGCTGGACCAAAGCACCTTAATCCTGGCTGAGGAGCGATTGCAGGGATCTGCGTTGAAGATGCATTGTGCATCCGAGGCAATGCGTCGGTTCTGAGATGCATTGAGGCTGCGGTGTGAGGTCCTGAAGCGTCGCTGTTGAGGATCCTGTTGATGGGGCTTGTGATGCGAAGTCCAGTGTTGAGGATGCAAGGTACTGCAGAGGTGATGCGTTGGCTCTGATGAGTGCTGAATCTCTGATGCGGAGATCCAGCTTCATCGTTGAGGCTGCCGTCGATGAGGAATGCAAAGAGCTTGCGCTGGGCAGGGCATTGCACAGTGGTGGTTCCGAAGGTGATGCGTGAGTCCAAGATGCTGGAGACTTCGGTGATGTGTGTCTTTTGCGACAGGTCCAATCCATGCAACAGTGGCGATGCATCATTTCTGTCTGGAAATGCACCGCTCAGCAGAGGAGATATGTTAGTTCTGCTTGGGGATGCATCGCTCAGCAGAGGATGCATTGGTTCTGCTGGAGATACACCTTAGGCCTACTACCAAGACTCCAGGACTGGGATGGCACCACTTTGCAGGGCAGACTCACAGATGGCAGAGTCTAGGTGCAGAAGCAGGGTGTTTGGAAATCTTTTATGTTCCTGAGACATAAGATCGGTAGGACAGCCAGCTAGCACTTGGAGTCACTTTGGGTTCTGGGGACAAGTGATGCAGGTCCAGTCCTTCCTTCTCACCTAGGCAGGAGGGCATCAGGCTAATAAGACAGCACAGCAAAGCAGGAGTTCAGCAATGCAGCAGTCCAGTAGAGTGGCAGTCCTTCTTCCTGACACAGTATCCCCCATTGGCCTAGCCGGCTCACCAGTCGAGACCCATCCCCCTGCTCCCCTTCCCAGCCAAGGTCATCGAGAAGGCCATCAATGCTCAACACTCTGAGTTCAGTGATGCAAACCACATCCTGGCCATCTTCCAACCCAGATTCAGAAGCAACCACAGCACAGAGACCGCACTCCTCGCCGCCACTGACATCTGCTCCCTCCTCGACTGAGACTAAACTGCAGCCCTTATCCTCCTGGACCTCTCGACCACCTTTAACAGCGTCTCGCACTGCACCCTAAAGAAGAGACTCCATGATGCCGGCATCCGTGACAAGGCCCTGGCCTGGATCCACTCCTTCCTCACCGGACAAACACAGCGAGTCAGACTACCTCCTTTCCTCTCCGAACCCACAGAGATCAGCTGCAGAGTTCTCCAGGGCTCCTCCCTAAGCCCCACCCTCTTCAATGTCTTGGCCCCCCTCTCGACCATCGCCAGGAACTACGGACTCAACACGGTCTCCTAAGCCGACGACACCCAACTGATCCTCTCCCTCACCAACGAACCAATAACTGCCAGAAACAACTTCCACAGGGTAATGAAGGCCATCGCCACCTGGATGAAGAGCAGCTGCCTCAAACTGAATTTGGACAAGACCAAAGTCCTCATCCTAGGACCCTCACCCTCAGCATGGAACGACTCCTGGTGGCCCTCCACACTGGGAACTCCACCCACCCCCATAGACCATGGACAAAACCTCAACATCATACTGGACTCCTCGCTCACAATGAACCACTAGATCAACGCCGTCGCCTCATCATGCTCCCACATGCTCAGTCTGCTTCGAAAGACATTCAGATAGATCCCCACTGAATCCAGAAAAACAATCACCCACGCACTCATCAGCAGCAGACTCAACTTTGGCAATGCACTCTACTCCGGCGTAAACCAGAAATTCCTCAGGAAACTTCAGAACATTCAAAATGCCGCAGCCAGACTGGTCCTCGACATCCCTTACTGCAGCCATATCTCCGAACACCTCCAAGAACTCCACTGGTTCCCAGTTAACAAAAGGATCACCTTCAAGCTCCTCATGCATCCCTACAAAGCCCTCCACGACGTAGAACCAGCATACCTGAACCACCGCCTCACATTCCAAATTTTACTTGACACCTCCGCTCCACCCAGCTGGCCCTGGCCACCATCCCTCGGATCCACAAGACAAGAACTAGAGGAAGAACCTTCTCCTACCTCACCGCCAAGACCTGGAACACCCTGCCTACCCACCTCAGACAGTCCCTGTCGCAGACCCAATTCAAGAAGGACCTCAAGACCTGGCTCTTTGACTGAACACCATAACGCAAATGGACCAGCAGCCTCCCCCCCTCCCAGTTCCTTGAGACCCTCATGGGTGAGTAGCCACGCTTTACAAACCCTGATTGATTGGTTGAGTCAACAACCATAGCAGGTACTGGCATTTTTTAAAATAAGTGGGTTCCCTGGTGCCCACGCAGCAACCCTGCTCCCCTGGTAGGAAACAGCCTTTTTTTTAAATGTAGGTGGGTACCCCAGTGCCCGCGTGGATGACACACAATGCTGGCAAGTAGGGGGCCATGGGGGAGCCTCAGGGCCCCTGTGGCTCCAGCCAGTTCCCCTGGGGGGAGACGGCCTATTGTTTAAATGTAGGAGGGTGCCCCAGTGCCCATCTGTGCAACTCACAATTCTAGCAAGTTGGGGGCTACAGAGGGAACCCCTATGGCCCCAGTCAGCACCCCTTGTGGGATCAAGACACTGATTTACTCATAGGTGGCTTCCCTAGTGCCCACCCAGGGCACCCACACTGGCTCCCCCCAAGGCCCCTGCATCCCCAGCCAGTTCCCTAGCCAGCACCAAACTGGGTGCTGGTGGGAGCTTGCACTTTTTCCTTGCTCCCTCTCTGGGGAACAGCATTTTTTAACTGTTCGCACCAGGCGGGACCAAAGTTTAGTTCCCTGCCTGAATGAGTGCAGGCAGGGTCTGCTAGCACACTCTCAGGCAGAGAACCACAGTGTCCAGGGCTGGTACACTATTGTGCCCCGGGTGATGGGGTCCCCATGGCTAATACCTGCATGGGGAAGGGGGCACATAGCTCATCTCCCATTTTAAAATGTGTTGGCACTGGGGATGGGGTCCGCAGAGCCCAAGAGTGGGGCCATGTGACCCCTCCCCATTTTAACAAAAATAAGCCCCAGGAAATGGGGTACCGGGCCCAACCGTGGCTTGAAGAGGGCAGCTGCTTGCTGACCCTCCCCTTTTTCAGAAATTGTACTTGTGAAATGGGATACAGGGGCCTGCAAAGGCATGGGGAGGGGGCATGTGTGCCCCATAAAAAAGTAAACAGCTCTGGGGGATGGGGTCCCCAGGCCTCAAAGAGGTTTGTGGAAGTGGTCCCCCTACCCTTTCATTTACACCACAGGCCCCGGGTGATAGGATCTCTGGGGCTAAAATCAGCTTAGGGAGGAGGGTGCAATGCACACCCCCTCCCCAAATACTGCTATTAATTGATTCTAGGGACCTGATCTACCGCACGGGTCATTTAAAGTAAAAAAATATTCATGCATGCATTTTTTCCCCCGTGAACCTGTGGAAATTTCGTAGGATCACAGCAAAACCACAATTTTTTTAACATTTTGGCCCCACAAGGGCTCAGGGCAAGGTATACCTTACATCTGCATTTTCAGGACAGGAGACTCAGTCCCTGGAGTCCTGTAATGGCTGGCGCAACATTTTCTTTCATTTTGTGGCCAACCAATCGGAGTGCTTTGTGCCAACCAATCGGAGTGCTCCTGCGCAAGCGAGATGGCCTTATGCTAATCAGAACGCTCTGTTTTTTTCAGTTCAGCTGCGGGGCTTTCGCAAGAGTACCTCAAACCCAACTTCCAGATATACAAATATTTTTAATGCTTAACCTCTCAAAAACTACTGAATGGAGTTACACCACATTACAAAAAGCACACTTTCTGGACCATAATGTAGCTTCCTGACAAATTTTGTGAAATTCCATTCAGCCGTTTTGTCTGTAGTCCTCCTTTTAAAAATATTGTATGGAAATTGCATGAGGGTTATGTTTTTGCCCCCCTTTTCTTCACCACCACTTGACTGATCACCTCAAAGCTTTTCATTAAGAAACTAGGAAAAAGAGCACTTTTTAAAAAAAAATCGTGGAGATTCGTCAAAACATCCTAATCAAAGTTGTTAACAAACCAAAAAATGCATTTCCTATGGAAACGCAGACCTCACTATATATACACAATTTACACTCTCAAGTGAGTTCTTATTGGTAAAGGTCAGGACTTTGCTCTATTATACAGCAAAAGGTTATCAGGTCTTGTGACAGGATACTCTCATCATGCATCTGTCCAAAGTTTCAAGTGATTGCAGCATCCAGCTGGAACTTACCTCTTGTTTTGATTGTTCTGGAGCTGAGAAAACTCTTTTCAATTAACCATGCTTTCAAGTCCTGGGCATAGAGAGGAGGTGAGCAGGGAAACTTGCCTTGTGATGTGAAGAGAGTACACGGAGACAAGAAGACTAGAGGTGTGGCTACTGAATCTAGATCACAATCCTCTGTGTGCCATGCAAATCGGTTTTTCATTGGAAGCCTTCTACCCAACTTGGGTATCAGGTAGCAGGCAGCTGAACCAAATGCGGTGTGGTGGCGGGAGTGGCAATTTGAAGAATTAAGTACAGTTGTGCATTTTAAAAAACGTCTACTGATGTGCAGCTCTTGAGGTGAAGCCAGCGCTGCCTGGTGAGGGCTCCTTCTACCTCTGATTCCAGGGAGGTTGCCGAAGACTGAAGGTATAGTCAATCAAGGGACAGCAGTCATAGTTTTCCAATAATACCTAAGCTTTAGTTGACTGTCACAGACTAGTGTTAGAATTTATAAAGAGCTTTATAAAACAAAAATTATACAGGAAGCAGTAGAAATTAATTATAAAAGACACACATGGGGTATATGGTGGGGTATGAGGGCCATTTTTAGATGAGAACATACGGTGATGGTGCACTCTCCTTTGCATTCTGGCTTGTGCCAGGGTCCTAATTGCAATATAAGAGCTTCTCCTCATTTGTAAAGCAGACAACACAACACAAAATCAAACTTCAAAAGATTGGAAATACAATAGTTAATATTGTTTGTTAAACTTAGCTACCCTCCCTGCCATGCCCCTGTATACTCTTTCACATCATTTCACGTGTACAGTTCCACATAATATCTTCTATATTATCAGGACAACTGTATCACTAGTCTTTACATGTAGCTAGAATGACACGTACAGGTGCACAAATCGTGGCACCAGCATTCAGTGCCTAAACAACCATAATACAATGTTATATAAGGAGTAACTAAAACTGACAGCTGAACAGCGATAAAAGCTGAAGTGATGCTGGGGGACACTCCCATCCCAACAACACCACAAGAAATCTGGGTATTGTGCCAGGCAACAACCTGCCCATGGTCAACCAAATCAATTCAGTCTCTGCATCGTTCTTTGGCATCCTGAGAATACATTACAAAGTCTAAAATGGATCCTCATTGGATCCTGTAAAACTGTAACTCGGGCCCTTGTCACCAACCAACTTGATATCAGCCTCCCAGCTTACCTACCTAAAAACTATCCAAAACCCAGCCCCTCAGTTGGTCCTTACCCTGCTCGTGTGGACCGCCATGTCTCCTCATCTCAAAGCCCTGCACTCGCTCCCTGTGCAGAAAAGGGCTCTTTCCAAGCTTCTTTGCCATGCGCTCAAGGCACTTCATAACACTAGCTTATGATACCTCTCTAAAAGAGTCTCTTTTCTTTATCCCACTCTGCTTATCTGTTCATAGCAGCAGCACGTGCCTGTTGTTCCCCACATTCATCTCACCAGATTTGGAGGATGTTCCTTTTATTATCTGACAGCCACCAGATGGAACAATCTCCCACTAGATCTGTGACTAATCATTGCTGTTTCCATTTTTAATAAGGAACTAAAAACCTGGCTAATTTTGCCTCTCCAAACGTTACAGTCTAGTATCCATTCTCTGCACTGGAATGCCCTCTTAGGGTGAGTAAGCACATTGCAAATCCAGTGAATATAACATAGCACAACATAACATAACTGTGAGAAAGTCATCCTTTTTGCCCTGATCACCCCCATTTTATGATTGATACTGATGGTAACTGACTCTGATTGTACCCTAGGCTATGCTACCCAGACCCAGGGCCAGTGCTCTGTGTAAAAGGTATATGGTAACTGGGTGTAATTACAACTGGTATGACAACCTACCTGTAAGCTCCTAGTATATGGTAGGGCATTTAGGTTTAGAGACCCAGCAGATTTAATGCACTTTAGCGCGCACTGGTGTGTTAAATGTTGTCATTTTAAAAGCATCCCTGCTTTGCAGGCTGCTTTAAAAGTAAATTATATGCAAATTTGACTTTGGAATTAAAGGTACTTCCAAAGTCTTAAACTACCTTATCTTTACATATATCAACCTTAAGGTCTTCCTTAGATGCCCCAGGGGTATGGTACCTATAAGCAGTGACATTGTAAAAGATGTTTTATATGCCCTGGTGTGGTAAAAACTGCCAATTTTGCTGTTCCCATTGTAGCACATTGTCTCCATAGGCTAACATGGGAATACTTTAATAAAACATAACTATTGATAGGAGTAAGCAAAAAATATACTTCAAAGTATTATAATGATATTTAGAATAAATTCAACAATTTGCCAACGTTAGATTAATTATAACTATCACAGAAGAAAACGTTATGGGACTTGCTTTTCTGATGTACTAAAATCCAGCCTTCCAGCAGCCTCTCCTGATTGTCCAGCCTTTCGCAGGCTGAGCCAAACTGCTTTGATGAGGTGTGAAGTGGACTGCATTGAGACAAGGCACATCTGGTGGGAGGAGATCTGTAGCTGCAGAGCAAAAGGCAGAAAGGGTGCTGGGTAGCCAAACTGGTCTTTAAAGACGGAATGACAGAACAGGACACAGGCTGACCCCCACGTCCTGAACCCACTGCCAGACAGAAGCCCCAGAAATTAAATTAGCAGAGGAGCTGGAAGGGGAGTGTTAGCGAAACTTAGCCACGCCCGTGGGTTGGCTTAGTCAGATCTTAACCTCCAGGAGAGAGTTTCTCCATTTTGGTTTTTTAAAGGAATAGTGCTTTCTGGGATAAGAATATGTAACACTTTGTGGGAAGTGATCATACCGGAGGGTGGCACCCTGCACCCCATTGGTCAGGGGTATCCCCGGCTTGTCACCCAAGAGCACTGTATAACTATGGGAGAGTTGCCCAAAAACTCATATCCCTGCCTGAAACTACAAAAAGAAGAAGGACTGCCCTGCTGGAACCTTGGCCTGCACCAAGAGGATTGCACTCTGAATGACTGCAGCTGCTACACACTTTCAATCAATCAATCAAGCATTTGGAACTACAGCCCTAATGACTTTGCCTTTCTTTGAAAAGTAAAGGAGTGGACTCCCTAAAAGCAACAGGTTAAAAGAGCTTCACCTGCATCATCTCAAGCAAGAAGAAACCAGCTTACCACCTTCAGCTGGACTTTAAAGGATTTGGCCAGGTGCATTGTGGGGGTCATAGTCCCAACATCCAAAGGAGCAACTCATCAGTTCTGGAACCTTGGATTGGTGTTGTGTACACTTTGCTACCCCAAAAGGACCTCCTGGAAGAAGATCCAGAAGTTTGGAGAAGAATGGAGAATTTCTGGTAAAAAGCTCCATAAGGTAACCAACACGTCAATGAGAGTCAAGATGACGACTTTGAACTGCGACCCGGCCTGAGATCCAGGTTTGCTGCGCTGAAGCCCCGGAGCATTTTGTCATCAGCAAGACTTGCAGGAGTTGACCTAGGCATTGCGCTGAGCCAAGCCGCCGTCATTGAACCCAAAGCCCGCCTGATGAGGAGCCTCGCTCAATGTCGAGAGAAAACTCTCCCAAAAAGTGACTAAGTCAGAAGGTAAAAATGTGACCAGGCCCTACCAGGAAGTGTATCTAACCTGCGCTCCATTGCGGTCAGCCTGAAACTTTGAAAATGTCCCGGTCAAGTGCAACCAGATGTCCCAAAGTGGCACTTTTGACTTTTAAGCACTAGAAAGTGTTTATTCTTTAAAAATTAATTTCTCCGGTTCCCTGTGATTGTGGCCTTATTACTAGTGGTAAATACCTACCTACACCAACTAATAGACCATATTTCAACAATTACATAACATAGCTTAACATGACATAAAATAACATATATAGCCAAGTTGGCATTAGAGCTGAGAGTGAAAAGCACTTTTCACCTTTTCTCTTTCTGTAGGGACACAAAAGCTAGTTAGGAGCAAGGGTCATGGCCATGAGTTAGCTTGGTGTTTGCTGAATGATCCGCAAATCCAGTGAGTCCTCACAGAATCTTGAGTCCAGTAAAAAATGGAGTGAGACCTTTGAATACTAATTGACTCACCAAAAATGCTATCCATGTCTGTCCCTAACCAATTACCATACACCCCCATCATTTCATGTTTCACTAAATTGCAGGCCTGATGAGTTACAGTTGTTTTTATGATTTATCAGAACAAATCTTGTTCTAATTGAATTTTATGTCTCGCCTACAGACAGCCTTAACTATTTGTTGTCGAAGACATATTGGGGCATTTTTTTATTAATGTGTTGCTTCACCTTTGCGCTACGCAAGGGTACGCAAGGGCGACACAACACTAAAGTAAGATTTATTAGGCCACACAAGGCCATCTTGCGTGGCCCTGCATGGCTTGATAAATCTAAAGTAACGCAACACAGCCCAAAACACTGCGTGGCATTACTCTGCCCCAGGAAAGTGTTCCATGGGTGGAGCGTGGATGTGCCCACGCATCCACCTATTGATTTTGGTGCATTCCCAGATTTACCAACACTAGTAAACCTGGGAATGCATCAAAATGCTGCGCCTCCCCAGGGGAGGATACAAAAGGGGATGATGGACGGAACGTTTGAGCCAATCAAACACTCACCCCCAGTCAACTGATCTGGGTTTAATCCATCATCATTCTTTAGCTCACTCCACCACCCCAGTTCAGACATGGCCATATGCAAATCAGTCTGACCCTGTGCCTCATGGGAACAGTCCAGCCCGAACTGCCAAGCCATGTCTTCCCTGGACCGGAAACTAGCATCCTAAGACCGGTTTCTGGCATTTCAGCCGTCATCAGCCAGGCTTGCTTGAATCCAGTGGCAAAGTGAGCAAGGGACCCACGTCTGGGCATACCCCCGCCAACTTAGGGCGACCAAAGCGATACAAAAGGGGATGATGGACGGAGCGTTTGAGCCAATCAAACACTCACCCCCAGTCAACTGATCTGGGTTTAATCCATCATCATTCTTTAGCTCACTCCACCACCCCAGTTCAGACATGGCCATATGCAAATCAGTCTGACCCTGTGCCTCATGGGAACAGTCCAGCCCGAACTGCCAAGCCATGTCTTCCCTGGACCGGAAACAAGCATCCTAAGACCGGTTTCTGGCATTTCAGCCGTCATCAGCCAGGCTTGCTTGAATCCAGTGGCAAAGTGAGCAAGGGACCCACGTCTGGGCATACCCCCGCCAACTTAGGGCGACCAAAGCGATACAAAAGGGGATGATGGACGGAACGTTTGAGCCAATCAAACACTCACCCCCAGTCAACTGATCTGGGTTTAATCCATCATCATTCTTTAGCTCACTCCACCACCCCAGTTCAGACATGGCCATATGCAAATCAGTCTGACCCTGTGCCTCATGGGAACAGTCCAGCCCGAACTGCCAAGCCATGTCTTCCCTGGACCGGAAACAAGCATCCTAAGACCGGTTTCTGGCATTTCAGCCGTCATCAGCCAGGCTTGCTTGAATCCAGTGGCAAAGTGAGCAAGGGACCCACGTCTGGGAATAACCCCGCCAACTTAGGGCGACCAAAGCGATACAAAGGGGATGATGGACGGAACGTTTGAGCCAATCAAACACTCACCCCCAGTCAACTGATCTGGGTTTAATCCATCATCATTCTTTAGCTCACTTCACCACCCCAGTTCAGACATGGCCATATGCAAATCAGTCTGACCCTGTGCCTCATGGGAACAGTCCAGCCCGAACTGCCAAGCCATGTCTTCCTGGACCGGAAACAAGCATCCTAAGACCGGTTTCTGGCATTTCAGCCGTCATCAGCCAGGCTTGCTTGAATCCAGTGGCAAAGTGAGCAAGGGACCCACGTCTGGGCATACCCCGCCAACTTAGGGCGACCAAAGCGATACAAAAGGGGATGATGGACGGAGCGTTTGAGCCAATCAAACACTCACCCCCAGTCAACTGATCTGGGTTTAATCCATCATCATTCTTTAGCTCACTCCACCACCCCAGTTCAGACATGGCCATATGCAAATCAGTCTGACCCTGTGCCTCATGGGAACAGTCCAGCCCGAACTGCCAAGCCATGTCTTCCCTGGACCGGAAACAAGCATCCTAAGACCGGTTTCTGGCATTTCAGCCGTCATCAGCCAGGCTTGCTTGAATCCAGTGGCAAAGTGAGCAAGGGACCCACGTCTGGGCATACCCCCGCCAACTTAGGGCGACCAAAGCGATACAAAAGGGGATGATGGACGGAACGTTTGAGCCAATCAAACACTCACCCCCAGTCAACTGATCTGGGTTTAATCCATCATCATGCTTTAGCTCACTCCACCACCCCAGTTCAGACATGGCCATATGCAAATCAGTCTGACCCTGTGCCTCATGGGAACAGTCCAGCCCGAACTGCCAAGCCATGTCTTCCCTGGACCGGAAACAAGCATCCTAAGACCGGTTTCTGGCATTTCAGCCGTCATCAGCCAGGCTTGCTTGAATCCAGTGGCAAAGTGAGCAAGGGACCCACGTCTGGGCATACCCCGTCAACTTAGGGCGACCAAAGCGATACAAAAGGGGATGATGGACGGAACGTTTGAGCCAATCAAACACTCACCCCCAGTCAACTGATCTGGGTTTAATCCATCATCATTCTTTAGCTCACTCCACCACCCCAGTTCAGACATGGCCATATGCAAATCAGTCTGACCCTGTGCCTCATGGGAACAGTCCAGCCCGAACTGCCAAGCCATGTCTTCCCTGGACCGGAAACAAGCATCCTAAGACCGGTTTCTGGCATTTCAGCCGTCATCAGCCAGGCTTGCTTGAATCCAGTGGCAAAGTGAGCAAGGGACCCACGTCTGGGCATACCCCCGCCAACTTAGGGGCGACCAAAGCGATACAAAAGGGGATGATGGATGGAACGTTTGAGCCAATCAAACACTCACCCCCAGTCAACTGATCTGGGTTTAATCCATCATCATTCTTTAGCTCACTCCACCACCCCAGTTCAGACATGGCCATATGCAAATCAGTCTGACCCTGTGCCTCATGGGAACAGTCCAGCCCGAACTGCCAAGCCATGTCTTCCCTGGACCGGAAACAAGCATCCTAAGACCGGTTTCTGGCATTTCAGCCGTCATCAGCCAGGCTTGCTTGAATCCAGTGGCAAAGTGAGCAAGGGACCCACGTCTGGGCATACCCCCGCCAACTTAGGGCGACCAGGGGAGGAGCAATGAGGAGAAATATCTGTATTTCTCTTTGTTTCATCCTTCTAAGTGTGCTGCATTCTGCAGCACAATTAGAAAGAGGAAAATCCCACTGGGAATTGTTTTTGTGCACGTAGGTGCCCCTTCCTATGCAAAAACAATCCTGCCTAGAATGCAGGCACCCTTGCAACATGGCACAAGGCTGCCTGCATTGGCACTAGGCAGCTAAAAGGGAGCCAGCACAAGGAAAGAACAGGAATGAGCCATATATTTTTAAGTATGGCACATTCCTGCCTTTTCACACAGCACAGCAAGGTGGCTTGCTGCACTGTGCTGCATGGAAGCTTGTTAAATGTCCCGCTTTGTGTATGATACAATAGAAGTGGAATAGGCTTTGGATCAGCCCCATTGCTCATGACTGGATGACTTTCTACTCTAACTCAGTTCTCTACCAATTATTAAATGGCTTTTCCCTCTATTCTTGTGTGTTTTCCTAGTAACATATCTATCTAAGGAATCAGTAAATATTTTTTTGGGAGCAATGTTTGTCTGTGTCTGCTTTTGGAAGAAAGCTTGTGATAAGTCAGCTCCTTGAGTATCCTGGGAGTGCTTTACTTACACTGAAATGCATTGCCAACTACATTGAGACAAATCCCAGATTGTGGGGTTTTCAGCAGAGCAGTAAAAACGTACCTTTGAATATTTCAATCAGGTGGTCCAGAAAGGGTAGCCATTTTACCTTTTAGTCATCATGGGGTCTTGTACCCATGTTACCCGAAGCAACCTAAGGGATGCATGGCTGCATGTCTTATAAGTGGCACAGGGGTTAACCTAACATATAGGGTATAGTTGTTAGAAAGAGGAAATGGTACTAAACAATTAGTGGTACTCATGTTAATGTTATTGGTGATTATTGGTGGATATCTAGCCTTGCCAGACTGGGTCAGCATGTTCCGTTTATGTAATCGATTTTTCCAATCAGCAAATTCATAGACACTTTGTATTGGTGGAAAAAGCATAATTTTACCATTTCTGCGGTGCATGTGATATGGAGAAGGGCAAACTGATTTGCTCTCATTGACATATCGAAGAAAGATGTTTGCAAGAGGACAAAAAAGGAGTAAACTGATTGTCAAACTATTTTTAAATGTAAATAACACATTAATTGTTTCTAAATACTTTTAAACGTGTAATACATATTTTAATTAAGAAAGCAGATTCGTTGATCGGCATGCTTTAAAAGAGAATAGAGGAAAGCGATTTTGCACACTTTTTATCTAACATAAAATGTAACTATGGCAATTTGCCTCACTCTTTAACCCCTTTGCATTTCAAAAGTGGAGAGAACATGTATTTACTCCATTTCATTTATGTACATGTAGAAAAAGCAGTCTTAAAACTGTTTGCTTCATGTTTTGCCCTGATGCACAAGTTAAATAATTTAGAAGCAAATGTCGTCTAATGCTTTCCATGATACACACAAAGCAGCAAAAGTGGTACAAATTGTATTTTCTGGTATGTTTTTTTCTTACTTGTGCAAAGTGGCTTTGATGCTGCCTTGCTTGCCCTATTTTGAGGTGTTCCTGACCTTGCCCTGACAAGGAAAAGCAGAAGTACACAAAAGGGAGAGTTCATAGACAAGCGCAGCAGTTGTGTAGGTTGGTAACAATTGTTTGCATTTGTTAGGGGATTTCCAAAAATGAATTGCATCTGGGTCACACGAAAGCATATATTCGTCAACCCATTGGAATTTTGAGTTGACAGAATTTTTGCAACCATATAATCTTTCTACTAATCTGCAAATTCCTGTCAATCAACACTTTCTTTGAAAGTGTTCATACGTTGAAGAATGTGGTAGAAATATAACTAGAAGTATTCTAATGGTATTCTTTGTCAACATAACCTGAGCTAAGCCCGATAATACACTATTACGTTATGAAATTGAAAGCACTTTTGCAAAGTCATGAAATTTTGATGTCTGTGAGAATGTGTAGATTGGTCAAAATACCCCATATACACACAGGGTGGTCATCATACCGTCCGCCTGCTCCACTTGGAAATAGTTGAGGAAAACATCGAGCCTCTAAACCTTTCTCCCACGCAATCATTGGAGTTCCTTTAGCTTGTATAATCTCATAAAGACCTAGTTTATTGTCATTTAGGAAAAAATTAAAAACGTGGCTCTTCAATTAGTAGGCTTTTCTTCATCAAGGCCATGGCCCTGCCGCCTGGAGCACTTAGCGCCTATAGGTATTTGCGCGCTTTATACGTTGTTTTAACATAACATACAGTACAGTGCGCCCCCCATAACCTCTTTTGAATGTAGCGGACGGATACTGTAGTGCTCAGAAATTTCTTCAGATCTACTATCCAATTTTTCAAACTGTTCGCTTGAAGGCTACATTTCTTCCTCCATGCAACTTCCATGTTCGACAAAATCTACATCTTTATAGTACACATTATTCTCTTTAAGATACACTGCTGCTTTCTTCACCTTATTTACATCCACTAGTTCCTGCAGATTTGTTTGTCTTTGTGGGCCCACCTTTCACTAGACTAACAAGCTGCTCTTCCAAATCGCTCTCTACACCCACGGTTTTAATATTGGGTTTAAAATCTAAAGGTAAATTTAAACTCTTTCTGAAACTCAGTGGGTGGTAGCTTCCCAGTCTTTGGTTCCATATGATCTAATGCTTAAAAAGGGTGTATAGATTGCATGAGTATTGCTTCATAAACATTCAGATGTTAAAGTTCCTCTGTTATTTCAACCACCTCTAACTTATAGTGTACTGCTCTGGCAGGCATTTTGTTATCCTTTAATTTGTCATATGAATACGTGCACATGATCTGGTGTGTCGACAAATCAAAACGTTCCTCCACTAATAAATACACTGCGAATTCTAGCTACTTTTCTCTCTTTCTTCTTAAGTTTTTAAACAGACATCAACATTTCGAATTTGGTCTTTGAAGTGGGTGTGCCAACAACAAATACAAACATAGAGGCATTATTTACAATAAAGTGGCGAAGCGTGTCGTTAAGCCAAGAAGGCTAATAACATGCTTTGTCACTTTAGAAACACAGGGCTGCACCATATTTACAATAATATGGTGCAGCCCCGCATTTCCCCCTGCGCTGGCGCTAACTTTAGCTGCCTAGCGCCAACACAGGCACCCTTGCACCATAGTGCAAGGGTGCCTGTGTTGAGGGGAAGATTGTTCATGTGCAGAAAGGTCCCCCTTCCTGCACATAAACAATCTTTAAATGTCTTTTTGTAACTTCTATGTGTGCTGCTTAATGCAGCACACATAGAAGTTGCAAAGCGGCATTTTTTTAAAATGATTGTTTTTGTGCAGGAAGGTGGACCTTCCTGCACATGAATAATCATAAGCAATTTGCTGTTTCTAAGTGTGCTGCACAAGGCAGCACACATGGAAACAGCAAAAACGAGGAGAAATAAAGCATGTCTCCTCATTTTGCATGTTTAAGACCAGGTTTTCCCTGGTCTTAATTTTGGTGCTGCCTCCTATTTCCACTGCCCTTGCAAATAGGGCGTGAAAGCAAAAGACACACAATTGATGGACGGAATGCAGAACAAATCAAAACATTCACCCCATTCAAGAGATCTGGGTTAAATCCATCATTCTTTTGCTCACCATGCCACCCCAGTTTAGATCTGGCCAGATGCAAATCAGTCTTGACCCTGTGCCTCATGGGAACAGTCCAGCCCGAACTGCCAAGCCAGGTCCCCCCTAGACCGGAAACAAGCAGCCTAGGACCGGTTTCGGGGTTTCACCCCTCATCAGCCAGGATAGCTTGAATCCAGTGGCACAGTGAGCCCGGGACCCACGTCTGGGCATACCAGGCGCACTTAGGGTGAGAAAGCAAAAGACACACAATTGATGGACGGAATGCAGAACAAATCAAAACATTCACCCCCAGTCAAGAGATCTGGGTTAAATCCATCATTCTTTTCCTCACCATGCCACCCCAGTTTAGATCTGGCCAGATGCAAATCAGTCTTGACCCTGTGCCTCATGGGAACAGTCCAGCCCGAACTGCCAAGCCAGGTCCCCCCTAGACCGGAAACAAGCAGCCTAGGACCGGTTTCGGGGTTTCACCCCTCATCAGCCAGGATAGCTTGAATCCAGTGTCATAGTGAGCCCGGGACCCAAGTCTGGGCATACCTGGCGCACTTAGGGCGAGAAAGCAAAAGACACACAATTGATGGACGGAATACAGACCAAATCAAAACATTCACCCCCAGTCAAGAGATCTGGGTTAAATCCATCATTCTTTTCCTCACCATGCCACCCCAGTTTACTCCTGGCTATATGCAAATCAGTCTTGACCCTGCGCCCAATGGGAACAGTCCAGCCCGAACTGTCAGGCCAGGTCATCCCTGGACTGGAAACAAGAATCCTAGGACCGGTTTTGGGGTTTCACCCCTCATGAGCCAGGATAGCTTGACTCCAGTGGCATGGAGAGCACGGGGCCCATGTCTAGGCATACCCGTCCCACTCAGGGTGACAAATGCAAAAACAACAATTGATGGACAGAATGCAGAACAATGTCATACATTCACCCCAGTACAGAGATCTGGGCCTAAATCCATTGTTTTTTGCTCCCCATGCCATTCCAGTTTGAACCCAGCCATATGCAAATCGGTCACGACCCTGCGCCCAATGGGAACAGTCCAGCCCGAACTGCCAGGCCAGGTCCTCCCTGGACTGGAAACAAGCACACTAGGACCGGTTTTGGGGTTTCACCCCTCATCAGCCAGGATAGCTTGACTCCAGTGGCATGGAGAGCATGGGACCCACGTCTGGACATACCCATCCCACTCGGGGTGACACATGCAAAAACAACAATTGATGGACAGAATGCAGAGTTAAAAAACTCCTCAGTTTTCTTACCAGCAGCTTCTTTTTTTCCAGCACGTCCTCCACATCATGTCCTTTTTACTTTCTCTTTTAAGCAGATAGTACTCCTTCTTCAGTTTTTTTTTCTCTTTTGTATCTTTCTCAACAGTGTAAGTCCTCCTCTTTAAACACAACTAAATATCTGAAAAGCAAATAAAGAATGCATTTAACTTTGCATTACATACTATTAGATTGCATACCATAAGCAAATCAATCAGTAGCTACATAAGTGGTTATGTCAGTTTGTAATAAGCTGTCTAAGTGTCTAGGCTTAGGTGTATAAATGGGTATATAAGTGACCGTATGGGTGGGTGTCTGGGTGTGGGAGTGGTTATTAGGGGTTGGCGGAACACGTTGAGTTTCACTCTGTGGAATTCAGTGGAATTACCGAAAAACTTGCTGATTGTTTGTGCAGGGAGCTTTCCAGTGCTAGAAAAGCAGCGCAAACAAAACCATGCGGCATGCCAGAGGACGCTGCTTCTTTCTGACGCTCGAGTAGATTTTCCACTCGAGCGGCAGCTTTCTCAGTGTGAGCGGCAGCTTTCTCAACACAAGCGGTAGTGACCTACCGCGACCCCCGCATTGAAAAAATCTCACCAGGAGGTGGTCAAGCACTCGATTTTCTCACGCACCAACTTACGATTGGTGAGCTATGTGCGAGAAATAACTCTGCCACCTGGCAGCTGGCAAAGACTTTCCAGAACTCCACGCTCCAAGCGGAGCGCAGAGTGGGTAAAACTCTGTGAATTGCAGTAGGAGGGAGATTACCACCCACTCCTAGTGGATATGTGAGTAACAGTATCAGTGCTTCTGTGGGTGTGTCACTGGATGTGTAAGTATCTGTGTGGGTATGTGACTAAGTGTGTTAGTGACTATATAGGTGTCTAAATGAGTATATAAGTAGCTTATTGGATAGGCAACTGGCTCTGTTAGTGGTTGTTTGGGTTTGTAACTGTGTGTGCAAGTGGCTCTGTTAATGGTGTATACATAAGTGCTGTGTGGGTGTGTGAGTGAATGTGTAAGTGCCTTTGTCGCTGTCTGACAGGGAGTGTGAGTGTCTCTATGGTTTTGAAAATAGGTATCTAAGTGGCTGTATGGGTGGGTGACCTGGTGTTTAACTGGTTGTATGGTTTTGCAAGTGCGTGTGTAACTCACTGTCTAAGTGCTGGGTGCATGAGTGGCTGTATAGGTGTGTGAGAGGGTGTGACAGTGCCTGTATGGGTAAATTAATGACTATGTAAGCGAATGTATAGGTGAGTAAATGGGTATGTGAATGCTATTATCGGTGTGTGACTGAGTGTGTCAGTAACTGTCTGTCTATATGAGTAACGGGTACATACGTGCTTTGATGGAATTGTAACTGGGTGTGTAGGTGCCTGCTGACTGTGAGTGGGTACAAATTACATACTATAAGCTAGCACCTACATCTAATTTCAAACACTTTCATTCATACTGGCTTAATAAAATGACTATTTTGTCAGTATAGCAATTCCTCTTTCTTCTTTGCAGCTCACTATATTTTATTTAATGTTCTTTCTCATCTAAGCTCCCTTCTATTTTGCCTTTGACTGTAGTGTCAAGAAGCTACACATTTTCTTTAGCTTATATACACTAAAACTTTTTTAAATATCCTTTTTTCTAGTACAACCTAATTAACATACCAGTCAAATCTCTTTGCTGTTGTCCAGATGTAAGTGTAATATTTGTTAACATCTGTTTTCCACTGCAAACCTTAAGTCAGAACCATGGCAATCCTCCTCCACTCTCAGTAGAAAATTACCTAAAATGGCTACCCTTCCCCATGTGCTCTTACTCATGCGCCTATTCTTAGAAAATCACAGACTGCCTTTCATCTTTTATGTTTGATATATTACTCCCAAATGGTCACTATTTTTTAACCCTTTCCATGCTTCCTGTAAAGAAGCCCAGTTTGGTAGGCTTTTTCGTGGATCTGCGGATCCACCGCTGTGCTCAATGCTTTCCCCATGTAAAACCACAGCAGATCCACATGGAAGCCCTGAAAAGCATTCAACAATCTGCTGTTATTGCTTTTCATTTAAGTTTCATTTTGTGAAATATTGTCAATTACAAGGCATACACTTCCTACTGAGAAATTATATGTACACCAATATGCTTTTCAGTTTCACACTGCAGTCTCTTTTTGTTCCCTTACCTACACAATCTCTTACCTCCATTTCCATAGTAACCATGTTTCCAGAAGCTTCTGCCTACCAGTAGGAGAATAGTTCACAAGACTTTCTCTAAACATCATAATAGGTTCACATTAACTGTAGCAGGTGTGGTTGACTGTTTTTTAATTTTTCCAAAGCCAGTTACAGAGGTAGTTACTTTTTTCTGTTAAAATCACTACCTAATTTTAGTTTACTGCACATCTCCACCATCAAATCAAATATGTTCTTTTATATTTTATGCTCATAACTTTTTTAAATATATTTCTTTATACTGCAATCTAATTAGCATACCTGTAAAATCTCTCTGTTGTAGTCCACATATTATTCTATATCTGTTAATTTTTTTTTACTGCACATCTCAAGTCGGAACTATGGCAATCTTCTTCCTCTCTCAGTAGAAAAGTATCTAAAACGGCTACCCTCCCCACTGTGCTCTCACTCAGACACCCGTACTTAGCAAATCACAGAGTTCCTTTCATTTTTTATTTTTATAATACCACTCCTAAATAGATACTATTTTTAACCCTTTCCATGATTCCTGTAAAGAAGCATACTTTGATAGGGTTTTTTCTTGATCTGCGGTTCCACAGCGTTGCTCAGCGCGACCACCTGTGTAAATCTGTGGCAGATCTGCGGATCCAACAGGAATCCCTGAAAAGCATACAACAATCTGCTGTTAATGCTATTCATTTATATTTTATTTACGAGACATATACTCCCTACTGAGCAATTTTTGTACACGAGTCAGCTATTCAGTTTCACACTGCAGTCTCTGATACCTGTAGATCAAACAGTTACAAGACTGTCACTCAACAACATACTAGCTTCACATTAACTGTAGCAGGTGTCATTGACTGTTTGCAATTCCAAGCATACAATAAACAACATGACTTTTTTTTATTTTACCAAAGCCAATCACATAGTTCGTTACTTTTTTCTCAAAGTCACTGTCTGATTTTAGTGCCCTGCACATCTCCACCAGCCAATCAAATATGTTTTTATATATTTTACTTGCTATCCTCCATTTTAACTGCTTTTCATTTTCAACACTACCTCATTCTGCTGCAGCCTTTTCCTGTATGCTATTCCTACTTCTCTCCAAAATGGTCAGAGTCTGGATTGTGGTCCATAGTTTTGTTTTTACGGCCAGGGAGAGTGAAAGACAGAGGGGCATTGACAGGAACCTAGGTTTACCTAATGAAAACATTACTTGCGTTAGCCAGAGAGGGTTAAAGTGGCATCAATTGCTGCATTTGGTCAAAAGCATTGCAGATTGCCAACATCCAGACCTCATGATTGTGCATTTTGGCGGCAATGAGCTAGGAACAATTACTAGGGTAGGACTGGAAATCCTAATAAAGGATACCTTTGATAAATTAATGTCACTTTTCCCACATACTGCCTTGGTGTTCTCCAACATTTGCCAAAAATAGAAGTGGCAGTGGTCAAGCCAATATTGTCCGCAGTTAGAAAATCCAGGAAACATGTCAATAAAGCAGTGGCGGCTGCCAACAACTCAAAGTGGTGGGGTGGACAAATGGGTGAAATAGGTGCTCTGCCGACTCGGTTAAAATTGACATGCATGCAATAAACACTAACTAAATTGCTGACATGCATTACATCAGCATGCATTACATTATTGTTCTAAAGTTAAAATGTGCATGTCTGGCTGGCCATTGTATGACAGCCCGCCAAAGTGGCATGCACACTTTAAACTTAAGTGCCCACCACTCCTCCCTACTGCTGCCACTCAGCAGCAATGGCCCTGCCCTGGCACTCTGCTCAAGATGTAGTAGTGAAAAATAAAATGGTAATAAATTAAATTTATTACCATTTTATTTTTTATCCGTGCAGCATTCTTTTTTAGTAAGGCATCACTCCTCCACCCTAATGGAGGAGTCGCTGCTGCAATTAAGCTGTTTCTGCATTCCTCCAAGACCACAACGTTGGCTCTATATACCATAACAACGTACACTTCGACATGGATGGAATATATAAAAAGTACTGCGTCCATTTCACAGACACAGGCAACAGGGTGTCCTTCAACAACTTAAAAGACTGCATCCTGTTCAATGTGTAGTTATCGTCTACACACCAAGAATATTTAGGCTCTTTTCAGACCCAACACTTTTCCCAAACGCTGTTTCTTTTTGTTTTCAAATCCTTTTTAGGTCGAGCCAGAGTCATCACGCATGTGCTGCTCTGGCGAGCTGCTGTAGTGGAGTATGGAAGAGAAGCCCCATCCATTCTCCGCCCATATTTGTCGTTGGCTTCTGTCTTTGTCCTTCATAAATGCTGGCTTCTGATTCAGTAATTGGTTTGTTAGTCCCTCCTTAGAACCACCTTTTCTTCATTTGTAACCTCCCATGGCTACTGGCCCCTTTACTTCTGTTGTTACACGGTATGTGTTTATTAGTCTGTAAGCACTATTTTCTTTTTTCCTACTGCAGACAGGATGACGTGCACAGCCCGGACAATGGCGGCTGCTTGTTTACTTTACTTTGTTTGCACTACTTTTTTTGGAGGGAGTCTGCCTCAGGCTTATGTATCAGCACGGTGCCCACTTCGCATACTTCTTGCTTCCCAATTAACACAGAGCATTTGCATCCTGCTCATCACCAGAGGCACTTGGAGGGCGCCTGTTCCCTGCACTTCCCTCCCGCCACCCTGCAGGTTTTATTAATTGTCAACATACTTTATCATACTTTATCAGCGCTGCGCCCGTTTCACGAGCGCAGCGCTGGTTTCGCTTTCATTGTTGTGTATTTTCTCTGCTCTCCCTCCCCTCCAGGCCTTCTCCCCAATTAGTCAGCAGGCTCCAGCACAGCCCTCCCTCTCCAGCCGCCTGGCTCTGCTGCTCTTTTTTTAATATGTTTTTTTTTTTACAGAGTTTTATATAGCGCAAACTTGACCCGAATCGGGTATCAGAGCGCTTTACATAGCACCAGTTGCATTACATGAGGACACATTCATTTTTGTTAGGCACAGGGAGATTAAGTGATTTGCCCAGAATCACAGGATGTTCAATGTCATTGCCGAGAATCGAACCCAGTTCCCCAGATTCAAGGTCGACCGCCCTAGCCGTTAGGTCAACTCCTCTCCCCTGCTGTGAGATAGTCAAAGCTGGAGCCCCATGACTGATTGGGAGGGAGAGCAAAGAAAATACATAACAATTAAAGCAAAACCAGCGCTGATAAAGCATGTTGACAATTGTTAAAAAAAAACATGTAGCTGCCCCGGTTATTGACTGGATCTTATCTCGGTGGAGAACTGCAGGTATGAGCTCTATCAGTGTGGTGCCTTTTCATGAGCGTTGCACTGGTTTTGCTTTCATTGTCTTGTCTTTTCCCCGTTCCTCCATCCCACTCTCTTCTCTCGTTCCCTCTCCTTTCTCTCTCCCCCTCCATTCTCTCCTCCCAGTCAGTGAGTGAGCTCCAGTGTTTTCGTCGGAGTAGAAGAAAGTGGACACAAGCTTTTTTTTTTTGCTCGCTCGTTCTTCACGTCCTCCCTTTAAAAGCTAAGTATAAAATTGCTCTCCTCCGAAATAATCCTGTTGCTTTTTGCAGCCTTGTTCCTGCTTTCTTTAAGACATTGTGGGAGCGAAGACATGCCAGCTCGATTCACAAGGAACGTGAATCTGAACCCACCAAGAAGCATTTAGGCAGCTGCCACTAGATGCATTTTGTCATGTACATACGTAGACTGCCAGGCGAACGCAGCAGACAGCATGAGTTAGGGTTCAGAAAAAAACAAAGGGGAGTGGAAAGGGATTCTCTTCAGAGATATTCGAGGACCCTTCTTCGCAGGAACAGTAAGAGACTTGGCAAGGGGATGTAAACAGTGGAACTGAAAGGGTGCAATCTCTACAAAAGTTTTGCTACTGTGTGCTCTCTGTGGTGGTGTCTGCTGTATAAAGATTCTAATGCAAGGGGCACTCTGTATGCTTGATAGGCGTTTCAAATTGAACAATCAGCTGCCAGCTCTAAGCTGTTAATAACGCTGAAAATAGACTGGGCCGACAAGAGAGAAATATTGCATTTGAAATGTTTGGGTCAGAACAGCACAAAGGAGAAAATGGTGGGTGTGCAGCACAGACGCGATGGCGTTCTGGAGCTGTGAAATTATATCTTTTGTTTGTGTGCCAATTGTTAGGAATTCATTGCAAAATAGATTGGCAGCTGAGGGGATCAATAGATTTAAGGAGGTGCTTTTTGAACAGCATTAAATCTCGTCTACTACAACACGGAATGTACGTGTAGCTGCTGTGCAAATGCCTACCCAATACTTTATTACCTGTACTGGACAAACAGTAACTAACATGTTTTGTGTGTAGGACTTACTATCAGATCAGTTGCTGCGCTATACACTTTTATCATCTGTGGATAGATGAAAGGCTGAATCAACCACTCCACAATGCAAAATGTGACTTGCAAAATATACTCTATGTATCAGCAACATAAATGACAGATATGCAAAAAACATCACATGAAATGCACGTGCTGCAGATACACCTACTGTAGTATCAAGTGGATAAAAGTGATACGCTACATCCAAGCCCACCAAACACATTTTACAGTTGAATAAGTAACTGGGTAAAAATATCAGCTCGCAAGAAGGCAATAAAAAAGGTGAGACTTCATTGTGACAGAATACATATTGTTGAGCCTTAAGCCACACTGAGTGAAAACTTGTGTTGTTGCAAGACTTGACTCAAGGCCCCTGATGCAACAAATCACAGGGTCTTTTTCAAGCAGACATTGGCTGATGTGAACAGCACAAAACATATAGAAAAAATCCCCACCCATTCAAAAGTTGATCATTAAGGCCCACAAAGGAGTCCTATAATAATACCTGAACAACCAAGGCAATCCCGAGCATGCATAGAAGGAAAGACAGAAATACAATAAATAAATGTTTTCTTTTTATTAGCAAAGTATCAAAAGATGTATTAAATTGTGTTATGACATGGTGATACAATCAAAAAATAGAATACAATAAAAAAGACACAATAAAAAGTACCCCACAATAAACCATCATCCATACCAACACACTCAAGAAATTCACATGAGCTCTTTACATCCATCAATCATTCATACATAAGAGCATCTATCCCGGTATTTACAAAAGCCAAAAGGTAAATAGATGTTTTAATAAACTGGTCAAGATGGTGAATAGAAAACCACTTCAGGTTATAAAGGGACCAACGCCGACGCTGCGTTTCGGTGAAAACCCTACAACAGGGCTACACCTTCCTCAGGGCAAGTCATAAGCAGTGGAACAGATGGCGTGGGACACTCAAATACCTATAATGATATAAACATTCATAATTTCCAGAATTAAGTTATAAATTTCACATCATAGTTAATACATGCACGAGAGGCCTTGGGGAAAATGATGATTAGAAATTAAAAATTTAGATCAGACAACAATGGTCAGGAAAACGAATAAAGGAAAGTGCATCAAGAAAAGAAAAGAAAAGAAAAGAAACAGCCAAGGATAGGCCCTGCGAAAAGAAAGAGATAATGAATCAGAAAGGACCAGTGACTTAAGTGATTATATCCACAGAAAGAAGATACAACCAACCACCACACAGGACTGTTCATGATGTTTCAAAAAAGAATAATGAAAACAAGTGATAATAATCATATCAGAGGTGACTTCATAATAGACCCCACAGCATAGAAATATATATATGGACATACCTATTGGGGTATTCTCACAAAACATCATCCAACATAGTGGTATTAAGACATTAGCAATCTATGTCAACGGATGCTCAAAGACTGCATCCAACAAATCTATAGGATAAACAAACAATCGCAGTATGTTATAAGTAAAGAAATACTATATTCAAAAAAGACAGACACAAGAGAGATCGCTGTGAGAGAAATGCCCAAGACGGTACCAATAAACATAAACCTACCCGAATATATAAGCATGGAGGGGCATATGACGAAGAATCAGCCTCTCAGGACTTCAGCCATATCGGCTTTCATTCTGGTCCATATTAAGGGCGTAAAGTAATGACAGATCTTAAAAAATATAAACCATAAATTCAAAGTTAAAAAATATATATGTAGTGAAAGATTTGTCAGCACACTGAAAAAATGTTAAACCATCGATATACCCAACCGATTGACTAACCGTGTAGAGGACTAATCCCAACTGGCCTAACTCAACCATTGCTACAGTTAACAAGATTAGAAACGGTTACTACGACCATTAAGGAGTCTGCACAATTGAAACGCCTCCCGGGGTGGATACATAGATGCGACTGATCCATAGAGCCGAGAGTCTTACCTAACAATGTGATCGCCATTCAAAGTACGGACAAGGATGTGGCCCGTTTCCTCTTCAATAAGAATGAAAAGTGAATGGAAACCGGCTGGGTTTTAAACCGCACAAGCCGGAAACCCGCCAGGATGAAGAGAGCGGACACAAACAAAGGACACACGGGCCCAGAACGAATTTAAGGCTAAGTACAGCTGCCATCTTAGAATAGGAAAAATAAGCTTCCGTGAATAACACAACAAAACACCAATAATAATAATAACAAAGACATCAAACAATCAAAACCACACCAAGAATAAGACTATAATAAAATGAAAAAGCGAAACATTAAAAAGAAAAAATAGACAATAATACCTCCTAGTCAAGAAGACATATGTAAAGCAAACAGATGACTATAGCAACAATGAGATATTCAAGCACCAACAGAGAATGAAAAACGCCAAAGCGGACTATAGAGTCCAATAGACAGTTATCATATGATGGCATTCTCCCAGGGACAATATTCATTAAGGCCATTCTTGGCTGATTTGAGGAAGTAAATCCAAAAACCTCCCGCTTTTTTCTGACCTGCGTAGGATCCTTTCCAAAGGCACTTTAATTTTCTCAAGAATAGACCATCTAAGATCTACTCGGTGTGATGTTTGTTGAGCCAATGCTCCACCAAGGGTGCTGATGTCTTTTTAGTTCGTATATTAGATTTGTGCTCACCAATTCTGAGTCTCACTTCCCGTCCCGTCTCGCCAATATAAATGGAGTCACACGGGCATGTGATGATATATACCACATTAGATGTCCTACAATTCGTCATGTCAGAAAGTGATATAGAGTGCTCCTGATCTTGATGACATCACCTATCAAGGCATGAGCACACGCCTGGCAAGAACCACATCTATGGTTGCCATGAATAGGATTATGACCTGTGATGGACCTCTGGCAAAAGCCAGGAGCTTGAACAGTCTTGCCCATCACTAGATGGTTTTCAAGTTCTTGTTTCTCTTAAATGCAAATAAAGGCTTGGCAAGTTTAGGCTCACTATTATCAAGGTTTAGCAAGTACCAAAGGGAATTGACAGTGTCTCATTTTATGATTGATGTTGGAGTGTTTGGTAATACAAACTACTCTGTCCATTTTCTTGCTTTCTTGGAGTCTGAAACATGGCTTCCCGGTTGAAATAACGGGCTCGCTTGAAAGAGTCCTTAACCAATTTGGAAGGGTACCCCCTATCAACAAGTTTATTTCTCAAGATGTCAGCTTGTTTAAGAAAGTCAGTGATATTAGTACAGTTTCTCCGGAGACGGAGAAACTGACTAAAGGAATACTGTCTTTTGGAAACGGGGATGGTAACTCCCATACTGCAACAAAGGTGTTTCTGGCAGTAGGTTTGGTGTACAAGAGACAAATAATTTGTTCTCATTATGTTCGACCCAGACATCAAGAAATTCCAATTTATGCCTGCTGGAGTGGGCCGTAAATTTCAAATTCATGTCAGCCGCGTTGATCCATGAGATGAATTCATCTAGGGAGGTAAGGTCCCCTTCCCAAATGAAAAAGATGTCATCAATAAATCGAGACCAGGCTCGGACATTTTCATGGAAAGGGGCCACCTCATTGTATATGTGGATACGTTCAAACTGTCCCATATATAGGCAAGCAACACTGGGGGCACAGGACGCTCCCATGCTTACTCCCTGGATCTGTTGAAAAAAACTGTCATTGAACTCAAAATAGTTCTCCCCAAGAATCACCTGGAGACAGTCTAGGATAAATGGAGCATTAGTAATGTCAGGTTCATTGGAGAGAGTTTCCTGTATGGCTCTCATAGCCCCATCCTGCGGTATGTTGGTGTATAGGGACTCCAAGTCCAAGGTGACTAAGAGTTCCCTGTCACCAAAATATTGCATCCCTTCAATTCTAGAGATAAAGTGTCCTGTATCTTTGACAAAAGAGTCCAATTTCTGGACTAAGGGTTTGAGGAATTGATCCATGTATTTGGAAAGATTGGGGCGGCCACGGAGCCTCTTTCCAAATACGTGGATCAATTCCTCAAACCCTTAGTCCAGAAATTGGACTCTTTTGTCAAAGATACAGGACACTTTATCTCTAGAATTGAAGGGATGCAATATTTTGGTGACAGGGAACTCTTAGTCACCTTGGACTTGGAGTCCCTATACACCAACATACCGCAGGATGGGGCTATGAGAGCCATACAGGAAACTCTCTCCAATGAACCTGACATTACTAATGCTCCATTTATCCTAGACTGTCTCAGGTGATTCTTGGGGAGAACTATTTTGAGTTCAATGACAGTTTTTTCAACAGATCCAGGGAGTAAGCATGGGAGCGTCCTGTGCCCCAGTGTTGCTTGCCTATATATGGGACAGTTTGAACGTATCCACATATACAATGAGGTGGCCCTTTCCATGAAAATGTCCGAGCCTGGTCTCGATTTATTGATGACATCTTTTTCATTTGGGAAGGGGACCTTACCTCCTAGATGAATTCATCTCATGGATCAACGCGGCTGACATGAATTTGAAATTTACGGCCCACTCCAGCAGGCATAAATTGGAATTTCTTGATGTCTGGGTCGAACATAATGAGAACAAATTATTTGTCTCTTTGTACACCAAACCTACTGCCAGAAACACCTTGTTGCAGTATGGGAGTTACCATCCCCGTTTCCAAAAAGACAGTATTCCCTTTAGTCAGTTTCTCCGTCTCCGGAGAAACTGTACTAATATCACTGACTTTCTTAAACAAGCTGACATCTTGAGAAATAAACTTGTTGATAGGGGGTACCCTTCCAAATTGGTTAAGGACTCTTTCAAGCGAGCCCGTTATTTCAACCGGGAAGCCATGTTTCAGACTCAAGAAAGCAAGAAAATGGACAGAGTAGTTTGTATTACCAAACACTCCAACATCAATCATAAAATGAGACACTGTCAATTCCCTTTGGTACTTGCTAAACCTTGATAATAGTGAGCCTAAACTTGCCAAGCCTTTATTTGCATTTAAGAGAAACAAGAACTTGAAAAACCATCTAGTGATGGGCAAGACCGTTCAAGCTCCTGGCTTTTGCCAGAGGTCCATCACAGGTCATAATCCTATTCATGGCAACCATAGATGTGGTTCTTGCCAGGCGTGTGCTCATGCCTTGATAGGTGATGTCATCAAGATCAGGGAGCACTCTATATCACTTTCTGACATGACGAATTGTAGGACATCTAATGTGGTATATATCATCACATGCCCGTGTGACTCCATTTATATTGGCGAGACGGGACGGGAAGTGAGACTCAGAATTGGTGAGCACAAATCTAATATACGAACTAAAAAGACATCAGCACCCTTGGTGGAGCATTGGCTCAACAAACATCACACCGAATTAGATCTTAGATGGTCTATTCTTGAGAAAATTAAAGTGCCTTTTGGAAAGGATCCTACGCAGGTCAGAAAAAAGCGGGAGGTTTTTGGATTTACTTCCTCAAATCAGCCAAGAATGGCCTTAATGAATATTGTCCCTGGGAGAATGCCATCATATGATAACTGTCTATTGGACTCTATAGTCCGCTTTGGCGTTTTTCATTCTCTGTTGGTGCTTGAATATCTCATTGTTGCTATAGTCATCTGTTTGCTTTACATATGTCTTCTTGACTAGGAGGTATTATTGTCTATTTTTCTTTTTTAATGTTTCGTTTTTTCATTTTATTATAGTCTTATTTTGGTGTGGTTTTGATTGTTTGATGTCTTTGTTATTATTATTATTGGTGTTTTGTTGTGTTATTCACGGGAAGCTTATTTTCCTATTCTAAGATGGCCGCTGTACTTCGCCTTAAATTCGTTCTGGGCCCGTGTGTCCTTTGTTTGTGTCCGCTCTCTTCATCCTGGCGGGTTTCCGGCTTGTGCGGTTTAAAAACCCAGCCGGTTTCCATTCACTTTTCATTCTTATTGAAGAGGGAAACGGGCCACATCCTTGTCCGTACTTTGAATGGCGATCACATTGTTAGGTAAGACTCTCGGCTCTATGGATCAGTCGCATCTATGTATCCACCCGGGGGAGCGTTTCAATTGTGCAGACTCCTTAATGGTCGTAGTAACCGTTTCTAATCTTGTTAACTGTAGCAATGGTTGAGTTAGGCCAGTTGGGATTAGTCCTCTACCGGTTAGTCAATCGGTTGGGTATATCGATGGTTTAACATTTTTTTCAGTGTGCGACAAATCTTTCGCTACATATATATTTTTTAACTTTGAATTTATGGTTTATATTTTTTAAGATCTGTCATTACTTTACGCCCTTAATATGGACCAGAATGAAAGCCGATATAGCTGAAGTCCTGAGAGGCTGATTCTTCGTCATATGCCCCTCCATGCTTATATATTCGGGTAGGTTTATGTTTATTGGTACCGTCTTGGGCATTTCTCTCACAGCGATCTCTCTTGTGTCTGTCTTTTTTGAATATAGTATTTCTTTACTTATAACATACTGCGATTGTTTGTTTATCCTATAGATTTGTTGGATGCAGTCTTTGAGCATCCGTTGACATAGATTGCTAATGTCTTAATACCACTATGTTGGATGATGTTTTGTGAGAATACCCCAATAGGTATGTCCATATATATATTTCTATGCTGTGGGGTCTATTATGAAGTCACCTCTGATATGATTATTATCACTTGTTTTCATTATTCTTTTTGAAACATCATGAACAGTCCTGTGTGGTGGTTGGTTGTATCTTCTTTCTGTGGATATAATCACTTAAGTCACTGGTCCTTTCTGATTCATTATCTCTTTCTTTTCGCAGGGCCTATCCTTGGCTGTTTCTTTTCTTTTCTTTTCTTTTCTTGATGCACTTTCCCTTTATTCGTTTTCCTGACCATTGTTGTCTGATCTAAATTTTTAATTTCTAATCATCATTTTCCCCAAGGCCTCTCGTGCATGTATTAACTATGATGTGAAATTTATAACTTAATTCTGGAAATTATGAATGTTTATATCATTATAGGTATTTGAGTGTCCCACGCCATCTGTTCCACTGCTTATGACTTGCCCTGAGAAGGTGTAGCCCTGTTGTAGGGTTTTCACCGAAAGCGCGTCGGCGTTGGTCCCTTTATAACCTGAAGTGGTTTTCTATTCACCATCTTGACCAGTTTATTAAAACATCTATTTACCTTTTGGCTTTTTGTAAATACCGGGATAGATGCTCTTATGTATGAATGATTGATGGATGTAAAGAGCTCATGTGAATTTCTTGAGTGTGTTGGTATGGATGATGGTTTATTGTGGAGTACTTTTTATTGTGTCTTTTTATTGTATTCTATTTTTTGATTGTATCACCATGTCATAACACAATTTAATACATCTTTTGATACTTTGCTAATAAAAAGAAAACATTTATTTATTGTATTTCTGTCTTTCCTTCTATGCATGCTCGGGATTGCCTTGGTTGTTCAGGTATTATTATAGGACTCCTGTGTGGGCCTTAATGATCAACTTTTTGAATGGGTGGGGATTTTTCATATGTTTTGTGCTGTTTACTTGATCCCCTGTTTTACCCACCCTTATCTGCCTTGAGGGGTCCCTCCTTTCTTTGGTTATTGGCTGATGTGAAAACAAGATGCCAAGAAATGAAGCAGTGACCAGATATCGCAAGAATAAAAGGGTCACAGGAAAGGCCCAATGTTGCTCCAACAACCAAGTACCAGCATGCAGCCTATTAGAATGAACTCATTAATCCATTAACCAAAAGCAAACACAAGAATCATCTGTCATCCATGTACTAAGTGATAAGTCAGAGAGCAGCACAAAAACGCAATGCATGGCTTGCTGCTCATCCCCAAAAATGTCCAGCAAAGTAATACTTCACAACCGGCTTGTCAAACTACACTATTAAACACCAACAAGGTGCGAAATATGAAAGGGGTAATTAATTGTAGCACATGTCACTATACAGGTTCGACTGAAAAAACGATATATGGCAAAATGGCACTTCATTGGCAAGGTGGTCACTAAGTTAATGTAGAACACCATATGCAATGTGATTAGTTATTCACTTGCCCACAGGGCCCTGGAGTGCAGCTCTGGTCCTCAACAGTGTGCCCTATGCTGACTGGACCTTAACTATTGGTTTGCGCATCGTTGGTGCCGCATCTCTAACTTCGCTGAGTGCTGCTATCCACTGGAAGCCTGTGATGTCAGAGACAAGCATTGAGGCTGGAGCTGCAGATACTGCTTCACATGCTGCGCTCAGGGCTACACTTCAAGTGAGTTACATAGGTGGCACTGGTTGTGGGATGGAAACTCTCTGCCTCCGGTGAGGTGACTGACTTTAACTTAGGTGCTGGATGAACTGGTAGGCACAGATGTTTAGTTAGCATGCACGTCCATTCCAGCCCAGTTCAATAACTGACAGTCAACTGGAAGCTGCTAGCTGCTTCTCTGGTCACATCAGTAATTCCTCCATTCTATCTCCTCTAGACAATGCTGCAGCTGCTTCTCTGGTCCAGTCGGTATTTCCTTATTCTAAGTCCTCTAGACAGTGCTGCTAGCTACTTATCTGGTCTCATCAGCAATTCCTCATTTTAAGTCCTCTCTGCAATGCTGCAGCTGTGTCTCTGTTCCCAGTGGTAATTCCTCATTCTAAGTCCTCAAGGCAGTGCTGCAGCTGCTTTTCTGGTCCCGTCAGTAGTTGCCACATTCTAAGTCCTCTAGGCAGTGGTGCAGCTGTGTCTCTGTTCCCAATGGTAGTTCCCCCATTCTTAGTCCTCTAGACAGTTCTGCAGCTGCATCTCTGTTCATACATCCACTACACTCCAAAACAAAACACATATGTAAAAGACATTGTCATTTACAATGCAAATAGCTCTAACTCTAAAAAATGTGAGACGATTTGCATTGCAAATGCTTGTTTTTAATGTCTCACTCGAATCCACCATGGATCTCCAGCTAAAAAAGGAGTCTGCTGGCTACATAGCAGGCAAATTCACAATGAATCTGTGGTTCTGTTCCCAACCAAAAGCACACCTTCAGTACAAAGTAACAACACATTTAATAAAGTAGGTGTGTGAGTGCGTGCATGAGTGGCTGTATGTGTGTGTGAGAGCATGTACAAGTCTCTGTGTGGGTGTGTGAGTGGCTGTGTGGGTCTGTGCATGGGCATGTGAGTGGTATTGTGAGTGGGTGTGTGAGTGGATGTATGGGTGTGAGTGGGTGTGTTAGTGGCTGTGTGTGTTTCTGAGTGGGTGCATGAGTGGCTGTATGGGTGTGTGACTGGAGTGTGAGTGGCTGTGTGGGTCTGTCAGTGGGTGTGCAAGTGGGTTTGTGGATCTGTGGGTAGGTGTGTGAGTGGCTATATGGGCATGTGAGTGGGTGTGTAAATGGATGTGTGGATGTGTGAGTGGCTGTGTGGGTCTGTGAATGGGTGTGTGAGTGGTTTTGTGGGTCTGTAAGTGGGACTGTGAGTGGCTGTATAGGTCTGTTAGTGGGTGCATGGGTGGTTGTGTAGGTCTGTGAGTAGGTGTGTGTGTGGGCTTTTGGGTTTGTGAGTGGCTGTAAGGGTGTGTGAGTGGGTGTGTGGGTGTGTGAGTGGGTGTGTGAGTATGTGAATGGGCGTATGAGTGGGAGTGTGAGTGATTTTCTGGGTGTGTGAGTGGCTGATGGGTGTTAGTGGCTGTGTGGGTTTGTGAGTGGGTGTGTGAGTAGTTTTGTGGGTCTGTGAGTGGGTGTGTGAATGACTGTATGGGTGCTCGAGTAAATGTGTGAGTGGCTGTGTGGGTATGTAAGTAGGCGTGTGAGTGAGTAAATGAGTGTGTGAGTGGTATTCTGAGTCTGAGAGTGGATGTGTGAGTGGCTCTGTGGGTCTTTAAGTGGTTTTGTGCATCTGTGAGTGGGTGTGCAAGTGGCTGTATGGGTGTCTGCGTAACTCTATGGGTGAGTGACTGGGTTTGTGAGTGGCTGTATGGGTGTGTGAGTAGGTGTGTGTATGGCTGTGTGGGTCTGTGAATGGGTGTGCAAATGGTTATGTGGATCTGTGAGTGGCTATATGGGTGTGTGAGTGGTTGTGTGAGGGTGTAAGAGAGTGTATGAATGTGTGATGGGTGTGTGTGTGAGTAGCTGTGTGGGTATTTAAGTGGTTTTGTGCATCTGTGAGTGGGTGTGCAAGTGGCTGTATGGGTGTCTGAGTGACTATATGGGTGAGTGACTGGGTTTGTGAGTGGCTGTATGGGTGTGTGAGTAGGTGTGTGTATGGCTGTGTGGGTCTGTGAATGGGTGTGCAAATGGTTCTGTGGGTCTGTTGTCGTGTGGTTTGTGGCCTCATGGTCTGCCTTGCTTAGTTAGCTTGGGCCCGGCTGCCATGATGCCTTTTATGCACACGTTACTTTGTGACTTTGTTTTTCCAGCCTCTGCTTATTCCCGGCTATTTTAGACCTGTCTGCATTTCTGCCCTTTACCTTTTCTCCTGTTCCTAGTGGGTTACATCTGCACAACATGTACAAGGTCGAAAAACAAGGTCTCTTATTCTTGCTGAGCTGGCCAGTCCCTCACACCTAGACAAAACACTACGTACAGCTGCACTGGAGAATTTTGTGTGCCTTTTAATATGGGGATTTCACTGTATGGAGACACTTGGAGAAAAACCTTTCCAGAGAGAAGAGCTGTGCTTGTCTAATGATGTAAACCTTGCATCTAGATATTGAGGTATGGGGTCCGCATGTCAAAGCCCAGAGGTCTTCTATTTTTATAATAAACTAGTTATTAGCATGGGGAGGGTGGTTAGGCCATTTATTCCTATGACCACTATCTTTATAAAATGCTGTCCCCGTTTGTATTCTATGGAATTGTAACCATGCTTATTATTTTATCATTATGCATTATGCTGATAGTACTGGCACGTGTACTGTATCTTAGAGCACGGTAGTTGAAATAAACATTTTAAACTATACAGTGACTCTTATTACGCATGTTGTGGACAAGTATGAGTGAGTTATGAAAGGGTGTTCTTGCTCCCGCGAGTTCTGAGAAAGAGATACCGTGTTCTGGGTTGTCTAATCATTGGTAGCTGTGCTGCTAATGAGACGCTAAAGCTAGTCGGATTGGGATTGTGGGCACTAAGGGGCATAGTTGGCTCACCACTATACTCTGCAGTCCTATTATCCTGTGCATAGCTCTGTGTATGTGCAGAATCCCTACAACATGGCGCCACCAACGAAGTGGGCTGCTTATCTGCGAGACGCTTGAGTAGTGCTTGTGCTTGTCCACAACACACTTTGCATACGCTTCCGGAGGCGTGTGTGGGGTCGATACCGCCTATATTGATATTTTTATAGGTTCTTTCAAGCTTGAAGTTGTTAAAAGGTGTTTAAACACAACCCTATATTGTGCTGCCTTTTACTGCTAGGTTGTCGAATATTTTTAGCCTTAAATGTTTGTCCAAATTGCGGCACATAGCCGTGCAGCGCTCAAAGCTCATTTGGTAGCATATGGAGTGCCTGACGCGGGTGTCGAACTGATCTTTGTGGTACAAGCAGATCCTGCTTACCACTTTGAAGTATTTTACTCTTGGATCACCTTTCCGGCGGTGGATGGGACGGATAATTTGTTCCATGAATATACAGCCACCGCTGTTCCTAATCACTATAGACCTTATAGGAATCTTGAAGTACCGCTCACGGCATGGCAACACCGTGTTTGTTTTGATGCGCCCTCCCCCAACCGATTATCGCGGTTCGTTTAGGCCCCTTATCGATTGAAGGGGCCACTTGGCCAGTTTTGGCCGGGTATACCCCTCATCCGCGTTATATGACGCTGCCGGTCGCTGACCTGCGTAATTTGCATTCGTCTTTGATACGTGTGCATAGAGCTTTAGTACAATATGTTACAGGCATTGTCCAGGCAGCCCCGACTGGAGTTGCAGCGCATCCAGCTGGACCAGGAGGCGTAACCATAAGTCCCGTCATGGTTAATTCGGTGATGGGCAAGCGCCCACAAAATAAGGATGATTTACCTTATTGGCTTGCAGAGAAATTTGACCAGCTGGAGGCCGTTTTTCCAAATACTTCTCCTGTGGACAAACACAGGATTTTGACGATTAGTTTGCCGAAAGATTTAATTCCCGAGTTGGCAGATTGCAACAACTGGGGTAAGGTATTCGCAGCCGTATATGCGAAATGTTTCGGCACTCCTTCCATGATAGTTCTCCCCTCTGTGATTAAACGAGTGCAGGATGAACATGGCCCTGAGGCGGCTGTGGAATTAGGGATGAGACTGGTGGGAGTGTTCGATGTAGTGGCTGAACTAATACTTGCTAACGTCAAGGGTGATGCAGTTAACTTTCAAGTAGCTAATGCTTTGGCTTTGATCCCAGAACCGGACAAGCCACGCGAATTACCGAAAAATATTGCACAGGCTTACAAGACCATTGGCCGTAGTAGCCTGGGAGTCAAGCCTTTTGCTAAAACGCAAACACAATCGCAACCACAACCAAAAACTCAGTCTGAGAAAGATGAGAAACCGTTCTTTACTAAAAAGAGCTGGAGGTTGAAAAAACAGAGTAAGCAACAGCAGAAGAAGCCAGGGTCGCGAGGCGCATCCCCGGTTTCTGTAGCTTCTGAACGCACATATGATTTGCGCGATAGAGCGAGAATAAAATCTCCAGAGAGATTCCAAATCCCTGATCCGCGTTCTCGTCGTTCTCCACAGGCACCAACGTCGTCACAGACTGGTGGAGGAGATCGCCAGGATAGAGGTAGGGGTCGTGAGGCCCCACCAGGAAGAGACCAAACTCGACAACAGGAACGAGGTAAACCAGAAGAATTTCAACGTTCTCGCCCGCAATTTCAGAAGAAAATAGTTGCAGCTGTAACAGCAAAGTATGCCACAAACGGTGAGAACGAGACTCCTGAATTTGACGTGGGCAGTAACGCTGCTAGACAGCGCCGCAGAAGTTACCATAGTGCGGGAGGCACTGCGTCCTCATATGGAGGTGACAGCAACTGAAACATTCATTACTGTCGAAACAGCAGGCACCAGAGTGGCACCCCCTGACAGACTATATAATATTGTCATTCAAATTGAGGGTGACATACAGCGTGTTATTAAAGGGAATTTTTGGGGAGAATCTGACCTCTTCGTACGACATTTTGTTAGCAGAGGCGGATTGGCCGCCCCCATTTGTACTTGCTGCTCGTAGAGGGGAGGAGGTAATCCTTCCGAGCTTTTCTCGTCATGTCCCCAAGGACAAAGCGGAGGCTCTCGCAGGTGAATGGGCTGTGGCCCTAGCCCCGGCACTGTACCGTAATCACGTGGGCTGGTATGAGGATTCACCCTCCCATGAAATACCATTGCGGTCTCTGCCACAGCCACAACCCCAATATCCCATTAAACGGGAAGCTAAAGGTCCCGTTTCCGAAATCCTGACACAGTTAGAATATCAAGGAGTAATTGAAACATGCGTATCACCCATGAATAATCCCCTTTTCGCGGTTTCTAAACCCGATGGATCGTACCGCCTAGTTTTGGATTACCGATATTTGAACTCTCATTGTCGGACCTTTGCGGTGCAAAATACCCACAGTTCTGCGCTTGTAGACAGTCTTGTTCGTAAAAAATATAAAACGACACTTGACCTATCCAATGGATTTTACACGCACAACTTGTCCCCGGAGTGCAGCCAATGGAGCGCTTTCACTTCCGGTGGTAAAATTTCAAATTCCGGCGTTTACCCATGGGCTACCAGAACAGCTCGGGTGTCTTCGCCACCCGTGTTGTCTCTTTGTTGGACAGCATAGACCCTGATGCGTGTTCGTACGTAGACGATATCTATCTGACAGACGACTAATTATGGCCGCATCTTACCCGAGTGGATCGCATTATTCTTGAATTTGCGGTCTTAGGATACAAATTTAATTTTGCCAAATGACACATTGCTGAATTAACAGTTTTGTTTTTGGGCTATGAGCTCAACAATGAAGGTAAGGGCTTAGCACCCTATTTCTTGGAGAAGTGCGCACATTTGAGCCCTTCGTCCACACTGAAGAAGCTTCAGTCATTGCTGGGTTTTCTAAACTTTGGGCGTACTTACATTCCCGAATATGCCCAGCGTATCAAGCCTCTGTATGCATTGATACAACCTACCTTTTCGAAGTCATGCTGGCTTCCTGAGCATTCCGTTATACTGCAGTCTTTGCAGTCTGATCTACTTGAATCTAAATTCTTGTTGACTCATGACAACCGCACAAACCTGGTAATTAGAATCATACCAGGGGCAGTGGGTTTCACGTACTTAACCTTTAACGAAGGTGACACTGTACCGATCGCATACAAGTCACATCTATACACTTCAGCAGAGTTGCGCTTTTCCTCTGTGGAGAAAGTTTTGACTGCAGTGCAAATGGCGATTCTAAAGGAACGCGCACTGGCACAGGGAAAACGCATTTTGGTGGTAACACCATATCCTGCCCTAGAGGCAGTGACGAAAGCAAGTGTGCCAAACTCTAAGGCTTTACACCCCCGTTGGATACAATGGGCAACATCTTTGACGTCGCCGGATGTCACTTTTATCTTTGATTCTTCACTTCAGACACAGGAGTTTTTACAGTATGAATTTGTTCATCCTCCTCCTCTGTCTTTGCTACCGCTTGAGGAGTACGAATGTATTATCTATACCGATGGTTCGGCACAACCGGCCACGGGTTCCAAGCATGCTTATTCCGCAGCATGTGCTATTGTTGCAGGTACTATGGTGAACGGAAAGTTCAAGTCGAGTGTAGTACACACACAGGCACTAGGAGACAGTACTGCACAATTGGCCGAGCTGCGTGCATTGGTGCTAGCACTTGAGTTTGCCAATACAGAAGTGTCTACACTAGTTGTATGCGATTCATTCTACTGTGTTCAGTCTTGTAATGATAACCTCTTCTTTTGGTCGCAAAACGACTATAGAGATGCTAAAGGCAGCACTATTAAGCATAAAACGCTTTGGGTTCGAGTGGCAGATCTTAAAAAACATCTGCCTCTCACACAGGTGGTTCACACCCTTGGCCACCAGCGTGTGGGCGCACAAGCTGTCGGTAACAATTTGTCAGATGAAGCTGCCAAATCAGCAGTAGCCACGTGCACAGTAGCAGCAGTTACAAGATTCATGACTAAAATAGATAATGATATTCTAGCAGCTATTGCTGCAACAAAAGAAGGTGCTAATTACCCAAGGGGATTCCCTTCCAAATACTCTTATCAATTAGGTCCCAAAATCTGGGTCTGGCCACAACGGAGTGCTGACGCTCGAAATGTCATCAGGGATTTGCGTGTCTTTGTGGGAATTTTCGCCTGCGGCACCTTCCATTCTGACCAAGGTCCAGCGTTCGCCTCTAAGGCTTACAAGGACGCAATGGGGTCACTGGGGGTGCAGGTGAAATTTTCGTCTCCATATCGGCCTGAGGGCAATTCGATTGTTGAACGAATGAACTGTGACTTAAAGCAATCCTTGACAGCTAGAGTCTTAGGTACTGGCAGGAACTGGCTGGCCCACTTGTATACTGTACAACGTGCACTTAATAATCTCCCAAGAAGACCTCTGGGTGGGCGGACCCCATACGAAATGCTCTTTGGCATACGAATGTTTGTGCCCGACCTTGATGGTCTAGACATGGCGGCGCAATCCGCAATCTTTAATGTAGATAAGCATTATACTATGTTACAGGACCTACAAGAAACCCGAGACAAACTTGCAAACGAACATTTATCTTCAGCCACAGACGCTGCTCTGCAGATACCGGTTGCCGACTGGCTTCCGAAAGTTGGAGACCTGGTCCAAGAGAAAGTGCAGAACAAAAAAGAATTTGGCCCCTCTTATCGTGCACCGGTTCCAGTCCTTGGCTTGAAGGGTACTCGTACAGTTATTTTACCACCGTTTCCTGGTCGCAAGGACAACAGACACATCTCAGTAGAAAATGTCAAACTACAACGTCTGGCCGATCCTGAATAGTGTAACACCAGCGGTCTCTTGTCCAGCCATTTATAGGACAAATGTTTGTGGCCTTCCAGCCCGAACGGTCACGGATGTTGCTATTGAGATGGTAGATGTTACTGATCGCCTGCTCGACAGCTCGGCTTCCCCATGCCATGAGGAGACCGAGTATACCTACCCCGCCACCGAGTCCGTGGCACATTTACCAACAACGCCACTGAGCCCAACACGTTATTCCTTTGACTCGGATTCCACCTCAGCACTTATCCCGTCCAGATTCAGTATTTTTGTATCCTGGTTCAGAGACAATTTTTTAATTCCACCCTGGACATACATCTGGTTGGTACTATTCCTGATTTTTCTGTTCATGTCCATTGGCTTTGTGACAGTTTTTTTCTTACTCATCAATGGTCACTATTTACCCGAACGCTCTGCTGTGAACAGTGTCGCTGGAACTTTGGCTCCGCATTCTTCATCTCACATCATGAAGCGTGACCACACATTTGTGAACATTTCAGCCTTTCCAGTTGCCGATGGCATCGTATGGGATGCAGTAAATTACCAAATTCATGGCCCGACTGAGATTATTAATGTACCAAACGTCCTACGTGTTTCAATGGGTGATGTCGTAAAAAGTAATATTCATTCTGACGATTGGGATGTACATGCTGTCGAATCATTATTTTCTGATTTGAAATATTATGCTGCTTTTAATGCTGAAGATTTGTATTTAAATTCTGCAAGTTATGCTGACTTATATTGTTACCAGCATTGGGGCAACCATTTCCTCCATAAACCAAGTACCCTTCGGGATCCTTTTAATTACACCCAATGGGAACATTGTCCGACCCCTTTGCCAGGCAGCTCCCAGACACTTAAAAACAAGTTTACTTATTTTACTGATTTTAATAGATCTAACCCTGGGTCCTATTATTTTAAATTGAACACTTCGTCCACTCAGAAAATTATGTTGACACACACTAAATTGTTGTATTCAGGTTCCTTTTTGCACGCCTTAGCTGTGGGTGGATATGAGTATTGGCGGGATACCATTGATTTGAAATCTATTTGGGGCTCAAGATCATGGCAGGTGCAAGGCACAGAAGCATTACACCGTGCTTGCCTTATCCCGGCCCAGATTTTATTCTTAAATCAGACCATCTATCAAACAACCTGTTGGGGCTTGGCTACGTCCAAACAATTAAATGCCCCATCCATTCCTGTATTGTCTTCCACCCCCAACTACAGCTTGCAGTTCAATTTGTCCCTTACGGATTTGCAAGTTTTGCTTCAAAACAATTCGTTTAACGTATCTGAGTTTGTTCAGTTGCCCTGGTTGGCTTGGCCTATGGCATCTAATGCCTGCCAACTACGTTTTCATAACAGACATTCTGGCTATAAACAGGATAGGCCGGACCCCAGATTTTCTGACTCTCGTACTGTTACAACATATTCTGTTGGGAAATTGTGTAAACAGTGGTTGCAGCATTCTTCCTTAGATTCCGTTAAACAACATTTATCCCTCCTATCAGGCAACATTGATCTGTCCGATTTTGTACTGGGGCCTCGTGGTCCTCGACCTAAGAGATTCGTTTATGAAATTTATAATGAACTCTGGAAGCTGTCACAAATTGAAGCTGCTTCCCGTCTTCGGGAAATAGATCAGGCAAATCTAGAAAAAGTGCTTGCTGTTGTTGACAATAGTATAAATACCCTGTCTTCCCGCATTTACACATTAGAGAATATTGTTTCCTCTGTTGTTGATATTGTACAAGATGATGTTTCTGTATTATATCATGGTCAAAATCAATTGCGTTCAGTAATGCAGTTTGCATGGACATTGCAAACACTTAAAATGGGTAAGGTTCCTTGGCACTTTTTGAACAACTCTGCCTTATTCTTCCCTTTTAATATAACTGAAAAACAGCAGTTTATGTCCATGAAAGATGCAACCTACACTCTGTTACATATCGAAAAAATAGAGCCCTTACCATTCTCTGTAGCGGAATTAGATTCTGCCCTGTGGTTAGTACACGGGGTTATCGCTTTGCCTTTTTCTTTATTTGAATTTAGTTCATGCATGAAGCATTATCCTGTGGGCCGCTTTCAGCCTTTAGGAAGTGCTTTCCTGCATGAACTTTGGTCCCTGCCGTTTATGTATAAATGTATTAGGGACGGGAAGGAAGTTTTTCTCACGGGGGAGTCGTGTGATTCTACTGTGGGTCATTCCCTTGTTTGTAAACATATTAAATTGCACGGAGCTTGTAATGTTTCGGCTCCAAATCTTGCATGTGTTTTAAAGGGCATTCCTGCCCCTTCTATCTCTCCTACTTTCACTGTGCTTGCAAATGGTAGCTATCTCCTTCTAAATAATCAGGACTGCTGCAGCATGCTGGCTGGCATACCCTATATTGTAACAGTTTCCCACAGGGTTGTCTGCTGCAAAAATGTGCTTTTTCCTCCTCCGCACGACTTCGTAGATAGTTCTGTTTGGCCTTCCATTCCAACTTTGAAGGCGGATTTCAATAAATTGAGCAGAATAAAGGCGCTATTATTGAATCAGGAGGTTATGCTCACATCCACACGGGAGACATTCATTCTCCAGGTGGCGAGTACTCACAGTGAGATACAGGCCCTTTTGAACACAAACCTCCCACAACATTTCGGTGAATTAATTCACTGTGTCTTCAATGCATCGCGCACTGAAGGACTAGTGCACTTTTTTAAAGTCGTGGGTTCTGGCCTTCTTACCTCCTTTCAAACTATCTTTGGTGTAATACCAGATTTTATTCATTCCATTTTTTCCAGCATCTTTGGAGGCTTTCCGTTGATCCTAGCGTTAGCTGCTGGAATACTACTTTTAATTTGTTTGCTGCGCAATGGCTGCGCTTCCTGGGGGCCTACTCGAACAAGCTTGGCTCCGGCTGCTACGTGAGCGAATGCTCCTCAGCTTCGGCATCCTGCCATTGGCGACACTCAGTGTGTCCTATCGACTTTCTTTTCGCTTTGCGTATTTCACTTGCGTGCAACCTGTGATGTCTTGCATCCGATGTCCTTTCTCGTGATCCTTGGATTATTGCCTCTCCAATACGTCTCTGTCTTACCCGGATTTTGTTCAGTTAATGGGTCCCTTAGAGGCCCATGAACGGGACTGTTCCGGTGCTGACTACATGACGTGTGCGGCTGCACTTGACATTTTGGCACAATGGGATGTCTGGGGGCGGCTGCTCAGAATCTCCTACAACGAAGCTATATCGAGTATCACGCAAGTTGTCCCGCAATGCTGTTCTCTGCTCCCTCTTGTGAGGACCATGAATGCAGTTTTGATTTACTGGACTGGATGGCGTCTCTTTTTTCTGACGATTCCAACGATGTCCTTTTGGATGGTGTGGCGTTCTTATGTGCTTACACTCTATTGGATTAGAGGTCCTCCACGTTCGGTGTACTGCCTCGCTGGATTGTTTTTTGTTTATTTTCTGTTCTGCTCCATCTATTTGAACTCTGTTTTCGTCTATGGACTGACCAGGGGAGGGGGTCGTGTGGTTTGTGGCCTCATGGTCTGCCTTGCTTAGTTAGCTTGGGCCCGGCTGCCATGATGCCTTTTATGCACACGTTACTTTGTGACTTTGTTTTTTCAGCCTCTGCTTATTCCCGGCTATTTTAGACCTGTCTGCATTTCTGCCCTTTACCTTTTTTCCTGTTCCTAGTGGGTTACATCTGCACAACATGTACAAGGTCGAAAAACGAGGTCTCTTATTCTTGCTGAGCTGGCCAGTCCCTCACACCTAGACAAAACACTACGTACAGCTTCACTGGAGAATTTTGTGTGCCTTTTAATATGGGGATTTCACTGTATGGAGACACTTGGAGAAAAACCTTTCCAGAGAGAAGAGCTGTGCTTGTCTAATGATGTAAACCTTGCATCTAGATATTGAGGTATGGGGTCCGCATGTCAAAGCCCAGAGGTCTTCTATTTTTATAATAAACTAGTTATTAGCACGGGGAGGGTGGCTAGGCCATTTATTCCTATGACCACTATCTTTATAAAATGCTGTCCCCGTTTGTATTCTATGGAATTATAACCATGCTTATTATTTTATCATTATGCATTATGCTGATAATACTGGCACGTGTACTGTATCTAAGAGCACGGTAGTTGAAATAAACATTTTAAACTATACAGTGACTCTTATTACGCATGTTGTGGACAAGTATGAGTGAGTTATGAAAGGGTGTTCTTGCTCCCGCGAGTTCTGAGAAAGAGATACCGTGTTCTGGGTTGTCTAATCATTGGTAGCTGTGCTGCTAATGAGACGCTAAAGCTAGTCGGATTGGGATTGTGGACACTAAGGGGCATAGTTGGCTCACCACTATACTCTGCAGTCCTATTATCCTGTGCATAGCTCTGTGTATGTGCAGAATCCCTACAACACTGTGAGTGTCTGTATGGGTGTGTGAGTAGGTGTGTGTATGACTGTGTGGGTCTGTGAATGGCTGTGCAAATAGTTCTGTGGGTCTGTGAGTGGCTATATGGGTGTGTGAGTGGTTGTGTGAGGGTGTAAGAGAGTGTGTGAGTGTGTGATGGGTGGGTGTATGAGTGGATGTGTGGTTCTTTGAGTGGTTTTGTGCGTCTGTGAGTGGGTGTGTGGGTGACTGTATGGGTGAGTGGCTGTGTGGCTGTGTGAGTTTGTGAGTGGGTGTGCAAATGGTTCTGTGGGTCTGTGAGTGTATGTGTTAGTGGCTATATGGGTGTGTGAGTGGGTGTGTGAATGGTTGTGTGAGGGTGTAAGAGAGTGTGTGTTTGATGGGTGGGTGTATGAGTGGAATGTGAGTGGCTGTGTGGGCATGTGAGTCTCTGAGTTGATGTATCAGTGACTGTGTTAGCATATGAGAGGGTGTGTAAGTGACTATATGGGTATGTGAGTGTGTAAGTATGTGTGAGTGGGTATGTGAGTCATTGCGTGGGGGTGTGAGAGAGTGTCTAAGTGGGTGTGTAAGTGGGTGGGTATATTTTTTTTATTGGAGTCTGGCTCCTCAAATCCGACACAGATTCACACGGTGGCCCACTGAGTACCATGGGAGATATTGCATTTGTTAAAAAACATTTGGGGGGAATTTCTTGCCCAGGATGGGTCTCTCACAGATCTCTCCATCACTCCTACAGGGTCAGGGTACCTCTACCCTGACCCCTTCTATCACTTTTAAGTTTTATTTTTAACCCCGGGACCATGTCCCAATATACAAAATGGTGGCTGCAACTTTCCTCCCAGGTTGTGGCCAGCCAATGACAGCATTGTTGGTGGCATGAGGAAACCCACTCCCACATTCAGATCTGTAACATAACACTTACAGACAGCATATAGTCTGAGGCGATATTTCACACTGCCTGTGATACAAGAAACGCAGGCACACTACATTGTAACACACGCATCTTGATACGCAGAACTGTACATCTCACAGGCTCTGCCAAACCTGACTTGTAGTGTGCCTCAAAATTGAATGTGTGACTGTAATGCATGCATTGACAATGTCCATGACTATTGCATAATTGTACAAATATGCAAAATGACAATAAACAGATTTAGCACAAAAAAAAATTGTTGGTGGTGTGTGGATCTGTGGATTCACTGTGGTGGATCCACGATGGATCCGCGTCCCTAGACATACACAAATCCTTTTTCTTTAATAACTCCAAAACTACAGAAACGGACTACACCAAATCACAAAAAGCACTCTTTTTGGACCCAGATCTAACTTTCTGCCAAATTTGGTGTAATTCTGTTCAGCAGTTCAGACTGTAGTCATGTCTAAAATCTCTATGGGAAATTGCATAGGGAAAAAGTGTTTTGGACCCCCCATTTTTCTTGGACCCCACTTGACAAATCACCTGAGACAGCAACTGAACTGGCACACTTGTTTTGAAAAATTCAGGAAAATTAATCAAACGGCACCAAAGTTGTTAGCAAAGCAAGAAAACACTTTTCCTATGGAATCTACGTCCTAACTATAACTGCCTACTAGCATATACATTGCACAGTGGGCGTCACAACTGTGTAGTTATAGTTAGAACCAGGTAGACATTGGAAAGGTTTTTTTGGTTTGCTAATAACTTATTGTGCTGTTTGACGAATCTTCACAAAATTTCCCAAAAAAGGTTCATCCTCTTCAGCTCCATCCTGGAAAGTTTCAGGGTGATCCATTAAGCGGTGGCCGAGAAAAAGTGGTGTCCCAAAACATGCTTTACTGATGCTATTTTCCGTAGGAAATTTGAACAGCGATACAGCCAAAACAGCTGAATGAAATAACAACTAATTTCACAGAAACGTTGATATTGATCCAGAAAGCATGATTTTTGTGAATTGGTATATGGGGCTGATTTATATGTTAGCCATAATAATACTCAGTCATAACTGCAAGGGAGTATCCTTACTGTCAACATAATGTTCCACCCACCCAATTTAAATGCAGGTGGGCCATTGGTGTAACCACAGCAGAGACTACTCCATCTCAGCCATAGTTACACCCCTCCAATGGTCCAATTAAGTAAGGGCCATCGAAGGTTGACCTCTATGTCTGCCCACCTAATTTAGCTTGTTGGACTAACAGGTCAGTTTTCACTGTGCAGCCGCGATCTGCGTGCAAAGTACTGAGGTAATCCCGCGGTGTCCGATCTTTGAAGAAAGTGTGACTACAAGACGACACCACTTGCATGAACCTCATGACCCTTGGATTTAAAAAGTAGAAGAAAATCATCTGGAAGAAGATCAAGACAGGTGAGAGTGTTAGGCCTCATGAGTGTGCATGGTGTGCATGCAAGAGAGAGAGCAGGGATACACAAAACTTCAGCCCTGACGAAGGCCCCAGACCCGATCAGGCTCTTGGAGAGGGCCGAAACATGTTGGCAAAAAAGGTATAATTGAACGATTACATTCAATAGAACCCTAAAATTTCATGTTTTTATTCATACCCCAGGTACCCAAATAATAAAGAAGCATCTTTGGGTATACCTTGAGGTATTGTTATTTAATCACTCTACTGGATCCCTGCATGTCCAGCTTGACTTTATCTAAGAACTCTCATTCCATCTCTGGTTGAGTCTGCCCTGGTGGTACCATCTTACCAGGGTGTGGCTAGGCGCCGATGATGAAGCATGTCACGATAAGTGAGTGAGGAGTCTACTCCAATATCTTTGGTTATCCCCACATCTGTGGATACTGCAGAGGCGAATACTAACTCCCTGACAAGGAGGGAATCCCTTACCCTCCCGAAAAAGAAAGAAAGACTTTTCCCTTGAAAATTCTTTTGATAAATCAGTTGCTCGTGTGTGAAAATCATGATGATAAAGTACAGTGAAAACTGTCAAGTGCCACCCCTCGCTATAAGAAATAACTCCCAAAGCGAGGGGGCATATTTTTTATTTTGAAAAAAAATCCCACTTTGGGCTTTTCTTTTTGAAAATAAAAAATAAATACATTTGATGGACGGCTCCATCATGTTGATGGAGCTGTGCATTAAACTTAAAAAAGAATTGGCAAGAACTGCTGTGATGATGGTTATTGCCAATGCTTAAGCTTAGCTGTCATTTCTAAATTTGGCAGGTGGTTACTCCATCAGGGCAACAGAATATTTTTCTCTGTCACCTTGACTGAGTAAACTCCGTCCACCAACTAATAAATGAGGACCTAAATTTGTTCAGTAGTTCTGAGTAATTAAGGTCCAAAATATATGTGTATATAGCAATGCGGTACCTCTGCGGAACTACTGCAGAGTACCCCGGTGCCACGAGAAAAAACCCTGCATGGAACATTCACAACATGGATTCAAATCTTGCAGCCATCATTTTAGAACTCAGGGTCTCAGTCCCTGTGTCATACAATAGAAAAAATAATAAACTATAAGTGGTCAGAGTTAGGGTACCTTGGCCACCTGCCTGTTGTGGGGGGAGGTCACAGTGAGATCCCTCATAGGGTGAAATTGAAGAAAAAACTTTTCTTGTGGTGTGATGGATCTGCGGTACCACAGTGGGGCCTAGTGCAGCACCTGTGGCTCATTAGCAGTGTTGTAGATCCCAGGCACTAATGCACATGAGCACAAACATGTTTTCTGTAGCTCTACACACACAACACACATACACAGAAGACAAATACATACCCTGATACACATTGAAGCACATACACATGCACAACCCCTATACACACAGCTACATATACACACTCTCACAAAGTACCACACTCACACACTCTCACAGCCACACTCAGACAAACATCACCCACCCACACACAACACATTTACATACACAACCACACACACACACACTTTCACACAGACACAAACATATCAGACATACACAAGACACATAGACATACACACCTGGCACACAGACAACCCCAACATAATCCCTACATCCCCAACTATACTCACACCCAGAAGCACACACACACACACACACACACACCCACTACCACACACACAACACACACAATTCACATTCTCACAATACATACATATGAATAACTCTGACACTCACAAAACCCTGCACATACACATACCCACCCTGACACACACAGAGAACAGATACACAAACACAACCCTTCCCCCTAACTCTACACACACTCCCACTTACACAACACACATCCACACACCATACACACAGAAGAAACCTACACACATAACTACACACACATACTCTTGCACACACAACCACACACACAATCTCCCACTCACACAACACACACACAACTAGACTTACACACCCCTGCGAACAGAACCACACACTTCAACACCTACAGACATAACACACACATGAAAAAATACATATACACACCATGACACACACAACAGATACAATTAGACCACTCCTGCATTCACAACTACACAAGTCCCCTTACAGAGAAGCATTCACTCTCCCACACCCACAGAAACAATACATACATATACGCACCAACAAATGCACACACATGCACACATACACAACTGCTTCCCATAGAACTACACACACATACACAGAGAAGGACATACACTCTCATACACACACATGACTCACACACACACAACACATACAAATACATAACACCTACACACCTACTACTCACGCAGACCTCTGCACAAAGAACTAGAAACACACAAGCACTCATGCACACACAACACATGCAGTAGACACACACACAGACAATAAGAACACACCCCACACACACAACACAAATGCACACACATTCCTGCACACACAACCACACATACTCACACTCACTCAACATACACACACAACATAAGTACTCACACATCCCTACACAAATGCACACACATACCTGCACACACATTCACACTACCACTCACACAACACATACACAGCTACACACACACTCCCTTGCACACAGAACCACACACATAAACACTTTAACACCCAGGGACACAACACACACAACACGCATACAACACACATTAATATATACATTCTGACACACACATAACACATACAAGTTCCTACAAAAACAAATACACACGCATAAACAGAAGCATACACACCTACTCCTGTTGCACCGCGGTGCGAACCGCAGCCCGCAATGCTGCCCACTTCCTTCTTGCTGGCCGCAGTGCAGCCCGCAACACCTCCTGCTCCTCATCGAGCACATCGCGGTGCAGTGTGGTGGCCCGTTATTGCCGTCTTGGCGTCACCGGTACATCCTGTGACGCCTCCTACCCTTTTGTATCAGGCACACCGCAGACTTACGCAGCGACCCGTTGCATATTTTTCTTCATATTCGGAATGCCGCAGCTCCCAGATTAGGACTGCGGCTTCCTATAATACACTTTTGGGGGCATTTGTACCTACTTTTTTCCACTCTATGAAGGCTTCCTTGCTACTCTTTACCTTCCTTGGGGCCATCTTGCTACTTGTTTTCCTTCCCACACTTGCACAGTCATGGTCCCAGAAGGCCTTGGGTAGGTTGTTCTACCTCCCTAAGATGGCGACCTTCCTATTCTGTAGTTTACTCCTCTCCCGATCCAAGATGACGATGGCCTACTTCCTGTTTTTTCACTTCCTGTTCTTGGGTATATAAGGGGCAGAACCTTTCCTTTTCCTTGAGTTGCAACACTCCTGCTGGTGTGTCCTCGCTCCTGTTGGATCCATTGCTCCTGTTTCGGTGCTCCTTTCCTTCCGTTGGTGCTCCTTTGTTGCTTTGTGTCTCCTGTTCCAGTTTGGATTCCTGTAGCCTTCTGCTCTTTCTTGGACTTCTGGTCTTCGAGTGTCTGCCTTTGCTCCTTGACATCTCCTTCCTTTCCATTCCTGGAGTCTCCACCTCATCAGAGGTTTTTCCCCACTGGGTTTTTTCCTCTTGGGACTCCTTCTGGAAGGCACAGGCTGCTTAGGCTTTTCCACTGTCGGCAGCACTGTGGCTACCGGAAAGGGTCACCCATACCTCAGACAAACCGTAACTTATAAGAACCAAAGCCGGGAACCGTCTCAACACATCAAGACTGGTAAGATTCCAAAAGTGACAACTCCCACTCTAACACACAGAAAACACACACATAACTCATACACACACAATTCACACACTACATACACACACACAAAACACCTTCCTGCACAAAAACAATCCTCTGAGTCTTTTTCTTCTTTCTATGTGTGCTGCAGAATGTGGCACACATAGAAAGAGGAAAAAAACAAGGAGAAATAAAAAACATTTTCCTCGCTATACCTCACTCGGGGAGGCATAGCATTTTGACGCATTCCCAGGGCTACCAGTAATATAAAATCTGGGAATGTGCCAAAATCCATGGGTGGATGCATGGGAACACCCATGATCCACCCATGGAACGCCTCCCTGGGGCAGAGTAACGCAGCGCAGAGATTTGCACTTCGTACGTTACTCTACATTTATCAAGCCACGCAAGGTGCTTTCTGCGTGGCTTGATAAATCTTACTTAGCAGTTGCGTTGCCCTTGCATCCTACGTAACTCAATCATAAATCTTCACCAAAATATATTAAAAAATAGTTTATTTGAAGTTATTTCTGTGATAGTGATGGCACGTGGCTCTGAAAAAAACTGCTGTGTGAATAGCGTGGTTTGCAGATGTAAAGGTAGAACTGGATGCATTTCTTGATGTTGGTAAGGAAGTTCGTGCTTCCTTGTTCTGTAAATTGGACACCATCCTTGGGATACACTCCAGGCAGCGGATGCTATTGTGGTATACGAAGCCCATTGCATGGTCGTGGAGGAATGCCGAAATTGCTTTGTTGATATGTCTCTTAAATTTCTCAATCCTTAGACAAAATTGACTTGGCCACTGCCATTTATTCCTTTCACATATAACATATGAGAAAGTGTACCAGGACAAGTGAGTATACTCATAATGAATGGGGAAAATCCTTGTAGTACATGTGGTATTTATTTCTCAAAAACGAAGATGTGGAAGGGATGATTCTTAGTGTATCAGATTTAAAAAGAATCAAACAGAACTATTGTGAGGCACAGCCAACAGGTGTTTTGCCCCCTATTGGTCTGCAAGCCTGGGCTTTTTCAAGGCTGTAGTGTTTAAGATCCAAAGCCATAGAAAGATTATGTGCGCAAACCCAAGCAAATATATAGAAAAAAGCAAATCCAATATATTCAATACATTATCCAGATAATCTAAATTGATATATACATACACCATCTGCATTTCATTTCATAGCATGCCGAAATAAACAGTGAAAGGGAAGGGGAAATGTAAGAAAACAAAAAAAGTAAAGGAAGAGAAAACGTAATAGTATACTTTTAAATTCCACATCATATTCGAGCCAGGATGTCATGCCAAGATGTCATGTTAACATTGTTTCTGACATGGTAGTCAGAGCCAGAGACGAAATAGAGACCCAATCGAAAATGGTCACAATTAGATTGCAAAATATTAAGTGAGGCCATATACATGCATTCATGTGAATATTCAGGTCAGGTCATAATATTATGTGGAGAGAAATGAGACACATAGATGGTTTCTAAGTTTGTTCGCCTTCACTCAAATATTTTCATTGTAGGTAGAAAAAGGGCAGGGTGGGGTGAGAGGAACTTATGTGTTCCAGCGAAGCCCGTGGATCTAAGATGGACACCCAGTTGAGACATGGATATAGAAGTTGGCTTTTCACTGCAATTGGGGTATGATCAGTATTGCCTTAATGTCAAGTCAGAATGAAATGGTGCATTACCGTTGAGAGACATAGAATTATGTGGAATCAGGACTTTGGTGATCTGGATATCAGAGATCACGTCTATATTATACCCCCCAAGCTATCAAATGTTAGCGATCTTACAGAGCACTACAACTACACAATGTCTGATATAATTGACTCTCTACCCCTGTTTAAATTAAAAAGAATTTGATTAAAGACAAAAATCCCTGATTCAATGGGGCTCTAAACAAGGAAAGGAGAATTCTTCGGCTAACAGAAAGGAATTGGAGACAACACCCCTCTTCCTCCCAGCTTACACTTCTCAGAAAGGCCAGAAATGCGTACAACAAGAGCATTCGCGAATCAAAAAAAAAATTCTTTAGATTGGAACTGGAGAACGCTAAGAATAGACCTCGTAAGCTCTTTGAAATGGTACAACAACAATCGAACAAACTGGCAAAAACCTCTAAAGAAGCAACAAAAGCCCTAATAAACTGTGATGAGTTCTCCTTCTTCTTTGCAACCAAAATAAACTCCTTGGGAAACAAGCTGAATTCTGCCGCTAGCGTCTGTTCTCTTCCTTCAGTGACACAATCCAACGTATCTACTCACCTCCAACATGCAGCACTCAAAAACAAAGCTCACTGGACTACCTTCAACCTATATGATGACCATATCATCTCAAAAATTCAATTGTCCATAAAACCGAACAACCACTTCAATGACCCGCTCCTCTCCAACTGCCTGCCTGCAACCAACCAATTTATCATACCCATCTGGACTACAATAATCAATGCTTCCCTAACTCAAGGGTCCATACTAGGACATGATGGCGTCTCGATAGGATGCAGCCGTTTTGCTCTCCGCTCCCGCCAGGCCCTTAACCGCTCATCTAGCGGCTGTAGGTGCACCAGAGCCTGCTCGAGCGGTCGAGGGAGAGAGGCAGCATATCCTGGGAAGCGGCGGTGATTTGGCTCCCCGGGGAGAGGCGGTAGTGAGCCTGTGACAGAGCGACAGGGATCATGCCGGAATCCTGGGAGGGACCGCGGCGGCGAGCATTCAGCTCAGAGCACCTACGCAGGTTCCTGGCGGTCCCCCGGAGCTGTATAAGGGGGGCCACCACTGCCACACAACAGCCGCTGCCGGTTGGCGTTCCCGGTGGCGGCAACGCAGGCACACACCCGAGGCTGTGGTCAAGGAGCCGGGAGGCCTGATCTACGCGAGACCCCGGCTCGGCCAGCCTGGTTGGGCCTTTCATGCGACAGAGCACTGTGGGGGAAACGGATGCCTGCACCCAACAGCAGAGGTGCTTGATCTGTCGTCCAGCCAGTGCGGACCCCACCCCAAAGCCACAGCGGACTCTCTGGCAGATCACCAGAGGGGTAAAAGGGGGCCGCCACTGCTCAATTAAGCCCGCCATCGGACAACGCCCCCGGCAGCACTGGAACAGACACGCAATGAAGGCAGTGAAGGTGAGCTCAAACAGTGCGTCTCGCCTGGGTCCCCAGCCTGGCTGACCTGATCGGGCCTCCACTGTAGCAACGCCTGTGCGAGGGAGCGGACACGAGTGCTCAGCGGACAGCGGGCCCCGCAGCACAACCTGGCCTGAACAGACTCTCCCCATAAGGCATAGCGGGCCTCCTTGCGGCCCCCAGGAGCTATACAAGGGGTTCGCCACTGCCACATAACACCCGCGCCAGACAGCGCTCCCAGCAGCACCCGCATAGGCTCACACCGGGGGCCGAGGGAGCGAGCCCGGGGTGCGTGTTCCACATGGGGCCCGGTTTGAACGGCCTGAAGGGGCCTTCCCCGCAGCAGCCAGTAACTAAGGGGCCGAAAGCCTGCATCCAGCAAACAAAGGACCGGCTACACCACCCGTCCCGAGCAGACTCTCCTCTAAGGTCACAAGCAAGGCGGTCCCTGCGGGGTGACGGAAATCAGGCACAAAGGCCCTGGAGGGTAGGGGCAGTCCGCAAGACCTGACGGCGGAGAACCAGCGCAGCGGACCCTGAGGGCAGGAGTGGCGGGTGGGGTGAGCTCACTGCAAGGGCACCCTAGCACACCAAAGCCCACACTGCACCGACAGGCCTGGCGGGCCTCTAGACCCATGCCGGCACCCAAACAGAAAGGCCCTACAGCAGTTCTGAAATGGCGGCCCCCAAAGGCTAGAAAGACAGGTCGGTTAAAGATTTTCTCCTTAAGTCGGCAGCTCAGCAAGCGGAGGGCCCGCCACTGGCGAAACACCCGGACGAGGCTGAAGGCAGCGAGGGACCAGAGGGCCCGATCAGCCGATCCTTCATGGAGTTGCTGTTTTCCTCGCTCCGCGAGGATCTGTCCACCATGAAGCGTGAGCTCTCAGCCGACTTGAGGGAAATCTGACGGGATGTGGATTCTCTGGGGGAACGAATCAACGCGATGGAGCAGCATGAGGCAGGCTGGAACGAAGAAATTGAACAGCTCCAGCAAGAAGTCCTTAAACTGCAGGAACAGAACCTGGACCTCCAGGCCCACACAGAGGACCAGGAGAACCGGTCACGCCGGAACAATATCCGTATTCGTGGCATGGCTCAGGGCGAGGGGGGCGGTGATATTGAGGCACTGGTGGTGGGCCTTTTCCGCTTCATTCTGGGGGAGACCCCCGAGTTCCCCATCAAGTTGGACCACACCCACAGGGTGGGCCCCAAGAGAGTGGCCCCGGCCCCACCTGCGGATATCCTGACGTGCGTACATGACTTTCAGCTAAAAGAGCGGATCCTCAGGGAGGCCCGGCGCTGCGCGGATCTCACCTACGAAGGTTCAAAGCCTACATTATACCAAGACCTGGCGACCTCAACTCTATTCCAACGCAAAACTTTCAGCCCAATCACGTCCTACATCAGGGACGCTGGTATTAAATACTCCTAGGGACACCCCTTTAGACTGATCTTTCACTTCAAAGGAAAACTGAGGCAAATCTGGTCCCTTTCGGCAGCGTGTAATCTTTTAGGAATCAAGGACCCTACGGCAGGCACACAGCTCCAGAACAACCCCCCACGCAGTCGCCGAAGGGGGCATGGGTGGACCACTATGAAATCTTCCAGCCCATCAACACGCCCTGACTCAGACACTATGGCCAAAGAACGCCAGGCAGTACTGGCGACACTCGCAGGGGTGTCTACGGAGTAAATGGACACACAAAGGCAGAAGCTCTGAAAACTTACAGTTCCAACTCTTGATGGCCACTGGATATAGTCACAGGTACCCTAAACTGCTTTTCCAGGGAGCAGTATGCTCTGGACATTGACTGTTTGCGATTCACCATCATTAATGTTTTTGTTACGTTGGGGTGTTTCTCTTGTATGTTATGGGTTCCCTCCCCTCCCCTACACGTATCTCTTGGTCTGTCTGCCCTCCTGCTATACTGGCCTAGTTAAGACCTCATGGAAGCTGCCCCACACAGGCCCGACCGAGGAATGCGCGTTCTGCCCTACAGCAATCACTTCGCACTGCGTCACCTCCACCTGCCCGGATGAGTATTAAAATCTTGACCCTTAACGTGAAAGGGCTTAATAATCCCGTTAAACGCAGAGCCATCCTGTCTTATTTGGAGAATTCCAAAGCTCACATTTGCTTGCTACAAGAGACCCACCTATTGCGCAGCGATACACATAGGCTACGCTCTAAGGCCTTCCCTCATCAATATTTCTCTTCCCTCCCGGCTAAAAGGACTGGAGTTGCCATTCTCATCTCCCGCTCTTTCCCTGGGGTGGTGGGGGCACAGATTCTAGAGATCAAGGGGAGACTTCTGGCACTTTCTCTGACTGTGGGGTCGCACACGTTCATGCTGGCTACTATCTATGTCCCCAACGAGGGCCAAGAGGCGTTTTTACGAGAGGCGGTGGCCGACTTGACGTCCTCCTCCGACAGGCAAATACTTCTGGGGGGCGATTCGAATACTGTGTTCGATGGTCAACGGGACCGTTCAGCTCAGAGGCAGGGACAGTCCGGCGCTCTCTCTGACAGCATGCGGCAGTGGTTATACGACCTTGGGCTATCCGACGTGTGCCCCCACCTTCACCCCCATTCAGAGGACTACACCTTCTATTCACACTCCCGAGGTACCTCTGCCCGATTAGATTACTTCATGGGGTCCCGATCTCTCCTTCCTCTCATACAGGACTCGGTTATCGAGCCTCAGGCGCTATCAGACCATGCAGCTTTGACCATGACCCTGCTATCTCCCCCTACCTCTTGCCCATCCTTTACGTGGAGGCTTGTGAACACTCTCCTCCACCATCCTGAAGTTATTGCCCGCCTCACTAAGACGCTACAGGATGACTTAGCTGAGAATGACACCCCTGAAACATCCATAGTTTCCCTGTGGGAAACACTCAAATTGGTGGCCAGGGGTGACTTAATAGCCACATCCTCCGTGGACAATAAGATACATAGAGAGAAAAGGGAGGAGCTCTCACGGCAGGTTTCTGAATTACAGGGGATGCACAAGACAACAGGTGCTCCGGGAATATGGAGGCAACTAAAGAATGCACGAGCTCAACTTGCTAGCTTGGACCTGGACCGAGCTGAATATGCGGCCGCGCAGTGCCAGGCAGCGGCGGTCCCACTGATCATAGACGAGGGGTGCTCAGAACTTTCCTGAGAGGCGGACATCTCTCGCGCCTTCAGGGATTTTTACGCCAATCTCTACTCGGCACAGCAAATACCAGAGCAAAAGTCCTCTGCATACTTTCAGGACATAACAAACTTGCGCCTGTCACCTGATCAGTCCGACTTGTTAGATAGCCATATCCAAATTGAGGAGGCAATCTCAGCCATTGCAAGGCTTAAGCTCCTCAAATCACCCGGCCCAGATGGGTTTACAGCCATTTTTTATAAAACTTTCTTCTCAATCCTAGCTCCAATATTAACACGGCTATTCAACGTGATCGGAGATACCTCCGAGATGCCTCCCACGATGCTGATGGCATCAGTGGTAGTCTTGCCCCAGCCCAGAAAGGATGGTAGGCTCTGTGCCTCATATAGGTATTTTTCCCTGTTGAACATTGATCGACCTTAAGGTCTTTACCGGAATATTGGTGACCAGGCTTGGCCCGTTGATGCCTGGACTAATTGAACCTGACCAGGCCGGATTTGTGGCGACGAGGCAGTGCAGCGATAACACCAGGAGGCTGCTCCACCTCCTAGACAAGGCGCACCGCCAATCAGTGGAGCGAGTGGTACTATCTGTCGACGCCGAAAAAGCATTCAACAGGGTACACTGGCCCTTCCTAGAGACCACCCTGGAGCGGTTTGGGGTTGGCAGTCGATTCCGCAGGTGGGTGCTTAGTGAGTATAGCCACCCCTCAGCCACTGTCCGAGTGTATAGCTACACATCTGAACCCTTTACGATAGCCAGGGGCACGCGACAGGGCTGCCCGCTCTCCCCACTCCTGTTTGCCCTCTATGTGGAGCTGCTGGCCCAGAAGGTTCGGGAAAATCAGCGGATCAGTGCGGTCCTTTTTGGAGGGGAAAGGCATACCATTAGCCTTTATGCTGATGACATCATCGCTACGCTCAAGTCATCTGTTCCGGCCTTCCTTGCGGAATTGGAGAAGTTTGCCTCTGCCTCTGGCTTTCGTGTAAATGTCTCCAAATCACAGGCCCTAGGTTTCTCTCTGCAGCCATCAACTATCGATACCCTAGCCCGGGTATGCCCCATCAGGTGGGATCAAAAAACGATCCCCTACCTAGGTATAATGCTGGCGGTCTCAACTGCGGAGACAGTCTCCATAAATTACATGCGCATATTAGCACAGACACAGCGTGATTTGCAACGCTGGCGCCCGTTCGGCTTCTTGTGGTTGGACCGGGTGACAGCTCTTAAAATGAATGTGCTCCCAAAAATCCTTTACCTTTTCCAGACACTGCCTGTGGAGCCGCCCCCGGGAATGCTGAAGCAGCTCTAGTCTGAGTTCTCCTCTTTTGTTTGGGCAGACAAGAAACCAAGGATGGGCAGGGACATGAGTTTTAGATCCCCAGGCGAGGGAGGCCTGGGAAAGCCCAACCTAGACTATTAATACAAGGCTACCCAGATTCACTGCCTGTTGGAGTGGGCCAGCCGGAGTCCGAGAAGCACTGGCTTTTTATGGAGCGAGCACTGGCTGGGCAGCCTCTGTGGAAGATCCCCTTTCACTGTAGAGCTTCCAGGCCTTCCGGTCTCTATGGCACTCCGATAGTGCGAGCCACTCTCAATGCTTAGGACGCTACGGCCACTCGCAACGGCCTCCCCACATTCCCATTGCCTCTCACTCCTATCACCAGCAACCCTGACTTTACCCCGGGCCTCGATCAGATGGCTTTTCGCAGATTTTAGAGCTGATTTTGCCATGCCCGAAACCGAGCGGTATCTCAACCAACAAATACGGCATTGGGTGATGCAACCGCAGGTGCGCCAAGGAGCCGAAAGAAGGCTTACCCCCTACTAACAATGGTTATTATCTAAGCAATCAACCAAGTGACTCATTACAGAACTTTATCACATCTTACGCCCCTCGGAACATGAGATTAAGTCCGCAGGGCAGAAAAGGTGGGAGGCAGAGTTGGGGCGGACACTGACCCAGAAAGAATGGAGCGACATCCACTATAGGGCTAGGCACTCAGCGCGCAATATCTCCAGAATAGGGTCTGCTACCAAGATAGTGACATATTGGTACCTCACCCCTCACAGACTGCACAGGAGCGACCCCAATCGATTGCCGGGCTGCTGGAGGGGATGTGGAGTGGTCGGCACCTAGCTGGGACATTCTGTGGGAATGTCCCAATCTTCAGTCGTATTGGACACAAGTCCTATATGAAATAGACCTCCACTTCGAAACCACTCTCTTACGATTCTTGGAATATATTATCTTAGGCGTTTCCGATAGACTCACATTCCCCCTCAAATCATGCAAAGGGAAGCAGATGGGTATAGCTCTGGGGGCGGCTCTACAGAATATACTGTCAACATGGGGCTCGGATAGGGCACCCTCGATACAGTGATGGTTGCACATGTTATGGTACGTGCTGGGTATGGAGCACATTTCCTTCTCTCTCCAAGGTGACGGAGCTTCCTTTTCGGATATGTGGTGCCCTTTCATCACCCACCTATGCTCAGAATTCCGCGAACTCACTTGTCCTAGGTACATGCGCCTTCTGCGACTTCCTGCACTATTGCAAGATTCCAGCCAGCCGCAGGGCCGCTAACCTGCCTGCTGTAGGCCTTAGATACTTCCTTGGTCATAACAGGGGTGAGGGGAGTGAGGGGGATGAGAGGGGGAGGCAGGACAGGGATGGAGGGGCAGGACTAGAGGGAGGGGAGGCTGGGCTGTTTTTCCCCTTTTGAACTGTTTTAAATGCACTATGCAGCGTTTCACTGCTTATGGCCCACAAGTTGGGCATCATTCCTAATGCATTTTGTTTTGTCTTGTCTATCAAACCAATAAAAAGATTTAAACCTAAAGGCTGGTCAAGTTATCCCCATTTTAAAAAACCCCACACTGAATCCTGCTGAACCGGACAATTTCAGACCTATATCCAATATTCCTCTACTAGCAAAAGTACTTGAAAAATGAGTGCAACAACAACTTAGCCAACACATCGCCAAATTCAACCTGCTAGATGAATGCCAATGTGGTTTCAGGCCAGATCATAGCACTGAAACTACTATTCTCCATATAGTAGATGAAGCCCTTCAAGCTCTAGACCAAGGCAAAACATGTCTCTTAATTCTTTTGGACCTATCATCGGCGTTCGACACAGTCAACCATGAGAAGCTACTAAAACGTCTTGAAAATTGGATGGGATTAGGGGGAGCCGTCCTCGAATGGTTTAAATCCTTCCTTCGAAACCGCTCCCAAAGATTCTTAGTTAATCGAAAGCTATCCTCTCCTTCTCCGATTACGATCGGAGTTCCCCAATGTTCAACTCTCTCTCCCCTACTCTTTTTAACCTCTGTCTGGAACCGTTAGCTAGAATACTGCATATCGCCAACATCTCTTTCCACATGTATGCAGATGACACACAGATCTACATCAAAATCTCATCCCTAGAGGAGATCACAACAATGAATGAGGGTCTAAAGCTAACTGTACAATGGCTTGCTAGCAACCAGCTCAAACTTAATGCGCAAAAAAATGAATTCTTACTAATTTCCCCTCCTAAAAGTTCCACTGACATACTTGAATGGACCAAATCGATCACTGCGCTGAACAGCTCCCCGACCATAGTGGACTCAACCGAATCACACTGGACAAGAACTTGAATATGCAAGCCCACATCAACACACTGGCCAAAAATGCAAGGTTTCACCAAAGCTACCTGAGAAAACTAAAACCATTCCTAGATTCAGCGGACCTTAAAATGGCAGTACTGGCACTAGTTATCTCTGGGATCGAATACGGATGCTCAACCCTCTCTGGCCTACCTAAGATCTGAATGCCCCCCCTGAAAGCTTGTCTCAATCCAGCCGCAAGACTCTTAACAGGTTCAAAAGAATTCAACCACATCTCACCACACCTGAAAGCGCTGAACTGGCTTCCTTACAAAGCCAGAATCCCACTAAAATTGGCCTGTATGACACACAAAGTGTTACACTCTAATTCTCTGGCGTATCTCGCGCAGAAAATTGTGTTCTCCAGAGGAGGCAGGCACTCCCAGTCTGCCAGGGATTTTGTGCAAGTTTGCAGATTTTTGGCAACTTCTCATTCAGCGTAGAACGCGGAGTTACCGAAAACTCTGCGCTCCGTACCGGAGCAGAGTTTTTTTGTGTTTGCGTGCTCAAAATGCATTTTCACTCGCGCGGGATGGACTTACCGGGATGCCTGCGATCGAGGTTTGGTAGCCGGCTGCACAGTCCCGCGAGAGTGTGCGAACGCAAACACGTCACTCGGGTGCGCCATCAGACTTCCGGCGGAAGTTTGTGAAGATCGCGATCCCGAACTCGCAGAATTTGCAATCTGGAGAAGAATCTCTCTCGAGCAGCATCAAAACCTTCTCAAAATGATGATTTGGATAAAAAAACTCATCAGATTGACATTTGGCTGTACTTTTTTGTGCAAGGAGTCCTTTTTCTTTTTTTACTTTTTTTTGAAGAGGAAGGAAGTACCCCAGTGTCTCCAACTTCCTGTCCAGAAGGCTCCTCCCAGTGCTTTGTCCATCTCCTGTTCACTTTTCATTTGGATTTGGAGCTGGAAGGATTCCTTTTTTGTCTGCTGCATCATATATCATTGGATTTGAGGACTTTTGGATCTGAGATTTCACAAGTAAGTTGGAAAATTGGTGTTGTTTGTTTGATTGGGGCATTGCACCTACAATATTTTGTACTTTTCATTGTTTTTTTAAAATGTATTGTGGTGGATGGCCTGTAGTTTCAGTAGGGGCCTAGTTGTTTCTTTGTATGTAATTTTTCTTCTAGATTTCTTTTATAAAGGAAACATGTTGCAAAGTTCACTACATTTTCTTCAACTTTTGAAATCAATTTGCAATATTTATTTAATTCACTAGCCCAGTAGTCTGCCAATAGGCCTTTCAGCAAGTAGGCCCAGAGCTACTCATGGGTGCATGAAACTATTGTTTCTGTGGTGTCTGTTGAATTTAAACATCATTTAGGGCATGGATGGCATTGGATTTTTGTGGTTTTTCACGTTTTCACTTTTTTCATGTGTGTTAAATAAATGCCTTTGTTGGATGTGTGTGGTTGTTGTATAACTTGCATTGCAAACCTTTTTTAGCCCTGTGGATGTTTGTTTTTGGCATTATTGTCAAGCTGTGTTGTTCAGCATGCCTCCTTTGTCTGGCCAGTGTGTGAGTGTGTTTGTTTGTAATAGTGGGCCAGCATTTGCCTTGGCTGAGCCTCTCTGTGTGGCCAGAGGCCATTTTGTAAAGTCTGTGTCCATAATAGGCCAGCTTGAGTTCATTGTTTTCCAGGCCTCCTGCTTGTTGTTGTTGTGAGTGACCATGTGGCTGGTGGCCATTTTGTGGCGGTGGTAGTGCTTTTGCCATAGACCTGCATGTCTTCTTTCCTTTGTTCCTCTTGGCTTACTGTTTCTTGTTGTGGCCTGCCTGGCCATGTGGCTGGCGGCCATTTTGTGAAGGCAACCAGTGTGCTTTTACCATAGGACTGCATTGTCTGTCTTCACTTTCTTGTTGTTGTGGCCTGCCTGGCCATGTGGCTGGTGGCCATTTTGTTAAGGCAGCTAGTGTGCTTTTGCTATGGGCTTGCATTGTCTGTCTTCCCTTTCTTGTTGTTGTGGCCTGGACATGTGGCTGGTGGCCATTTTGTGAAGGGGCAGCCAGTGTGCTTCTGCATTAGGCCTGCAAGCCTTCTTTGTGGTGGCCATGCCTTCTTGCTGGTTGTTGTTTTGCAAAATTTGCATGCAATACTTTCTTCTTTTGTGTTTTATGATTATCCAGCAAAAATGTAGCACAGTTCGCTACATTTTCTAATAAATTTTCAATATTATTGATTTGATTTGATTCACTATGTGGCCTAGTCTGCCAATGGGTTTTCCAACCAATAGGCCCAGGGCAGAGCTAATCATGGGTGCATGAAACAACTGTTATTGTGGCGTCTGTTGAATTTAAAACTCATTTAGGGCATGGATGGCATTGGATTGAAATGCAAAATGTGTTTTTTGGGGGGGGTTTCACTTTTTTTCATGTGTTAAATAAATGCCTTTGTTGGATGTGTGTGGTTGTTGTGTAACTTGCATTGCAAACCTTTTTTAGCCCTGTGGATTTTCGTTTTTGACATTGTTGTCAAGCTGTGTTGTTTAGCATGCCTCCTTTGTCTGGTCAGTGTGTGAGTGTGTTTGTTTGTAATAGTGGGCCAGCATTTGCCTTGGCTGAGCTTCTCCATGTGGCCAGAGGCCATTTTGTAAAGTTGGTGTCCATAATAGGCCTGCTTGAGTTCATTGTTTTCCAGGCCTCCTGCTTGTTGTTGTTGTTGTGAGTGACCATGTGGCTGGTGGGCATTTTGTTGTAGTGGTAGTAGTGCTTTTGCCATAGACCTGCATGTCTTCTTTCTTTTGTTCCTCTTTGCTTATTGCTTCTTGTTGTGGCCTGCCTGGCCATGTGGCTGGCGGCCATTTTGTGAAGGCAGCCAGTGTGCTTCTGCATTATGCCTGCATGTCTTTCTCTTTGCTTTCTTCCTCTTGACTTATTGCTTCTATCCATTGTCATCGGCAGCTCCCAGAATGCTGAATCCCATGTGATGCACAATGCCAAACAGGGTCCGTTACATTTGTATTTCTGTTGTTCTTCTTCTTCTTTCCTATCCTTCCTCAGTGTACTGTACAGTACACTAGTACACCAACCATGAAAGCCCTTGTTTTTGTCAGTCTCACAAATATCTACACTGTATTGTTATGTTTTTTTTCAATAACTGAGGTAATACATTCAATAATAATATTAATAAGTGTGACCACATACAAAGTTATATATTATATTTGTTTGTTTGTACTAGTAGTAATTGAGCCACAACAATGAATACCATGTTTCACTGATGTTCTTCTTTCTTCTTTGCTTTTAGGTGCACAAAAGAGGAGGAGGCGTCATCAGCCATTGTACTGCCAGACAGAAGTCCTGCTGCGCACAACGTCACGTGACGTGTGACCACAGACATCTCTTCTGCGTGCTGCTGACATCTGAAGAAGATGGCCCCAAAGAAAGGTACTAGATCCTCCAGTACCAAGAAAGTAGCCAGTGAGAAGAAGGAACCGCCACTTACCAAGACTGGTGTGCCGCCCAAGATCTTTTTTTGGGAAAACAAAAATTGCGCCTGCAGACGCGGTGTCCACAGAGCAAGCTGGGAGCAGCACCCCGCATCAGTGGACCCACCCCACCAACCTAGGCCCAAGCCCATGTCTGTCACAGAGGCAGCCAGTCTAATCACGACAACGCCGACGAGCAGTGATGTTGAAATTGACTTATCGTTATCACAAAGTAGTACCCAATCAATGCAGGGAACTGAGATAAGTGGGCAACAACAGTCGCAACCGCCCCCAATAGTGGTTGTTCCTTCTGAAGTAGGGACAGTTCATGAGATAGAGCTTCCTGCAGAGGAAGAAGAGCAAGCCACTCTTTCAGAAGATCCATTGTCTTCCAGATCCCCAGCAAGGAAAAGGAGGGTTAGTCCATCAACTTTTTCTGCAAGCCCCCCTTCTGATGATCTAGATGCCAATTGGATCCCACCACCTCAGTTTGAGAGTGAGACACACCACAAGACAAGGCTAGGGAAAAGGAAGGTTCCAGAAAGCCTTAGAGTTATGGAGGAAGATGTAGAAGAGGAGGATGATGACGAGCCAGTCATCATCATGGACATTAGTCCCGCCCCAGTGGAGACCGACATTGCCCCATCCCAAATTGCTGTGAGGGATGTGGCACGGATACCACCAACACAGATCATACCACCAACACCACCTCCAGCTTCCATATTTCGCTGGCAGCCACATACATCCACCACAAGTACCACCTCAGTAGAAGTAGGTACTGCAGAGAGTGAAACTTCACGCCCACCTACCAGTTCATCCGACATTGCAAGTGGCACCAGCAGCAGCGCCAGAAAGTTGACCTCCCCAGTTTGGGACTTATTTTCGTTTAGCATAAAGGAGGTGAACATTGCTATATGCTCCATTTGTGGACAAGGTGTTAGTCTGGGTATGCTTGGTACAAACTATGGTACCAGAGGCCAAACAACCCATCTGAAAAAACACCACTTGATCCAGTGGGAGTCGCACCTTAGCGGCCAAAAAACTGCACCCATTGCTGTTGGTGGGGAAGAAGAAGTAGAAGATACGATAGCGGTGGAAGGTGAACAAGAGGGAGACATTTTCTCTGGTACACAAAGTAGCCCTGTCCCCAGCAGTGCAGAGGTACCGCCCACATCCTCATCAGCAACATCGCAGTGGCACAAGAGTAAGAGTCAGGCTGAGACACCAAGGGGTCCCAGGCAAGAAAGTATTGCAATAAAAAAACATGCGTTGAGCCTAACAACATCTGGCGACAAGAAGTCACCTACATCAGTGGCACCAGAAAAGAAAAAAATCCAGCCTACCATTCTCAGCATGTTTAGGTCGGAGGGGCAGTACGACCGCAACCACCCAACGGCACGTTTGTACAATGCGAAGCTGGCTAAAATGTTAGCGCTGGACCTCCTCCCATTTTCTTTTGTGGAAGGGGTGGGTTTTCATGAATTTGTGACAGCCATCTGCCCAAAATGGAAGGTTCCCAGCCGGTCCAATTTCACCAGAGTTGCTGTTCCAGCACTACATCACGACATGCTGGAATTGCTTGGACAAGCTTTGCAGCAGAGTGCTGTTCACACTATCCACCTGACAACAGACATGTGGACCATTTGCCAAGCCACTGATTACATGTGCATCACTGCACACTGGATCTCTTTTGTGGGGGTTAGAGAAAAGATATCTGCAGCAGGTGCTGTTGACACTGCTGAGTTTTTTAATGCCACTCAGAAACATGCAACTGTAGCCATGTTCGCCATGAAAAAATCTCATACTGCTGCAAACATTTTGGAAGACTTTGACAGCAAGGTCTTTGCATGCCTGCGCCCAAGAGTGTAGTGTAGTTCCTATTTCCCTAATAGGCTCTGTGCATTGGAATAATATACCCTATAGTTTTGACATAGGACTGAGGTCGGTATGTCCCTATCGAGTATATTAAACTTAATTACTTTGTGCCAGCTAGCTCAGAGGCCACTAGAAACTCCTTCTAAACAAGAAGGGAGTAGTTTCTGGCAACCGCATAAACATGACAACTTTGTTTCCCTTTTAGAATCGGAACACGTCTCAGAATCGTGGAAACAATAGATAACAGTTTCACTCAGCTAATCGTGCATGCTTAGTTTCCTCAGAGTTACACAGAAAGAATAGACGGGCGTTTCAATAAAAGGATTTATTGAACAGTCTTGTTTCTCGTGTAAGAGATATGAGCTGTTATGATCACGAGACAATATGCAAGATATATAATGTACAGCGTAAGCAGTAGAAAGAAATAATACTGCGCTAGCATTATCTTTTAGCATATATTCACGTACATAAATAACATGAGCTAAAAATGCGAGTACTCATAAGATGCTTCTCTAAGCTAGTTCTACCCCAGTGTACCTAACCTAAGTGTGGTGCAAGGTAAGAAGTAGGTGGAGCATTCTATAGTATGATATACTTAGAGTCTGGTATGCCAAGAGTCTAGTATGCCAAGAGTCCCTCTAGGTTCTAGTCAGCTCCATACCTTGAGAATGAGAGAGGTGGGAATCTCTTTCCGGATCTGGAACTCTAACACCCCACGAAGGGAGTCAGAACACTAGAAGCAAGATTCTCTGCGAGCAGGGATGACAGCGTCTTCTCAGTGCGTCAGGCCGGGACACGGGCTCCTCTAAAGTCGAGGTCTCCTCCTTACTTGCTTGGGCAAGGGAAGGTATATTTATACCTGGTAGGTGTCTTGGAATGTTAGCATTGACGTGAAGTCGGACAGAGGAAGACGTCAGGAATGAACCCTTAAGGAATAGCGGTTCATACATAATAAATGAGTTCTTGGAGAAATCAATAATCCTGTGCTAGGGGAACTCCCAAGAGCTTAAGGGTCTGGTTTCTAAGAACTCGTTGTGACGTTAGGGTGGACGGATGTCGGGGACCATGCCTGTATTTGGAGTGCACGGCTAATGCCTAAATAAGGACTGGGATTCTATGCCTATATAAGGGCAATGCGAATTGTGCCTATATAAGGACATGTTTCAGGAAAGCCTATATACGGACACCTAAAGCGGAATACAACACCCACTCCACTTTCGAATGAACGATAATACTAAATGCTAAACATTAAATGCTATACATTTAACTGAGTACCACATGTTGCTAAAAACATTTCTAAAAGCATATTAAAAAGAAGTTTAAAAGCAAACTGTTAAATGCAATCGGTACTGTACATTTTAAAGCATTTTTTCATTCTAAGCATATATTATAAATAAAATGCACCATGAATGCATAAACAGAAATGTATACATATGACTAAATGGTTGATAAGGTTTCAAAAATCAAAGCCATTGCATATCATGGTATTAAATGACATTTTTAGACAGATAAGGTGACAATGTGTCCCTGGAAGTATTCAAAGAAGTCCGTTTTATAAGAATAGTTCTACTGTAAGCAGATTGTTTTGCCATGTGTTTTCAAAAAATAGAGAAAAAGAAAAAGTTCAATTTTTAGGAAGAGTTCCAAGTTTTGTTCTGTTTTGAAAATATGGAGGCCAAATTTCAATGCGTCCCTGGTACACTGAGAGCCGAATCAAAGTCAGTGTGTGGGTCTGGTGTAAACATGAAATCATCTATTTCTATAGACAAAATATCGTCTACCGATGTTGGTGACATTTGGAACACCTCGTTCAGAAGGTTAACTGCACAGAGATGAGAAGCATCGCCTTCAGCATAGGATGCCGCAGCAATGTTCGCGTCCGTTGTTACCTGTGTGCCTGTTGATCCATCTCGTACCTTAGCAGCAGCAGGAAGCGTCTGTGAGATCTCAATGAATGCCGTCATCAGGATTGGTAGCCTCTGGGGACAACACAGAGCATGGGCCGTTATCGGGTCCAGCAGAGTATCGATATCTGTTGGCATGACTGATGGGAGTGTTAGACAGGTGTCTAGCACGCATTCTTCACCGCAAAGCAGGCAGCGTAGAACAGGTAAGATGCAATCTTGCCAGATTGGTCTGAATGACAGAAACCATGTTGTATTAAGTTCCCATAGACGAGGTATGCCAAAAAGTTGCACTATGCGCTCACGGCACTTCCGTTCTAGGAGAGCTTTCTCCACATCGCTGGGAGTGATGCCAGTGAATAGGCTTGCCATAGAATAATAGTAGGAATAGAAATAGGATTCCTGCAACAAGTGCTAGAATTAATGGCAGACCACCAAACACCAAATGTGAGAAGTTTGGGATGATTCCGAGGACTGCTTGGAAGGGTGCTAACAGTCCTGAACAGATGGTCTTAAATACATGTACAATTCCGCTCGTATCAGACATGTTAAAGATACGTCCCATCATTTCTGCGAAATGTATAGGGCAGTTTGTACGAATTAAAGCCTGTATCTCAGCCGAAGTCCTTGCAATTTGTAAATCGTAGATTTCTTTGGACGAGGTCAAAGGCACGGTTTGTTGCAAAAGCATGGCTTTCATTCTGCTTAAAGTATCAAAACGTATAAAAGAAACATTCAATGAAGGCCATAGAGGCGACTCCCTGACTGTCTCTGTTTGGGGGAACAATACTTGCATACAGCAAGTAACCCTGGAGTCGACCGTTACCAGATATGGGATGCCTGGCAACATGCCACAGCAACTCTGATCATTCAACATGAGGTAACTCCCGTTAGAAAGTTGGCCAAACGTTGGATTAATCACAGCAGCTGGTGCACCCTGCTGGTGGCAGGACACGTTTGCCACAGAACCATTACAAGCCCCGTGTAAAGAAATGTCCTGACATATGAGTGAACCGCTTAGTGCATTTTCACAGTGTGTACCGCTTAGAAACCCTTCACGATCCCCACTCCAACATCTGTAGTCGTAAGGTAAATCCCAGGATGTCTTAATGTATTCTTTACCCAACCTTTCATATTTGCCTGCTTGCATTTGTTTGAGGCAATGCTGAAACTGAAAAGTAGTGACAGGCAGAGTGATTTTGCCATGAATAAGCCATCATGTAGCTGGTTTTTCTGCTACCGTAAATGGTAATTTTTCCAGTTTTTCAATGCTCAGCACTGTATACTTTGCTCCCCTTTGTGCCAGTTCGATCTGTTTATCTGTTAGATTGTATTCTGCAAACAGAGACGACGTGTTGATAAAACGCCAAGGCACATAGCCCGCACGCAAAGATTGCAGCGTCCAGCTTAATAACATAATAGAACGTAACTGAGATTGGCCTTGTTATTACATGGCTAAATCCTGTTCCAGTATGTCAATAGCAGAGGATACAATGTTGTCCAATGAATAAATGCAGGGCCCTGGTCAGAATGTAGTGTGCCTATTGCGTATGTGCCGATAAAGACTCACAAAACTTTTATAACAGTTCGAGCGTCAGCCGAGCGCTGAGGCCATATCCATAGGAACCTTGACTTAGTATTTGTGGGATCGCATTTGTCCATAAGGACGCCTGCGCGTAGATAGTCTAATGCTGTCTAACAATGGTGTCTGTACTGGGCAGGCTACTTCGTAGCATGGTATCTGGTGGCGTTCTGCATCACGCTGTTTATTGCAGTCTATGCAGTCATCGATGAAGATGTGAATCTGTGTATTCATTCCAGGCCACCAGTACATCTCTTTTAATGTTAATATTGTTTTAGAGATCCCTTGATGTGACAGACCCTCCCCCAGATGTGCTCCATAAATCAAAGCTGCTCTACGTTCCATGTTTGGAATTACCCTATCCCCCACTCCAGGGATTCGAGCAAAAGGAACGTTGTTCGCATCAATTACATAAGAGTACTTGAGTGTAAATTTCTTAGGTAACGCAGCACCACTGCCTTTGCTTGTAGCATTGACACCCAACAATATCTCACTGTCTATTCTCGTTTTTGAACGAGTGATCGCAGCTACGGAAGCCGTCTGAACAGCCCCATTTGCGGCTTCGTCAGCCAATGAATTCCCTGCAACGAGAACGCCATCACGTTGATGACTCAGCATGTGTGTATCACGTGAGCCTTTAGTAGTTCATTTTTCAACTGAACTACTTGTTCCCAAAGCGTTTTATGCTTTATTGTGCCACCTTTTGCATCTTTGAACCCGTTTTCAAGCCAATTCTGTATATATTCATTATACGACTGAACACAGTAAAAGACTCGCACTATGAGTGTGGGGAATTCGCGATCTGTACTTTCAAGTGCCAGTTTGAATGCTTGTAGTTCAGCTCGCTGAGCTGTACAATCTCCTAGAGATTGAGTTTTAGTGACCATTGGTCTGAAGATACCATCTTGCATGCGACCTTTAACGATTGCGCACGCTGCACTGTAAGCTTGCTTACTCCCTGTAGCGGGTTGTGCTGATCCGTCAGTATAAATTATAAATTCGTACTGATCGAGAGGCAGAATTTCAGTGGGCAGAGGACATTCATGTTCATATTGCAGGAATGCTTGTGTTTTTAAATCAGGATCAAAAACATATTCAACATCTGTTGCAGCAAGAGAATTAACCCATTGTATCCATCTAGGATGTAAAGCTTTTGCATTTGGAATGCTCGCTTTTGTAACCGCCTCTAAGGCTGGTACTGGAGTTACGACAATAATGCGTTTCCCTTGAGCTAGAGCTCTTTCTTTTGCTACAGCGGTTTGAACTGCTGTCAGTATTTTTCTGTTGAAGTGAAGCGCATTTCTGCTTGTGTATACAAATGTGATTTGTATGCTATTGGTACTTTTTCACCCTCATTAAATGTTAAATAGGTGAATCCGCATTGACCCGAAATTATTCGGATCACTAAATTGCGTTGACTTGCGCGTGTTTGTAAGTGATTTGTTGCTAACATGTTAGCTTGGAGTGAACGCAGGATTTCTATGTGTTCCTGTGTCCAATGTTTTGTTGAAAATTCAGGTTTGATTAATTCGTAGAGAGGTTTAACCCTTTCTGCGTAATTTAGAATGTAAGTTCTTCCAAAATTTAGGAAACCCAAGATGGATTGTAAATTTTTACAGTGTTTTTGGAGGTTGGAGCAGCGCGCACTTTTCTAAAAAGTTAGCTGCCAAGCTCTTGCCTTCACTTGAAAGCTCATATCCTAGGAAAAGGACTTTGAGATGGGCAATTCTGGATTTTTTAAAGTTGAATTTATAGCCCTCAGAGGCGAAGCCCAATATAATGGTACTCACCCTGTTCAAGTGCCTATCTAGGTCATCGTCTGGCAGATAGATATCATCGACATATGACAATGCCTCATTATCATAAATTTGTAGTAACTCTGTTACCCTCGCTGAGAATAACCCCGGGCTGTTCTTGAACCCTTGTGGGAGCCTACAAAATTGACGCTGGGTCCCCATTATTGAGAAAGCTGTTAAGTACCTGCTTTCAGGTGCTAAGTTTTGACAAAAAAAAACATTTGAAATATCCAATGTGGTTTTATATTTTTTATGCACAATGTTATTCATTAATGCTGTACTATTTGCATTGTGCACTGCAAATGTTTTAGAACAAGTGTTCAAGTGTCTGTAATCCAAAACTAGACGATATGTATTGTCTGGTTTGGATACAGGAAACAAAGGATTGTTCATTGAGGAGGTGCATGTTTCAATCACCCCTTGGTATTCAAGTTGATCTAAGATCTCCCTGACCTGTTTTTTAGCTTCTTGCTTTATTGGATACTGCCTTTGTGCAGTAGGTTGATTTTTTAGATGTATTTTGTGGTGAGGTGAGTCCTCATCCCATCCTACATGATTTTTGTATAAAGCTGGGGCCTGGGCAACTGCCCATTTCCTGGCATATGTATATTTTAGGTGAATTGGAATATGGTTGGAGAAGGCAGGCATAATAAGTATATCATAACCCCTTGAAAGTTTCTCCCAAAAGAGTGCTTTCACTTTTCTTGGTATGTCTCCCTCCATTCGGAGTGTTATTCCATATAACTTTTGTGGAGAACTAACCCTGGTGTCTACAGTTTCTACTGTGATGTACTCATTCAAGTCCACAATCTCCAGAAGTTCCTTCAGGTTCTGGCGAGCTATTGTGACTTCTGCTGCACTGTCCAGCATTGTCTGAGCCCATTCTCCGTTCTTGAGTTGTGTTCTCAGTATTCTCGGCATGTCTGATCTTCAGACCTGCTACCTTCTTTTTTGAGAATTGAGGTTTTGATTTATTTTTCTGAACGTGTTTGTCGTCTTTGCATTTTACGCGTTCTTCTCTATGTTCTGACCGTCCTCTTCTTTCCGATGTCTGTGACGATATCTGAAAGGTACGAGAGGAACGTGTATCAGTATCTTGATACCTGTCAGGTTTTCTTAAATTATCCCTATTCCTGAGTTTAAACCTCCTTTCAGAGGGCTCCTTTTGAGGAGACCTACCTCGGGATTGAGAACGTTTCTCGTTTGAATTTTGTTTATTAGTTTCCCACTTCTTTTTAGAAGATGTAGGAGTTTGTTTAATAGAGTCCTTCTCAGGACTTTCAGATAGTTTTGGCTTCAAAGGTTTTCCACCCAAACTATCTCTGCCTAATTCTGCATAAGATTGTTCTATTATTCTGGGTAGTTCATGTTGATGTTCTGTAACATCAAATTCCCTTAAGCGTTCGCGGATCGCCACTGATGCTGCCTCCCCTTTAATATTAGATAATATTATTGTTGAGACCTGGTCAAAATTTTTAAGTAATTTCATACCTAAATTCAGAGCAGGCTCTGCCCCGTATTCGTTTTGAATTTGTTTCAGGACATCTGGTATTACTGCAATTGATGGAACACCATGTGTTTGCTGTAACACAATTAGTATAGATGGCAGCAAAGACTGCGCCCCAAGTGGTGCAATCTTCCAGTTGTGGTGTGATCCCCATTGGTAAACAGATTGTTAGTATTCTGTGTTTCTCATAAGGGCTAGTATTAGGAAATACTGCTTCGATTTGAGTAATTTTTTGAGCTATCCAGAATGGAATTTGCTCACGTTTTGTGGGCATTTTACCCATGACTGCGTATAAAGTCTGTGGAGTAATTTTTAGTGTATTCCCCTGTTGAGGGGTTTGATTTGGAATGGTCAATGGTGGTTGGACTGTGAAAGTCCGCATGACATATTCGACTAATTGTCTGTAAATTTTTATTAACTCTTGTAGTTGAGTAAGTAATTCCTCCTCTGACATTTCTTCAATGTCAGGATGAGGTGTGTAGCCGGCTAAAATCGGCCATGTTGCTCCTGGTCTACCTAGTGGACCGAGCCTGGTAATGTTTTTGTGATGTTTTAGGGCGCCTTTAAACCAGAGCTGATGCTCCTGGTATGTTAGTGGAATTTCAATATCCTCGAAAGGAATATATTCCTCTGGTGGTTCATCTTCTTTGTAGAAGTGAAACACTTTTGTTACTGGATTTGATTCTGGGAATACTATCCATGAATAGAATACCTCTGTCTGAAAGGATTCGTGTGCCTCTATCACGAAAACTGCTCTACCCCCTCTTGGTGGTAGGCCGTGTTTTATAAGTTTTAGAGTGATGGCTCTTCTTAAGTTTGGAGCGATGTCTATAACACCCTCCTCGGTTTCATTTAAACCGGTAAAATTAAAAGCTGTTACGACTTGTTCAGCCGCAGCTACACCTTTCCCGGTGTCATTGTCCCCGTGATTGGACATTTGTTTTTTGAAAAATGTAGTACAAGTTTCAAGGAAACAAAAGATAAGGTGCACAATATTTTGGAACACTGTATCCTTCAACGTTGAACAAACCAAAATAGCTAATATATAGGGTTTTTGTCCTATTTTGCTTTGGCGGATATTTAACCCTACCCACTCCAGACGTCTTATGGAGTATGTGAGTAGGGGTCTTTGAGAGAAAAGCACGACTGAGTTACTCAGTATCTAGCGTTTAATTACTGCCTTACCAAACGGTTGGCCGCCATGTAGTGTAGTTCCTATTTCCCTAATAGGCTCTGCGCATTGGAATAATATACCCTATAGTTTTGACATAGGACTGAGGTCGGTATGTCCCTATTGAGTATATTAAACTTAATTACTTTGTGCCAGCTAGCTCAGAGGCCACTAGAAACTCCTTGTAAACAAGAAGGGAGTAGTTTCTGGCAACCGCATAAACATGACAACTTTGTTTCCCTTTTAGAATCGGAACACGTCTCAGAATCATGGAAACAATAGATAACAGTTTCACTCAGCTAATTGTGCATGCTTAGTTTCCTCAGAGTTACACAGAAAGAATAGACGGGCGTTTCAATAAAAGGATTTATTGAACAGTCTTGTTTCTCGTGTAAGAGATATGAGCTGTTATGATCACAAGACAATATGCAAGATATATAATGTACAGCGTAAGCAGTAGAAAGAAATAATACTGCGCTAGCATTATCTTTTAGCATATATTCACGTACATAAATAACATGAACTAAAAATGCAAGTACTCATAAGATGCTTCTCTAAGCTAGTTCTACCCCAGTGTACCTAACCTAAGTGTGGTGCAAGGTAAGAAGTAGGTGGAGTATTCTATAGTATGATATACTAAGAGTCTGGTATGCTAAGAGTCTAGTATGCCAAGAGTCTAGTATGCCAAGAGTCCCTCTAGGTTCTAGTCAGCTCCATACTTTGAGAATGAGAGAGGTGGGAATCTCTTTCCGGATCTGGAACTCTAACACCCCGCGAAGGGAGTCAGAACACTGGAAGCTGGATTCTCTGTGAGCAGGGATGACAGCATCTTCTCAGTGCGTCAGGCCGGGACACGGGCTCCTCTAAAGTCGAGGTCTCCTCCTAACTTGCTTGGGCAAGGGAAGGTATATTTATACCTGGTAGGTGTCTTGGAATGTTAGCATTGATGTGAAGTCGGACAGAGGAAGACATCAGGAATGAACCCTTAAGGAATAGCGGTTCATGCATAATAAATGAGTTCTTGGAGAAATCAATAATCCTGTGCTAGGGGAACTCCCAAGAGCTTAAGGGTCTGGTTTCTAAGAACTCGTTGTGACGTTAGGGTGGACGGATGTCGGTGACCATGCCTGTATTTGGAGTGCACGGCTAATGCCTAAATAAGGACTGGGATTCTATGCCTATATTAGGGCAATGCGAATTGTGCCTATATAAGGACATGTTTCAGGAAAGCCTATATACGGAAACCTAAAGCGGAATACAACAAGAGGGCTTATAATTGGTTTTGTTGCCACGGACAATGGCAGTAATATAGTTAAGGTAGTATAGTGAAAAAAGGGTACCCCGTTAGAAGAACCTGGGGTTAACATGTGTTTTAGGAAAAACAGCGGTTCAATTTGGCCCGAGTGGGTCCTGTACAACCAAGTGAAACCCTCGAGAAGGACACAAGGTAAAGCTTTTTGGGGTAGACAATTAATCATTAAGGGAGCACGAAAGTAGTAGGGGAGCATATGTGGTGTAAAATAAACATTTTATTTTACACAAACATGATTTAACGACAGTCAAGGTAAACAGGTGCTCACATAAAGTGACAGGTGCGTAATGTGACAAGGTGCGGTGAACTCTAAAAACATTACATCACATTGACAACAGAGTAGGAACTTCGCTTAGGTTAATACAATTGAGGGAGTTCCTGTTGTAGAAGTCGACGGCGTTTCTATCTTAGGGACTTAAGATCATCATCAGGACAATAATTGAGCAACCTGAACTTCCTACAAGAACCACTGAGGCATGGGTGTTGTAGAACCGATCTGTGGTTAGTTCAGTGTTGTATTTCTTGCCTTGAAGTGCGTATACTATTGAGGGCGTGGGACCTACTTCCAGCCGGAAGTAGTACAATCTGCGCAATACTGCTCTCATGCAGGGCATGGACCAACTAAATTGTGAGGGCAGGGTATTCAAAACCCGTTGACACTGAAGGGTTCGGTGGGCCTCAAGGATGCCCAGAATATTAAAGGGAGGAGGCGCGGTTACTCTGTGGACATGGAGGTCCTTCTCCGGAACGGCACTGCGAGGAGCCGTCAAGAGGTCGTCAATGTTACAACCCGCCCAGCGAATGCGGCGCTTCACAATTGGAGCCCCATTTATTTTAGACTTCCAGCGGGAGTCAAACACCGGTCTGGTCGGCGCGCTGCAATGAATCACTCTATAGCTTTACCTTGTGTCCTTCTCGAGGGTTTCACTTGGTTGTACAGGACCCACTCGGGCCAAATTGAACCGCTGTTTTTCCTAAAACACAAGTAATATAGTTAAGGCCATGTTCGTTGGTGGCTATTTCAGGGTCCTGTGTTTTGCGCACTGCATTAACATCATTGTTCAAGACTTTCTGAAAAAAGAAGACCGAGTCAGAAACTTACTGACCACCTGCAGAAGAATCTGTACACATTTCAGCCATTCTTTTAAAGCCCGGAAGCAGCTGAGGATCATTCAACGTGAGCATAGAATGCCAGTTAAAGCTAACCCTGGGCGAAGTACTACGCTACGCTCGCGTAGTTTGCGAAGTTTGCGCTACTTCGCACAACGCGAATTGCACGTAGCACAGTGCAAACACGCGTAGCGTAGCGTAGTGCCGCGGTCATTTTTTGCTTGCTCGCGGTCCTCAACGTCAAGTTGGCGACCGCGAGCAAGCAAAATGACTATCCCGGCGAGACTTTTTCCTCGTTCGCGATCAGCAACATCAAGTTGCCGATCGCGAGCGTGGAAAATAAACCTCCGGCGAGATTCTCAACGCGGGAGGTCAGGTTTCTCATTGCGAGTGGTCGCGTATGCTCGCGACCGCTCGCGATGAGAAACTACCAGTCCGCGTTGAGAAAGCTGCCGCTCGAGTAAAAATCTACTCGAGCGGCAGTAAAGCACAGCTCGCACTGTGCAAGTTGCCGTTTTCAATGATTGCACAGTGCGGACAAGCATCCGGCACTGTGCAATCATTGCGAACACGCACTACGCAGTTCGCGTAGTGCTACGCGAAGCTCGCGTAGTGCGAACTGCACTTTGCGTAGCTTCGCGAAGCACTACTTCGCGAACTACGCCCAGCCTTAGTTAAAGCACTCATCCAGGAGGTGCCAACACGTTGGAACTCAACTTATTATATGCTTGAACGTCTGTTTGAGCAGTACAGACCAATCAATGAATATGTCATGCAAAGAGGGGATGCTACTGTGAAAGGCATGATCATTGAGATGGACCAATGGGGCTTAATTAAATGCCTGACAGAGATGCTACTTCCTTTTGAGCTCTTCACACGTGAAGTCAGCAAGGAGGACTGTACTATGGGCCAAGCTATCCCATTGTTGCACATGCTACAGGAACAGCTGAAGGGGGTGTCTGTAATGTACGCAGGTGTAGAGGAAAAAAAGAAGCATATGAGTTGGTGGAGAGCTTAACCCTTTGCTTATCTGAAAATACAAGGGTGCAAAGAGGCATTGTGTCATCCAACCATTACATTTCGGCCACAATTCTGGATCCACGGTACAAACAAGTACTGAACACATTGATTCCTTTTTTAGAAGGGGATTTTGCCAAGTATAAAACTTGGATAGCTGTGGAAGCCAGTCGCTTAGAAAAAGAAGGGCTGGGAATTAGAGGCCTGCTACTCCAGGCCACAACAAGTACTGTAGGGCAGCCGGCGTCAAGTTCAACTTCCGAGCTTGAGGGCAGTGCAATTCACTCACAGCAGTCAAAACCACCAGCAACACCAATAACAACATCAACAACAACAAGAACAGGAGCATCAGCCCCACCAAAATCGGCACAGGAATGGTTTCTACAGCAAGGGCTTGTTAGGTGCAGTGCTGAGGCAAAGGCAAAAGAGGTCGAGCAAAGGGGAGCACCCCTGAGCATTGAGCGGATGGTCCAGGCCTATCTGGATGACCCAACAGAGGTCTTCATTGATCAAAACCCATTGCTGTATTGGTATGGGAAAAGGCACCAATGGCCAGTGCTCAGCAGGGTGGCGATAAACTATCTGGCTTGCCCTGTCGCAAGTGTCTCTTCTGAGCGTGTTTTCAGTGCTGCTGGTGCCGTTCTGACAGTGAGAAGGACCAGTCTCTCGCCCCTAAACATGATGAGTTAACCATGATCAAAATGAATCAGCACTTTATACCACCGGATTACACCATACCTGAAGTAGCACAGCAGGAAGATGATGACGGCGACTTAGGTCATGGAAGTAGTGTGTTAGATGATCTACTTCTGGGTGAACCACCAGAGTTTGAGGACGAGCTCTACTTCCCTGACAACAACTAGGCTTTCGACTTGTTGCTTTCTTTCTTGTTTATTTATTTCTATTATTTGTGTGTCTCTGTCTTTCTGGTTCGAATCACAACAAATCTATCACCACCGTCTTACTCTTTTATTGCCGGATTGGAGTTGCAACTGTGTGCAGTCAGTGAAGAAGTAAGTCCACTCCTTTGAGTCCTGCTCCAGTCCACTCCTGACTCGCCCTAAATCCATTTCCCTCAAGCCAGACATTGGATGGAGAATACTAGTACAAGAAATGTGTGCCTGCCTCGTGTCCCTCCAAAGAACCTGACTATAGCTATCCTCCTTTCCGAGCCGAGACGTACTGCCCCGTAAGAACAGGTAAATGATGGCATGCATTGGACGCTGACTCTGAGTGATTGGTGTTTGTGTTGTTGTTGTGCATGATGTCTACAAATATTTAATCTACACACAAAAAAGTGACTCAAGTCAATGTTTCCCTTCTTGTTGTTTAATAACAAAATTGTTCTACTGCAGGCCGATCCATTGCATTTTTATTCTGGACTCACTCGGTACACTACAGAGTTGGACACCATGATGACTATATTATACTCGTAGTCAGTCAGTAGGATCGGAGATGATTGATGGAACAATTTGGGACGTTTCATGAAGTGGCCTGAAAGGTAAACAAGCCAACAACAACCACACCAGACCTACATGTCTGTGTAGTGGTGGAGGCGAGTGTAGTGGTATGACTGACAGCGGTGCATTGATTTAGTTACTTAATTTGGAAAATGCTATGTTGCTGTGTATGTGTGCTCAGTGCTGCCTGGCTCAAAATCTAAGCTAAGTGGATGTTGGGTGGGCGCCGCGGGCCTGCTATGTCCTGTTGTTGTTGTAGATTAATGCTGGAAACAGAATAGACATGATTTAGCCATGCTGCTTCTGAAAGTGTTCTTGTTGCACTCCTCCTTAATTTATGCATTTTTACTTTTCTCCTTGATTTTTCAATATCCCTTTTGTTTTTCCATCCACACTTACAGGCCAGCCTGAACCGTGTGCTATACTGGGAAAAACAACTCACACTTACCTTACCAATCCGCATCCGCCAGGCAGTCAGTGGCACCAAAGATTGACGGACGGAATGTCCATGGAAGGAAGGACCAAGAGGAATGCCGAGATGCAACTCACAATTTGACTGTAACATATAGTATCATCTTTAATTTTTCATTTGATTCATTTTTTCTCTTCAACCATTACGACTGTGTGTGTTGTTATTTATTATGTTTGCTTATATATTTGACCCCTACAGCTATTTTCTATTTTTTTTTGCTACCTTTAAAAGAAAGCCCGGTACAACACAACATAAAATGTATGTAATTTGGGTCTCTCGACCCTCTCTGGGGGCAGACAGGCAAGGCAATTGCATAATAATAACAATCAATAATATACTGCTGCCCTGTACTACTTGTCTAGTACTACTCATCATCATCAAGTCATCATCATGCATGCATTTTCTTTTTCTCCCTTAACAGATTTATGATGGTCGTCTGCCAAGATTGTGTGTTGTCCATGTGTAGTGTTTGTCTTTGTCAAACCTTTCCCTCAAATACCCCTACCCAACCATTCATCAAACCCTAACCCTCTTCCCCGGGCTGTGTGATTTATAATATTGAGGTGTGACTAAATTAAATTTACACCAATAATTGATCACACACTTGCTGGGGCGGATGTGGTGAAAGCAACACTAACTCTAACCAGGGCGAGGATCTTCTTCTGCTCTAAGTTATATATATATATATACAGGCCACATTGGCAACATATAGATTAGATTGCCCACCCATGCTCAGTATTCGCTATTCAATTTTTTTTCCAGAGGAACATAATTTACCCATCATAATTATGAATTGCCGGCATCGATTTATCAATCATTCTTCCAGCACTAAAGGTTGTGCTTCTGCACTTCATAGGTCGAGTCAACTTCAGTTTGTAACATGTACTAGGCTATCCCTGCCACCATTATGTTTTATTTTACTTTACCATTGCTTATCATTCATCATAATGGTTTCTTGATTGGCAGTCTTCTTCTTGTGTACTCTACTTCTACTACTCGTTCCCTAGTCTCCCTCTGGTGACTGACTGTCTCATTTTCTTTTTTTGAAAATGCAACTGTCTACGACTGCTACTACCACCCACCATGGCACCTTAGGAAACCAAACCATCACCATGCAGCCATTGCTTCGCCTAAAAATCAATCACAGGTAAGAGAAGAAGTGTGGGTTAGGCAATAATGTATATACTATGGAAAATAATTAATTCACACACCGACATCCTTCCGAGTACATACTACAAAGGGGTTTTAGTTGCAGAATGCATAGACTAGGAGGAGAGACTGACAGTAGTAGGACAAGTGAGGGTACTGCATCTCTCTGTTGGTGTGTTACACTATTGGCAGATTTCAAAAACTGGCTGCAGCCCTGCAGCAAAAGGAGGAAACAAACAATGCGACGTAAAAGAGTAACCCCCCCAGAAAAGATTTACATCATATGTATTATAAAACTATAAGTAATTTATTACCCTAACAAATATAAACTAGAAGAAGAAACCCACAACACCTGACCCACCCCTCTCCCTAACCCCAACCAATGTCCAGTAAATTAAATAAATGTCCATGATTGTCCAAGTCAAGAAGTTCAAGAAAACCCCAAGTTTCCCCAACTCCCAACATCCCACCCATCAAAAAAAAAGATTAAAAACGGGGCAAGAGTCGAAGACTGAGGGTGCCGGCTAGTGCGCTCTAGAACCTCCTCCAGCCTGGCCTCTAGGCGCGCCATCCGGAGGAGCATGCAGCGCGGAAAGTTCCTGCAGGTACAACAGGGGTGGGCAGCAGTGGATGATGATGAATGTGATGATGATGGGCTGCAAGCGGCTGACAGAGCACGGAGCCATACCACCGGAGGCACATGGGGGATCTGGCTGGGGCCTGGGGCATTAGAGGAAGCTGCAGCTGCCGCCTCCTCCGCTTCCTCCGCCTCCTCCGCCAGGACAACCAGCCGGCGATATTCGTGCCGGATGGCCTCCAGCTTCTGTTGCCGGGCCCTGGCTACTAACTCCTGCCTGTTGGGTTGGGAAGGAGTAGCTATGTCAAGAAAGAAAAAAGACAATTGTAACCATTACTCTTAGCAAAACAGTAAGACAAAATTACACACATAAAAATTATAGTGGCACAGTAGCACTAGCAGTTGTGGTACTATCCTCCTCACTTCCTCTGCCCCTAAGATTTGGATGTGATGATTAGACTTTGAGTAACTAGCCACTATGGAGTAGACAAGTATTCTTCTTATCTCTTTTGTTTAGCACAATTAATCTTGTAGGCATGCCAGCTCAGTCAGCTTGTGCCCCAGACAGACATACTTGTGGCGCAGACTCACGTTACTTTACTACTGTCTGCAGGTGGGGCAGCTGTACTACACAATTATCTATTTTTCCATTACGGCCATACTCTGTTAAATCAATGGCAAATGCTCAATTTCACTTTCACCCTGACTACTGCAATAAGGCACATGACATGCTTATGAATGATGATGATATACGGCACGACATCACATCACTCACGTGATGATGATGATGACATACTGATTTGTAAGTAGTTACCATGCAGCCGATAGGCCACCCATGGCAGACACGGTCAAAATGACATGGGTTGGGACTCGAGCGGAAGTGGGTCTCGGAGGGAGGCGATTGATGATGTGTGGGTAGGGTACATAATAGTCATGCACAATATATATGTTGTGCTTGCAAACTACTGTGAGTCAAGGGAGTATTCCATTCTGAAATACAACCTCAAACCTTTGAATCAGATTCAAAAACCTTGCAAAAAAACAGTCCTTGTTCTTCCCAGGCCTTTTTTTCATTTATCATTGCATTGCTCTTCTAGCATTATTTTATTCTTCACCCTTGGCTTTGGTACTCTGGCACAGTTTAATTTTCTTTCACATTCTGTTCATCCAGTCTGACCCTTCTCACCTACTATGATACCATCCAGGCATCCATCCATCCAAACATGGCTATCATAAACCTTTCACCGACAACATAAATTTGTCAGGGGTATAACCAACCACCACCCATACGTCCTTGCTTGCCTTTCAGTTTGACCCCTCAAACCCCCCCGGAGGATTCCTTTCACCCATTCAGTTTTACCCACCCAGGCAGGCATCCTTTATGCTTTCTTTCACCTTTCACCTATCCTTCAACTTCCCATGCATCCTATCATCAGCCACCTATATGCATCCCGGGGTCCCTTCCTTCACCCACGCATCCTTCTCTGCCAGTCATATATTACCTGTCGTCTGACTCTTTGTCTTCGTCATAAAACCTTCTCAGCTGAGTTGAAGATAGAATAGGCCATTAGTTACTCACTCCCCGCCGCTAATGCTAATGTTAAGTAAAAGGTGTCTTCTTCAACTGTTCAGTGTTCACAACAACTTAGTCTCAGCAGAGGTACAGTGTACTGAGTGTACACCCTTGCAGCAAGTGTATTCATCATTCTCAATAAGTAAGGAATATGACTTACCACCGCCTGCTACTGCTGCTAGCTCACCCTCTGCAGCTGCCGCATCCGCTCCCTCCAGAGTGGCATGGCCATCACTGCTGGCCCCGGCACTGGTGGTCGGTATGCCTGGAAAAAAAAATCACATTTTTTGATGCCATATACGCCTCCCCTATTTATTGTTTTCATTAGCAAGACTGATAATACATAAATAATAATACATACACCACACACATAACTATCTACAATTCGGATACTACAGTAGAGTAGACAGTATGTCCTATCAAAAATAATATCATGTTGGGCATTTTGTTGGTGGCAATTTTTGAAAAGCCTCTCAAGAAGAGGACAACCCAAAGGACTGGACTCAGTGGCTAGAGCTATTGGTGTATCACATTTTTTGAAAAGAAGAAAGACTGGCCAACTGAGCGGACATAAGGAGTCCTTACTACTACTAGTAGTAGCCTAGGACCAATGGGTTCGCTGAGTCTTACAGTACCACTACACGGAGATCCACATATAAGGGGAGAGGGAAAGCTGAGTGGAAACCCAGAAGAAAGCAAGCTACAGACAGTCTAATACAGAGTCAGAGGTTAATCAGAGGCAGTTTGAATTGATGTAAAAAAAACAGACACTAGAAACAATGTTAGTAGTAGTAGGTAATGGAGCAAAAACAAGAATTTAGAAACAGATAGATTGAAGTGGATTTTGGAAAAATAAAAATTAGGAAATGGAAATAATAGAGCGGTAAAAGGTAGGGAAATATTAATATAACAACACCAGGAGGACTTACTGGGGCCGGCAGCAGAGCCGTCTGCACCTGAGGCCGCTTCCTGCTGCTCCTGGGAGGCCCCTACGGTTCCCGCACCCGCCTCAGCACTGCCAGCAGACCCAGTCTTCTTCTTGCCCCTGGATGCTTATCATGTAAGACATAATTAAAGAGACAAAAAATGATTTGTGTTAAATAAATAAATATAATCGCTCTAAAAATATTTTTAGACAGGACAATTGCAATAACATTGACCTATCCTAAATCAGATTGACTAGTAGTAGACTAGTATCGCAGTCGCGCACCATCCCATCTTTATTATTCCATGGTTCAATTCCGATTCCTGAATCCTAAACATACCTAGCCCGCCTATTCCAGACTTTGGAATGAATTGCAAAAAAATTATATTTGCTTCTAAGTTCCGATCTCATTCCCAATCATCTCTCAGTCTCAACTCCAACCCCCTTTGACGGGCCAATTACTAAGTCTGCATTTATTCTTCGTAATGAATAGATGGACGCATGCATATTGCATTTGCATACACCAAATTGGTTGGTTGCTACTCACTCACTACACGAACTACAAAAGGTTCTACTAGGACTGAAGTCATATGAGAGGACGCATCACGCAGGCCGCTAAATTAGATAATACTAACTAACTAACTACTACCACTATCTTAGTGACAGGACAGGACAGCCAAGGAAAGGACTGGAGTCTTTCCTATCTGCATTACCTAACTTAGGGGCATATTAACAACGAGGCGATAAGCAATTATCGCCGCTTTAGCGTCCGTTTTCGGACGGAAAGCGGCGATAATTCTATCGCCTAATCAGCAAGGTCACGCTATCGCGTGAATCCTTGCACTATCGCCCTTTCCCCCAACGCCCATCCTTGCATCTCTAATGAGATGCAAAGTGGGCGTTACTGGGCGTACCCCGGATGGGCTACGTTGCAAATATCGCCGATGTTCACATCGCGATATTTACAAGGCAGCCCACAGGATTATAGCAGACGTTAGATTTTGGCGAAAACGGCCGTTTTCGCCAAAATCTAACGTCTGCTATAATCCTGACTTACCTATGTTAGGCATAGGAGGTGGATTCTGCTGATACGACCACAGGGTCGTATCAGCAAGGTTATCGCCCTTTGCAGGGAACATCGCTGGAAAACCAGCGATGTTCCCTGCAAAAGGGCGATAACCTCGCTATCTCTGGAATTTTTATCGCCCTGGAGTAACGCGTTGTTAATAACGCGCTACCAGGGCGATAAATGCCAGAGATAGCCTGCAATAATATAATTATCGCTAAGCACGGCCAGCGATAATTATCGCTGGCCGTTGTTAATATGCCCCTCAAATTCTTTAACCTCTCTTACATAACTAGCCCAAGAGAGCACAAAGTTGCAAACAAGTACAATTAGTTAGTAGCGCCGAGCACCTGTCTGGAAGTAACAATCACATAATATAAGATTTCTAAACATAAGTTACCTGCATGCAGCAGCAGCATTTTAGCTTTTTGCGAAAAAAATAATATTTGCAATAACACAGAACAGAAGAACACAATAGTAATATAATTAGCTACTCACCAAGCCCCGGGACCTCAACACCTAGCAGGTCCAGCAGGTCCTGCTCCCGGCCAGGATGTCGGACCACCGGTGCGTCAATTGATTATGGGTGCGCCAGACCCCAGAGCAGCGAAACACTGCCCGGCGCATCCTCTCCCACCGCCGGTGAGGGTCCTGGAGCCTGTACCAGGACCCAGGCCGGCCGCCTGCTGCCAGGGTTAAGGCGAGGAGGCGCTGGCCCAAAAAAACCAGTGCAGCCACCTCCACCTCAGAGAATAAGGCCTGTGGCTGCACCCCTTCTGGGCGCCGCCTTCCGCAAGGAAGGCGGTCGCGGCTCTCACTCCTGGACCTGGACCTTTTCCCCTGGCCCTTAGTCTTTTTAAGACTCTTCACCATGTTTCTGGGTAGGCGGGGGGCGGAAATGAGAATGTATGAAGTAGGAAAGTAAGTAAAAAAAATTAAAAAGCAAGTAATAGAAAAAGAGTGAAAAACACACTAAAAAACACACAAAAAGTAGAAAAAAAAACAAAATATACAATCAGGAATAGAGAGGGCTAGATAATAAATAAAAAAGATCAGAAAAAAGTTACTAGAAACCAAGGATTGAAAAGATATAGGGAGGATAGAAAAACAGGCCCAGAACCATAGCAAAAAGCGAAAAACAAGATGGCCGCGCCCATTGGCGACCGCGTGGTGAAGTTTGCACGATATTTTTCCCTGAGCACATAATAAGCGTCCCCGAACACGCAATACACGTTCCCGAACGTCAAAAATGCATCGCGAACGTGCGGAACAAGCAACTCCGCACGCTCGCGCAACTCCGCGTAGCTCGCTGAGTTTTTCTGCAACTTTGCGGAATTCCGCATAGTGCGGCTACGCGAACTCCGCCCAGGGTTAGCAGAAACCACCCCTCTTCCGGAAGAAGAAAACATACAACAGAGCTTTCTATGGGGCTGCACCTAGAATCTGGAACTCGCTGCCACCTAACCTAAGGACGGGACTCAGTGGCTAGAGCTATTGGTGCATCACATTTTTTGAAAAGAAGAAAGAGTGGCCAACTGAGCGGACATGAGGAGTCCTTACTACTACTAGTACTAGTAGTAGCCTAGGACCAATGGGTTCGCTGAGTCTTACAGTACCACTACTAGGCAATCCACATATAAGGGGAGAGGGAAAGCTGAGTGGAAACCCAGAAGAAAGCAAGCTACAGATAGACTAATAAAGAGTCAGAGGTTAATCAGAGGCAGTTTGATTTGATGTAAAAAAAAACAGACATTAGAAACAATGCTAGTAGTAGTAGGTAATGGAGCAAAAACAAGAATTTAGAAACAGATAGATTGAAGAGGATTTTGGAAAAAGTAAAATTTGGAAATGGAAATAATAGAGCGGTAAAAGTTAGGGAAATATTAATATAACAACACCAGGAGGACTTACTGAGACCGGGAGCAGAGCCATATGCACCTGAGGCCGCTTCTTGCTGCTCCTGGGAGGCCCCTACGGCTCCCGCACCCGCCTCAGCACTGCCAGCAGACCCAGTTTTGTTCTTGCCCCTGAATGCTGATCATGTAAGACATAATTAAAGAGACAAAAAATGATTTGTGTTAAATAAATAAATATAATCGCTCAAAAAATATTTTTAGACAGGACAATTGCAATAACATTGACCTATCCTAAATCAGATCGACTAGTAGTAGACTAGTATCGCAGTCGCGCACCATCCCATCTGTATTATTCCACGGTTCAATTCCGATTCCTGAATCCTAAACATACTTAGCCCGCCTATTCCAGACTTTGGAAAGAATTGCAAACAAATTACATTTGCTTCTAAGTTCCGACCTCATTCCCAATCATCTCTCAGTCTCAACTCCAACCCCCTTTGACGGGCCAATTACTAAGTCTGCATTTATTCTTCGTAATGCATAGATGGACGCATGCATATTGCATTTGCATACACCAAATTGGTTGGTTGCTATTTACTCACTATACAAACTACAAAAGGTTCTACTAGGACTGAAGTCATATGAGAGGACGCATCACGCAGGCTGCTAAATTAGATAATACTAACTAACTAACTACTACCACTATCTTAGTGACAGGACAGGACAGCCTGAAAGGACAAAGGAAAGAACTGGAGTCTTTCCTATCTGCATTACCTAACTTAAATTCTCTAACCTCTCTTACATAACCAGCCCAAGAGAGCGCAAATTTGCAAACAAGTACGATTAGTTAGTAGCGCCGAGTACCTGTCTGGAAGTAACAATCACATAATATAAAATTTCTAAACATAAGTTACCTGCATGCAGCAGCAGCATGTTAGCTATTTGCGAAAAAAATAATATTCGCAATAACACAGAACAGATGAACACAATAGTAATATAATTAGCTATTCACCAAGCCCCAGGACCTCAACACCTAGCAGGTCCAGCAGGTCCATCAATTGGTTCATCAATTGGTTATGGGTGCGCCAGACCCCAGAGCAGCGAAACACTGCCCGGCGCACCCTCTCCCACCGCCGGTGAGGGTCCGGGAGCCCGTACCCAGACCCAGGCCTGCTGCCTGCTGCCTGCTGCCAGGGATAAGGCGAGGTGACGCTGGCCAAAAAAAAACAATGCAGCCAACTCCACCTCAGAGAATAAGGCCCATGGCTGCACCCCTTCTGTGCGCCGCCTTCCGCAAGGAAGGTGGTCATGGCTCTTGCTCCTGGACCTGGACCTCTTTCCTTGGCCCTTAGTCTTTTTAAGACTCTTCACCATGTTTCTGGGTAGGCGGGGGGTGGAGAAGAAAATGCAGGATGTAAGAAAGTAAGTAAAAAAAATTTAAAAAGCAAGTAATAGAAAAAGAGTGAAAACGCACTAAAAAACACACAAAAAGTAGAAAAAAAAAAAATATACAATCAGGAATAGTGAGGGCTAGGTAATAAATAAAAAAGATCAGAAAAAAATAACTAGAAACAAAGGATTGAAAAGATATAGGGAGGATAGAAAAAAGGCCCAGAACCATAGCAAAAAGTGAAAAACAAGATGGCCGCACCCATTGGCAACTGCGTGATGAAGTTTGCGCGATATTTCCCCCTGAGCACGTAATAAGCGTCCCCGAGCATGCAATACGCGTTCCCGAATGTCAAAAACACATTGCGAACGTGCGGAACAAGCAACTCCGCATGCTCACGCAACTCCGCGTAGCTCGCTGAGTTTTTCTGCAACTTTGCAGAATTCCGCATAGGGTTAGCTGAAACCACCCCTCTTCTGCAAGAAGAAAACATACAACAGAGCTTTCTAAGGGGCTGCACCTAGAATCTGGAACTCGCTGCCACCTAACGTCAGAAGAATACCTTCCCGAGGAAGAAAACATACAACAGAGCTTTCTCTGGGGCCGCACCTAGAATCTGGAACTGGCTGCCACCTAACGTCAGAAGAATACCTTCCTTGTCAAGATTCAAAAAGAAAGCTAATTCTTTTCTAATGGGCAAATTCCATCCATAGACACTCTCAGTGCATATACAGTTCAGCGGCCTAGCGATATGCTATTGCTCACTTCTTGATCGCTACCCATGCATGCCGATCCTGATTTCATATATGTAACCTATGTGATTCTTGTATCATGGTTGTTGCTCTTCATTTTACATCATTTGCACTTCACTGTCACTTTAAGGGGCAGAGGCTGGTGCTGTGCAGTCTTCCTCTGCCCCTGTTAACGTTTGTTTATCTCCCTTAAGTGTACTCATGATCGCCTATTCCTCCTCTTTGTAATAGCCTGTTTATCCTGGCAAAACGTTCTCATGAGCGTCTGTTCCGAATCTTGTAAACAGTTTAGCCTTGTTAAGCGCTCTGATACCCTAACGGGTCACATTCGTGCTCTATAAAACACTAAGGGGCAGATTTACAATAAACTAACGCAGCACGGCGCAGCAAGTCATTTTGCTGCGCCATGCTGCGTTAGTTTGGAAAGCACAGGGATGCGACATATTTACAAGAATATGTTGCATCCTTGTGCTTCCCCCTGCGCTGGCGCACAGACTGCAGCCATGCGCCGGCGCAGGCACCCTTGTACCATGGTGCAAGGATGCCTGCGTCGTGGGGAGATTGTTTTTGTGCAGGAAGGGGAACCTTCCTGCACAAAAACAATCACTATAACCATTTTCCTCTTTCAATGCGTGCTGCAGAATGCAGCACGCATTGAAAGAGGAAAAACGAGGAGAAATGAAAACATTTCTCCTCAGTGCGTCTCGCTACGCCACCTCTAGGGTGGCGTAGCTTTCAGACGCATCTCCAGAGTTACGATTTCTTGTAATTCTGGAGATGTGTCTTGTTCCATGAGTGTTGCGTGGGAACACCCACAGCAACACCCATGGAACGCCCCTTCACCGCAAAGTGCTGCGTGTGAAGGGGCCGTATTTACAAGGAGAGGAAAAGTCACGCAGGGTGGCTTTTCCTCTCCTTGTAAATATGGAGCAGCCCCCTGCGCCACCAGTACATCACGAAAAGTGACGTACTGGTGGCGCAGGGGGCTTGTAAATCTGCCCCTAAGGGATAGATGTACGACCCACCAATTTGCGACTCGCAAATTGCGTCGCTTTTGCGACTCGCAATTTGAGACTCGCAAATTGGGATGTACAACAGTGTCTCAGACACTGTTTGCGATTCCTAATGGGGGCACAAATTGCATGCCTCATTAATATTAATGAGGCAGGCGCAATTTGTGACCCCATTAGGAATGGCTAGCACTCACAGGGATGGTGGCCTGCTGGGGTCAGAAGACCACCATGTCTGTGACTGCTTTTAAATAGAGCAGTTTTTTTTAAATGCAGCCCGTTTTCTTAAAGGAAAACGGGATGCATTTAAAATAAAGAAAAATGAAACTTTTCAGTTTCATTTTTGACCCATTCACATAGGGGAAGGGGTCCCCTAGGGACCCCTTCCCGTTTGCAAATGGTTTACCACCTACTTGAAGTAGGTCACAAAACATTCATACATACAAATGTGAGTCGCTATTAGTAAGGGACACCCTTGGCACGCCCCTTCCTAATAGCGAGTCGCAAACCTCATTTTGTGAATCAGTAAAATTTACAGATTCGCAAAATGAGGTTTGTACATGGCCAGGCCCTGAATTGCGGTCGCAAACGTGCCGATTGCCCATTTGTGACCGCAATTTAGGGTCGTACATCTGGCCCCAAATAAATAAATAAAATATTATCCACCGCAGAGGTGTGAAAGTGGCCCTTCACCTAGCAAGGGTGATAGTTACAAATTCTTACCGTCTTATTGGTTTTAATTCACCGAGCGGGTAATACCACGGTTCAAGAAGTTATAATTTGGTTAAAAATAGTGGTTTAGCAAGTTATAAAAGTAGATATGCAAATATCAAACTCCCCTATGACATAAAAAGAAATAAAAAGGAAGAGCAAGCGCTCTGTACCTGTATTCAAATAGTCAGTAATCGGTACTCCATCAAATCCGAGAAATCAATTGTGAGAGACTGGGGTTCAGAAAAGATTTATTTTATTAACATTTACGTTTAAGTCACGTAAGCGATTAGTACCGGGCATCAGAAAGTTATCTTACCCTAAGGGGTGTGACCCTGCGGTCTCCTCAGTCGGCGTGGGGGGAGGGTGGACAAGTCACCTCAAGTTAAGGGCTAAGGGACAGAAGTGTGAACCTTCCTGGAGTTTGTTGCTTCCGGGTCGGGAGTCCAGTGAGAGAAGGTTGGGTCCAGTGAAAGAAGGTGAGCGCCATCTTTGAATGATATATTCCTCTATTCTGAATATATATCGAGACTCGTGAAGAATAATGTGGAATAAGTGGATAAATGTGAAATAAGGGGGGACCTGAATCAAATCGAGGTGTTAAATGTAGCGATAGTGACTAAATCCGTTTTATGTAGAATATACCACAAGACAAGCATAGCAGATCATTACATCTCATTCTAAGTGCGTGTGAATATAGGCGATGCGCCTACTTTGTTTGTATGTGGGCAAGCGGTGGTAATAGTAGCGGGTCCAGCCAGAGTGAGAAACACCACAGTTTCTGTTCTACAAGGGTTGATTATATAAAGTTGACATGAGTAAAAGTAATCTCCACAAATTATTTAAAAAAATATTTTACTAACCAGATTATATAGAAGGTAGCATGATGAAAAGTTATCTACACAAAATATTTCAAGAAATATTTCAATAACCAAATAGTGTTATTACAAGTCAGAAAATACAGATCAAAGCTAAAGACATGGGGCAACATCTAGAGTTTATCTGATCAAGTTGATATAATACAGTTAAACCACCTGGGTCATGTTCATTGTGAGGGAAATCAACAGTAGTCTAGTCCTTGTTACTTATAGATCAGTCAATATCCATCTAGCCAGTATTGCATTTCTGCATCCTCGTTGAGTCCATTTTTTACTGTTTTATATTGTAAGAAGAGTTCACCCTCCCTGCTGCGTAATCTAAGTTCGCGATTTCCATTTTGCCAATTTCTGTGTATTATTTCAATCCCAAGAAAAGTTAACATTTTTTTGTGAGGGTTTGTTCCATGGAAATGGTCAGTAACTGGATTGCCAGTTGACAATTTGTTGATGTACCTGTAGTGTTCTTGGATTCTGGTTCAGAGTGGCCTGATGGTGCTCCCCATGTAAAGCCGGTTACATGGACAGAAGATCACATAAACCACAAACTTGCTGTTGCAATACATACATTTCTTTTATTTTGAAAGGTGGTCCAGATGCCATAGAAATTGTGTGTTGTATTATTCTGTCCCAGTTTGCATATATTACAGTGGTGACGTGTGGAAGCCTGCTGGTCTGTCCAGAAATGTGCTGGTTATTTTTCTTTTGTCAATGAACTCAGATTTGCATAATAGCTGTTTTAGGTTTGGTGCTCGGCGAAAACTCTTTTCAGCGTATTCACGTATTTTGCCCATTATTCCCGGTGTATTCCTTAATAGATGCCAATGACGTTTCAAAATTGTCTTTATGTTATGGTGAAAGTCTGTAATAAAACGTATTTAGTCTTTTTGATAGTTGATATTGTTTTTTTGCGGAGTATAGTGGATCTCTCCATTTCGGAGAATTGTACTCAATATTGCCCTCACATCTTCGATTTTGAGAAATAAATACTACATGTACTACAAGGATATTTCTGATTTATTATGAATATACTCACTTGTCCTGGTACACTTTCTCAGCTACTGAACTAATGGATAAGGGTTATCCCATTACCAAGGACAAGCAGCAATATATTCGTCCTCATCAGCACGCAGGTTGGGCTAAATATCAGGATCCATCACCCATTCAAGCTTTGCAGTACCACAAATAACATATGTTGGAATATACAAGGGCAGTGCAAGGAAAGAGTGCCATTCTTCCTTTGAATTATGAGTGCTACTCTGTCATTGTGCCCAGACCGTTACCACCACAGTGCACAATCATGAGGTCTGGATGCTCAAAATCCAAAATGCTATTAAGCATAGGCAACAGTTGATGCCATTTATACCTCTATGGCTAAACCAAATACTGTTCACTTGGGGAAACCCAAGATTCCTGTCAATGCCACAATTTTCGGCATACTCTCTAGCTCAGAAGACAAAGGGGTCGATTCCGATTCGGGCCGGAAAACGTACCGACCGACTCGGAGCCGGAATTAATTCCGACCGACACGTACCGGTGCAGCCCGACCCGCAAAGTACGATGAGAAGCGTGCAAAACCCGACCGACTCGTACGGAACACAAGCCGAACGACCGAGCCGCGCGGAAAACAGCAATCCGGCCGGAAAAACACGCGAATCGAACCGACCGACACGCACCCGGAACAATCCCGAACGAAACGTACCCGCGAACTCCTACCCGCCAAGTACGATGCAACGCGTGGAAAACATGACCGAGTCGCACGGAGGACAAGCCGTACGACCGACACGCATAGAAAACTGCGAGCCGAAGCAACCCAAAACACCACGACCGACGCGTACGCAGCATAGAAAACAGCACAAACACAGCGTGAGCGAATCGGAGAAGCCCGTGCGAGACAACTGCAGGGTCCGACTCGGTCACAAGAACGTCTCCTACATGCACAAAAAGTACAAAGGGAAAATACACAAAAAAGGCCAAACAAGCAATTACAAAGCCAATAAATACTGGGGGGGCAGGGAACAAAGACACACCCACAACTCCACCCATATAAAGGACACAAATACCTACCATGATCCTTTGCAAATTCAAATTACCTGCCAGCACTCAACACACAGCAACCATACACCCACAGCTCATCCATCACACAAGCCACACACCATCAGCACCCCAACAAATAGCAACCTCACATACACCCAGCAAAACACACACTCACACACCTTCACCTGGACACCAACACACACATCACTCACCATCACCATGCCCCCAAAGAAGAATCATAAGTTCCTAGATAGTGAATTGGAAGTCCTGGTAGATGAGATCCTCAGGGTAGAGCCACAGCTGCTTGGTACACTGGTCCAACAGACACCCATGTGCCAGAAAACCAAGATGTGGGAGAGGATCGTCGACAGGGTGAACGCACAATCACCATGTTTGTGCACAAAGATAGACATCCAGAACAGGTGGTATGACATGCGCAGGAGGTTCAGGGAGCTGTTGAAGAAGGACTACCTTGTGAGCCAACACACCGGCAGTGGCCCTCCTGCCAAGCCAGTATACCTCAGGCCCTGGGAGGAGAAGGTGCGGGCCATCCTACCATCAGTGAGCGTATATGGACTAGAAAACATCCCAGAGCCTGGTGAGTACACAACAAATGTACACAATATTGTGCGACAATACACACACATCACTGTCAAGGGGAGAGTCAAACCATGCACCCTTAGCAAATACACAGCAACCAGAACAGAACCATCCCAAAATGTGTATGTCAGTCAGATAAACACAACACATGCCATCTCATAGTGACATGTAACTGTGTCATCACATGTACAAACACAACTACAACTACAGCTGGGCAGTGGCACAAATATAACTACCAAACACATCCAGACATGTAGCCACCACTACAACACCACCACACAGTGAAGGCCACTGAAAGGAAGGAATACTGTGTATGCTGGGCAAGTCAGTGTAGCCAATAGCATCATGGGAGTCGTAGTCACAGATATTGCCCACCCTCACAATGCGCACATCAACACCATCATGAACCATGCTCACATCACAGGGAGTGGAAAACAACTGACAAGATGGCTGACACTGGCTACTGCTGTGGGGAGCACGAGGTCCTGCTGGCAACTGTGCACCAACCAACAGCAGGACACCACTGACTGACATCTTGCCATTGCTCTCACACTCACACACAGTGAAGTCCACCCAAAAGCAAGTAAGTATGGGCATGCTGGGAAGTGGGGTGGAGGCAATAGCATGATGGGAGTGGTAGTCACAGATATTGGTCACCCCCACAACTGTCCCATCAACACCACCCTGAACCATGCGCACATCACAGGGAGTGGAAAACAACTGACAAGATGGCTGACACTGGCTACTGCTGTGGGGAGCACAAGGCCCTGATGGCAACTGTGCACCAACCAACAGCAGGACACCACTGACTGACATCCTGAAAGACAACTTGCACTCCCTGCAATGGAAGCATGTTCCATGGTGGGATATCTGGCTGGGTGGGAAGGAGGACTCACAGCCCTGACCATAGTTACCAGCAGCGTTTCTCACACACACCCCTAACACAAACTCCACATAACTCACCTGGGAGAATGCATTGCCTCACACTCCAATCAAATATCCCACAAAGAACCACAACCCTGGGTCATGCTGAGTGAAGCACAGGGACACACATGGGACTTGTAGCAAAACTAACCCCAGGATAACACTGTCAGCCATCTTGTCAGCACAGGCACACAACCCCACAGGGAAGCAGAGTCAAAGGGAAGGAAGCATGGGCATGCTGGGAAGGGGGGTGGAGGCAATAGCATGATGGGAGTGGTAGTCACAGCTCAACATCCCCCACCCACATGGCCCAGCAAGCTCACACTCAAGCATGCACACCCCACAGAGAGTGGAAAGCCCCATCAAAGATGTCTGACACTGGTGCCCTGTTGTGGGGAGCACAAGGCCATGCTGGGAACTGGCCACCAACTAACAGCAGGACACCACTGTCAACCATCTTGCCATTGCTCTCACACTCACACACAGTGAAGTCCACCCAAAAGCAAGTAAGTATGGGCATGCTGGGAAGTGGGGTGGAGGCAATAGCATGATGGGAGTGGTAGTCACAGCTCAACATCCCCCACCCACATGGCCCAGCAAGCTCACACTCAAGCATGCACACCCCACAGAGAGTGGAAAGCCCCATCAAAGATGTCTGACACTGGTGCCCTGTTGTGGGGAGCACAAGGCCATGCTGGGAACTGGCCACCAACTAACAGCAGGACACCACTGTCAGCCATCTTGCCATTGCTCTCACACTCACACACAGTGAAGTCCACCCAAAAGCAAGTAAGTATGGGCATGTTGGGAAGTGGGGTGGAGGCAATAGCATGATGGGAGTGGTAGTCACAGCTCAACATCCCCCACCCACATGGCCCAGCAAGCTCACACTCAAGCATGCACACCCTACAGAGAGTGGAAAGCCCCATCAAAGATGTCTGACACTGGTGCTCTGTTGTGGGGAGCACAAGGCCATGCTGGGAACTGGCCACCAACCAACAGCAGGACACCACAGTCAGCCATCTTGCCATTGCTCTCACACTCACACACAGTGAAGTCCACCCAAAAGCAAGTAAGTATGGGCATGCTGGGAAGTGGGGTGGAGGCAATATAATGATGGGAGTGGTAGTCACAGCTCAACATCCCCCACCCACATGGCCCAGCAAGCTCACACTCAAGCATGCACATCCCACAGAGAGTGGAAAGCCCCATCAACGATGTCTGCCACTGGTGCTCTGTTGTGGGGAGCACAAGGCCATGCTGGGAACTGGCCACCAACCAACAGCAGGACACCACTGTCAGCCATCTTGCCATTGTTCTCACACTCACACACAGTGAAGTCCACCCAAAAGCAAGTAAGTATGGGCATGCTGGGAAGTGGGGTGGAGGCAATAGCATGATGGGAGTGGTAGTCACAGATATTGGTCACCCCCACAACTGTCCCATCAACACCACCATGAACCATGCGCACATCACAGGGAGTGGAAAACAACTGACAAGATGGCTGACACTGGCTACTGCTGTGGGAGCACAAGGCCCTGCTGGCAACTGTGCACCAACCAACAGCAGGACACCACTGACTGACATCCTGAAAGACAACTTGCACTCCCTGCAATGGAAGCACGTTCCATGGTGGAATATCTGGCTGGGTGGGAAGGAGGGCCGGATGTCAACCAAATACAACCAATGCAGACCATTTACACACCCCAACATTCACATAGAAATGCCCAAATAATGCAGGACAATGTGCTACACCAATATCAACCCCTGACTGTGACATCTTAGGACAATGCAATGTACAGGCCCGCATCCAGAGGAACAGTCACAACTGTCAGGTGTGTCAACCATTGATGCCTGCAGAAACATAACATACATTGTGTGTGTCTCCCAAAAACAGGTGATGATGGGGACACAGCAGCAGACGCTGAGGAGTCCCCGTCCCAGGCTCAAGAGGATACGGAGCTCACTGGTGTGGAACAGCCTCTGCCCTCCTCGGATGAAGAAGACCCACCTGGCACCTCCGGAGCAAGTCATCATGCAGCACCAGCAGGACCACCAGTTGCACCCCCTGCACCCACCCCTCCAACGACTGTCAACCCACATACCACCCCTGCCGACATGGACAGACCAAGGAGCACCACCACCACCAGCACAGGGACCCTGGACCAACGTGGGGCCATGGACACCAACACCACCAACAACCCCCAAGGGGGCCCAGGGTCACCTGTGCGTGCCACCTCAGGTACTGCACGTGTCGCCAGGGGTGGTGGGAGGGGTGGGAGACATAGGTCGCTGCTCGAAGAGGGGTCTGGACTGCATGATGATCCACAACTGGCACGCATAGCCGATGCGTACCAGTCCAGCACCGGAGAGCTCAGCCAGGTAGTGGGGCTCCTCAGGGACATTAAACAGCAGCAGGCTGCCCATCATGCCCGCTTGGACTCACACATGTCCCGCGTGGAGTCCAAGTGGGACACACTGCAAGAGATGATGGCGGTGCATAGGGACATATTACAATGCCTCCGCCAGATGAGCAGCAACCAGTCAACACCTCCCTGTGTGCCCACAACATCTGGTGCTGAAACAACTGCAACTGCCACAGGGAAGCAGGATGACTCTGGCGGAGAGTCCCCTGCACCGCAGCAGCCTGCACTTGCGGGTCCCCCCCCCAAAGAAGAGGGGTCGTCCGAGGAAGGACAACTGAGAGGCTGATGGCCATGCACAACCCCCAGGAAGCCAACACCTGTTCTGGATAATCACCTTTGTGCGCAAACTGTTCACCCTGTTGACTGCAACACAACTCCCCCACATGACATGGGGAGTACAAGATGGACCAATGCCTCAGATGACTGTGGACTTGATACAGGACATTTCTGCTACCAGGACTTCCAATTCATCTAGGAACTTTGGATTGCAATCAAAATGTACAGCACTCACCATCCTGTGCACTATTCACACACATGTATGACAATAAACACACTAATACACCATACCTGCCTCTGTCGTGATTCCAACGTGGTTTCTGTCATGGAGATGATGACCAGCGAAATTACACTGTGCATGCTAACTGCTACAGCAAGTACAACACAGGCATGTGAGTCAGGACACATGACTGTGGTTCACAGTGTGAACGACATCTAGCTTTGTCATCACAGTGGGACTGTAATGCAGCCCAGGGTCACCACATTGTGGGGGCCCTGGGGGTAGTGCTGTGGTGTCTCTGTGTCTTGCTGTGTCAGTTGCTGTTCCTACATGCTTGTGTGACATGTGTGATTTGTGCTCCCTCTCATCTGACAATGCCTGATTGCCCACATAGGGATTTGGATCCATGAGTTACCTTTGTGTGGCACTGTATGCACATCTGTGTAATTGGTATTCAGGCCTCCTCATGTGTTGTGTGGTTGCCTGGGGACACTGGTACCCCCTCACCTGTTGTGTTTAATGTGCAGTGTGGGTCTGCCTGTTTGTGTTTGTGCATCGGCACCACTGCATTGGCATATCTTTAGTGTGCCATTGGCTGTATGTTGTTTGGTGTGTTTCCCCTGCTGTCCCTGGGACTCCTGGGTCATCAGTCAGCACGATGATCATTGTTTGTGTGTCCCATTGCTGCCATGGTATGGTATCTGTTCACCTCACATCTACAGTCTCCACAGGGTATCTGCATTTGTGTGCCCATTGGTGCAAATATGTGGGTCTGCATTCTGATGGTCACTTCTGTCATTGTGTCATTGATGAATGTTGACAGTGTCAGCCCCATGGGTGATGTTTGTCTGCACATGGCCAAAGGTATGTCTTATTTGCACTGCACTGTTTGCCTCCCCCAATCTATGTTGCTATGGGACACAAGCACTACTTTGCCACTGATGTGTTTGTTGTTCTGTGACCAGGAATCATCCATGCAGTTTGGCAGTTGCAGCTTTTTCTTTGTCAACACTTACATTTTGGTCACTGTGATGATGGGGGTTTGGACCCCATTGCCACAATGTTCAAAATGTGCTTCAGCTATGGACCCCACACTTACATTTTGGTCACTGTGATGATGGGGGTTTGGACCCCATTGCCACAATGTTCAAAATGTGCTTCAGCTATGGACCCCACACTTTCATTTTGGTCACTGTGATGATGGGGGTTTGGACCCCATTGCCACAATGTTCAAAATGTGCTTCAGCTATGGACCCCACACTTACATTTTGGTAACTGTGATGATGGGGGTTTGGACCCCATTGCCACAATGTTCAAAATGTGCTTCAGCTATGGACCCCACACTTACATTTTGGTCACTGTGATGATGGGGTTTGGACCCCATTGCCACAATGGTCATGGCCTGCTTGCATTGTGGGGGCCACACACATTATGTGTGGCACATGTGATAGGGGTCACATTGTATGTTCAAAGTCATGTTCAGTGTTGTAGGCATTTGACACAGTCTACACACTCTTGTCATGGTGTTGGGGGATGTCTTTATGTTGCATTCTTTATGTTGGTGTGTGCTTGTTGTGTCATGTATTAGCCATCCTGTGAGTGGGGGTGTTGTTGGTGGTAGGCATCCAGCCCCCATGGGTAGAGGTGGTAGTAGTGGTAGGCATCTGGCACCCCCTGGGTAAGGGTGGTAGTAGTGGTAGGCATCTGGCACCCCCTGGGTAGGGGTCGTAGTAGTGGTAGGCATCTGGCACCCCCTGGGTAGAGGTGGTAGTAGTGGTAGGCATCTGGCACCCCTGGGTAGGGGTGGTAGTAGTGGTAGGCATCTGGCACCCCCTGGGTAAGGGTGGTAGTAGTGGTAGGCATCTGTCACCCCTGGGTAAGGGTGGTAGTAGTGGTAGGCATCTGGCACCCCTGGGTAAGGGTGGTAGTAGTGGTAGGCATCTGGCACCCCGGGGTAAGGGTGGTAGTAGTGACAGGCATCCAGCCCCCATGGTAGAGGTGGTAGTAGTGGTAGGCATCTGGCACCCCTGGGTAAGGGTGGTAGTAGTGACAGGCATCCAGCCCCCATGGGTAGAGGTGGTAGTAGTGGTAGGCATCTGGCACCCCGGGGTAGAGGTGGTAGTAGTGGTAGGCATCTGACACCCCTGGGTAGGGGTGGTAGTAGTGACAGGCATCCAGCCCCCATGGGTAGAGGTGGTAGTAGTGACAGGCATCCAGCCCCCATGGGTGGAGGTGGTAGTAGTGGTAGGCATCTGGCACCCCCTGGGTAGAGGTGGTAGTAGTGGTAGGCATCTGGCACCCCCTGGGTAGAGGTGGTAGTAGTGGTAGGCATCTGACATCCCCTGGGTAGGGGTGGTAGTAGTGACAGGCATCTGGCACCCCCTGGGTAAGGGTGGTAGTAGTGGTAGGCATCTGGTACCCCCTGGGTAAGGGTGGTAGTAGTGACAGGCATCCAGCCCCCATGGGTAGAAGTGGTAGTAGTGGTAGGCATCTGGCACCCCTGGGTAGTGGTGGTAGTAGTGGTAGGCATCTGGCACCCCTGGGTAGGGGTGGTAGTAGTGGTAGGCATCTGGCACCCCTGGGTAAGGGTGGTAGTAGTGGTAGGCATCTGGCCCCCCTGGGTAAGGGTGGTAGTAGTGGTAGGCATCTGGCCCCCCTGGGTAAGGGTGGTAATAGTGGTAGGCATCTGGCACCCTCTGGGTAAGGGTGGTAGTAGTGACAGGCATCCATCCCCCATGGGTAGAGGTGGTAGTAGTGGTAGGCATCTGGCACCCCTGGGTAGAGGTGGTAGTAGTGGTAGGCCTCTGACACCCCCTGGGTAGGGGTGGTAGTAGTGACAGGCATCCAGCCCCCATGGGTAGAGGTGGTAGTAGTGGTAGGCATCTGGCACCCCCTGGGTAGAGGTGGTAGTAGTGGTAGGCATCTGGCACCCCCTGGGTAAGGGTGGTAGTAGTGACAGGCATCCAGCCCCCATGGGTAGAGGTGGTAGTAGTGGTAAGCATCTGGCACCCCCTGGGTAAGGGTGGTAGTCGTGACAGGCATCCAGCCCCCATGGGTAGAGGTGGTAATAGTGGTAGGCATCTGGCACCCCCTGGGTAGAGGTGGTAGTAGTGTTAGGCATCTGACACCCCCTGGGTAGGGGTGGTAGTAGTGACAGGCATCCAGACCCCATGGGTAGAGGTGGTAGTAGTGGTAGGCATCTGGCACCCCTGGGTAGGGGTGGTAGTAGTGACAGGCATCTGGCACCCCCTGGGTAGAGGTGGTAGTAGTGGTAGGCATCTGGCACCCCTGGGTAGGGGTGGTAGTAGTGGTAGGCATCTGGCACCCCTGGGTAGAAGTGGTAGTAGTGGTAGGCATCTGGCACCCCTGGGTAGGGGTGGTAGTAGTGGTAGGCATCTGGCACCCCTGGGTAAGGGTGGTAGTACTGGTAGGCATCTGGCACCCCCTGGGTAAGGGTGGTAGTAGTGACAGGCATCCAGCCCCCATGGGTAGAGGTGGTAGTAGTGGTAGGCATCTGGCACCCCTGGGTAAGGGTGGTAGTAGTGACAGGCATCCAGGCCCCCATGGGTAGAGGTGGTAGTAGTGGTAGGCATCTGGCACCCCCTGGGTAGAGGTGGTAGTAGTGGTAGGCATCTGACACCCCCTGGGTAGGGGGTGGTAGTAGTGACAGGCATCCAGCCCCCATGGGTAGAGGTGGTAGTAGTGACAGGCATCCAGCCCCCATGGGTGGAGGTGGTAGTAGTGGTAGGCATCTGGCACCCCTGGGTAGAGATGGTAGTAGTGGTAGGCATCTGGCACCCCTGGGTAGAGGTGGTAGTAGTGGTAGGCATCTGACACCCCCTGGGCAGGGGTGGTAGTAGTGACAGGCATCTGGCACCCCTGGGTAAGGGTGGTAGTAGTGGTAGGCATCTGGCACCCCTGGGTAGGGGTGGTAGTAGTGACAGGCATCCAGCCCCCATGGGTAGAGGTGGTAGTAGTGGTAGGCATCTGGCACCCCTGGGTAGTGGTGGTAGTAGTGGTAGGCATCTGGCACCCCTGGGTAGGGGTGGTAGTAGTGGTAGGCATCTGGCACCCCCTGGGTAAGGTGGTAGTAGTGGTAGGCATCTGGCACCCCTGGGTAAGGGTGGTAGTAGTGGTAGGCATCTGGCACCCCCTGGGTAAGGGTGGTAGTAGTGGTAGGCATCTGGCACCCCCTGGGTAAGGGTGGTAGTAGTTGTAGGCATTTGGCACCCCCTGGGTAAGGGTGGTAGTAGTGACAGGCATCCAGCCCCCCATGGGTAGAGGTGGTAGTAGTGGTAGGCATCTGGCACCCCCTGGGTAGAGGTGGTAGTAGTGGTAGGCATCTGGCACCCCCTGGGTAGAGGTGGTAGTAGTGGTAGGCATCTGGCACCCCTTGGGTAAGGGTGGTAGTAGTGACAGGCATCCGGGCCCCTATGTGTATATGTGGCATTGGTGATGGCCATCCCGCCCCTATGGTGCTGCTGTTGCTGGTGTAAGTAATTTCTGCATCCCTCTGTGTGTGTGTGATATGTCGGGTACGTGTGGTTTGTTTTTGTGGTTGGTGTCTGACTTACCTTCTGCGCCGTACGCGTCCGTGCCTGTTCCGGTAGTAGATGTAGAATGTTGGTAGGATCGGCACGATGGGATTCATGGTTGGTTCGTCTCGTTCGTCTTTCTCGTTGCTTCTCCTCGTCCTCGTCGCTGGCGTGTTCGTCTCGTAGCCGTGGATCGTGTTGTGGCGCGAATCGGAGCTTATGTGCGCCTCTCCCGGATGCTTTGACGTGCCGTGCGTAGCGGCGGGTTCGGCGCGTACGGGAAGCGCATTGTACTTGTCCGGCCGGACGGGGCTGCATTTTGGCTTCCGTGCGACTCGATTCTGCGTTCTACGGATCCGGCTCGGTCGGGGAACAGGACCTGGATTGGGTGAGTACGACTGGGTCGGAATCTATGCTGTTGTGCGCATCGTACTTGCTCGTTCGGAATAATGTGCGGTTCGGTCGGGAAACAGTCATTCGCATGGCTTTTTTCCCGACCGATTGATGTTAGGTGCGCCTCCGACCGAGATCGGAATCGGCCCCAAAGCTGTGACCCGTAATCCACACTCAAAGCATGCTGCCAATTTGCTGGAGAAGGACATGGGAGGAGTCAGTAGCAGAATGAGAAATTTTCAGAAAGAACATGGAGTTTGAAGAGGATTCTGAAAAAAGCAGAGCAAAGTTTGTGATTTGCTTCTGTTAATTTGTTCAAGTTGTAGTTTAGGTTGACAGCCTCTGATATCTTTTTTGATAAATATATTTTGGGGAAAAAAGAGTCGACAGTGTACTGCTGCATGCTATTGGTTTACACTTTATAACAGAGCATGTGTACTTGTAATAGATAGCTTTGTAATGACTGAAGAGAGAAATATAGTTATTGAACTTTTGAACTGATGACATATTTGTTAAAAGCTACAATTTAGTTGTCTAGGAACTGCTGCAGAATATCTTTCACAGGTAAAGGAATTGAGTTCATAGTTTTCTCACTTTTTAACATGTACAGATTGACACATTGGAATAATAAAAACTGTACAATACAGTTATAAAGTGTTTCAATAACTTGAATAATGCTGTATTATGCTATTGATTTATAAGCTGTGTAAAATGTTATATATTTTGTTTGTGTTGTTTTGCAGGTTGCATAAAATAATAACTAAGGGGATCATTTAAAAGTCGGACGGACTTTAGTCCGTCCGCCATCGTATCGTATTTGGGACCGCCCGCCTACAAGGCGGTGGTCCCACAGGCCAAATTATGATGCGACTGCCACCTTGGCAGTTGCATTGGCCACCTTTTACATTGCGGCGGGTGCTGGTGACTGCAGTACCCGCCGCTATGAAAAACAGGGATGTTTTACATATCCCTGTACTACGTGACAGGCACCATGCAGTGCCTGTCACTTGGTTCAGGGATATGACCCCAACACCCAAAGAAATGTGCCAGGGAGAAGGGGGACCCGCTACGGGCCCCCAATGTTCATCCCCACCAGCCTTTTCATGGAAGGTGAACCGCCATGGAAAGGCTGGCGGGGAGAGACTTCCTTATGCCTACGGCAGTGCCTAGTAGGCACCGCCAGCAATGCGGGGGTTAGGAGGCCCTCTGCTGCACCGGCGGGCTCAAGGAGCCCATCGGATGAGTGGCGGTCAGAATTTCCGACCGCCAAGGAACCGCCAGCCATCGTAATGCACGGGCGGGGAATGGCCTTCCGATGGCGGTGAGACCACCACCGACAGCCTGCCGGTGGTGGTCTCGCCGCCATCGTAATGACCCCTAAATCACTTTACATGATAGAACATTTGCAATTAATATTACACTTTTGAAGATGTAAAATGTTATTGTTTAGAGTTAAATTTGACAACTGCAAGTTACTGAAAATAGAGAAGTGAGATACTTTTCACTTTTGTGTTTGTGTATGAAGGTTTGTTGGATTTGTAAGTGCCACATGTGTGTGAGATGTTTATTTAAATTGTTATTTAAATTGAACATTGAAGGCCTGATTTAGATCTCAGTGGATGCGTTACTCCATCACAGAGGATGATCATTTAGTAATACAAAGGGGATGATGGACGGAACGTTTGAGCCAATCAAACACTCACCCCCAGTCAACTGATCTGGGTTTAATCCATCATCATTCTTTAGCTCACTCCACCACCCCAGTTCAGACATGGCCATATGCAAATCAGTCTGACCCTGTGCCTCATGGGAACAGTCCAGCCCGAACTGCCAAGCCATGTCTTCCCTGGACCGGAAACAAGCATCCTAGGACCGGTTTCTGGCATTCCAGCCGTCATCAGCTAGGCTTGCTTGAATCCAGTGGCAAAGTGAGCAAGGGACCCACGTCTGGGCATACCCCGCCAACTTGGGGCGAACAAAGCGATACAAAAGGGATGATGGACGGAACGTTTGAGCCAATCAAACACTCACCCCCAGTCAACTGATCTGGGTTTAATCCATCATCATTCTTTAGCTCACTCCACCACCCCAGTTCAGACATGGCCATATGCAAATCAGTCTGACCCTGTGCCTCATGGGAACAGTCCAGCCCGAACTGCCAAGCCATGTCTTCCCTGGACTGGAAACAAGCATCCTAGGACCGGTTTCTGGCATTCCAGCCGTCATCAGCTAGGCTTGCTTGAATCCAGTGGCAAAGTGAGCAAGGGACCCACGTCTGGGCATACCCCCGCCAACTTGGGGCGAACAAGCGATACAAAGGGGATGATGGACGGAGCGTTTGAGCCAATCAAACACTCACCCCCAGTCAACTGATCTGGGTTTAATCCATCATCATTCTTTAGCTCACTCCACCACCCCAGTTCAGACATGGCCATATGCAAATCAGTCTGACCCTGTGCCTCATGGGAACAGTCCAGCCCGAACTGCCAAGCCATGTCTTTCCTGGACCGGAAACAAGCATCCTAGGACCGGTTTCTGGCATTCCAGCCGTCATCAGCTAGGCTTGCTTGAATCCAGTGGCAAAGTGAGCAAGGGACCCACGTCTGGGCATACCCCCGCCAACTTGGGGCGAACAAAGCGATACAAAGGGGATGATGGACGGAGCGTTTGAGCCAATCAAACACTCACCCCCAGTCATATGGCCATGTCTGAACTGGGGTGGTGGAGTGAGCTAAAGAATGATGATGGATTAAACCCAGATCAGTTGACTGGGGGTGAGTGTTTGATTGGCTCAAGCGTTCCGTCCATCATCCCCTTTTATATCGCTTTGTTCGCCCTAAGTTGGCGGGGTATGCCCAGGCGTGGGTCCCTTGCTCACTTTGCCACTGGATTCAAGCAAGCCTGGCTGATGACGGCTGGAATGCCAGAAACCGGTCCTAGGATGCTTGTTTCCGGTCCAGGAAGACATGGCTTGGCAGTTCGAGCTGGACTGTTCCATGAGGCACAGAGTCAGACTGATTTGCACTATGGCCATGTCTGAACTGAGGTGTGGAGTGAGCTAAAGAATGATGATGGATTAAACCCAGATCAGTTGACTGGGGTGAGTGTTTGATTGGCTCAAGCGTTCCGTCCATCATCCCCTTTGTATCGACTTTGTTACGCCCTGGTGGCGGGGTATGCCCAGACGTGGGTCCCTTGCTCACTTTGCCACTGGATTCAAGCAAGCCTGGCTGATGACGGCTGGAATGCCAGAAACCGGTCCTAGGATGCTTGTTTCCGGTCCAGGAAGACATGGCGGCGAGTTCGAGCTGGACTGTTCCCATGAGGCACGAGTCAGACTGATTGCATAGCCATGTCTGAACTGGGGTGGTGGAGTGAGCTAAGAATGATGATGGATTAAACCCAGATCAGTTGACTGGGAGTGAGTGTTTGATTGGCTCAAGCGTTCCGTCCATCATCCCCTTTTGTATCGCTTTGTTCGCCCTAAGTTGGCGGGGGTATGCCCAGACGTGGGTCCCTTGCTCACTTTGCCACTGGATTCAAGCAAGCCTGGCTGATGACGGCTGGAATGCCAGAAACCGGTCCTAGGATGCTTGTTTCCGGTCCAGGGAAGACATGGCTTGGCAGTTCGGGCTGGACTGTTCCCATGAGGCACAGGGTCAGACTGATTTGCATATGGCCATGTCTGAACTGGGGTGGTGGAGTGAGCTAAAGAATGATGATGGATTAAACCCAGATCAGTTGACTGGGGGTGAGTGTTTGATTGGCTCAAGCGTTCCGTCCATCATCCCCTTTTGTATCGCTTTGTTCGCCCTAAGTTGGCGGGGGTATGCCCAGACGTGGGTCCCTTGCTCACTTTGCCACTGGATTCAAGCAAGCCTGGCTGATGACGGCTGGAATGCCAGAAACCGGTCCTAGGATGCTTGTTTCCGGTCCAGGAAGACATGGCTTGGCAGTTCGGGCTGGACTGTTCCCATGAGGCACAGGGTCAGACTGATTTGCATATGGCCATGTCTGAACTGGGGTGGTGGAGTGAGCTAAAGAATGATGATGGATTAAACCCAGATCAGTTGACTGGGGGTGAGTGTTTGATTGGCTCAAGCGTTCCGTCCATCATCCCCTTTTGTATCGATCATTTAGTAATGACATGGAGATTCTTTTTAAATAAGGTGATGAAAAGTTCTAACAGTCGAGACTATAGGTAATGTAGTGTACCCAGTGTGTAGTTGGAACAGATGAGAGTGATGAAGTAGATAATGTATTTATGGTATGTTTATAATTTCTAAACAAAATAAATGTGTACTGCCTGCAAATAAACCCATATCCATGGTATCCAATTTAGGTATATGCATTTATACTGTAATGTGTTAAGTACTGAATGTTACTTTATTGAAAGCTTACTCTATCTCAACACTCAAGGCACCTTAAATGATAAACTGTGTAGTAGGTAGACGTTTAGCCCTGTGTAAAACTGTACAAAACACATGCTACCCTTTTACCCAGTTTCCTTTCTAAACACAATCTATTCCTTATAATGTAGAGCATTTGCCCTTCAGATAGTTACTCACAGAAAGGCATGTCCCCCAGAATAATTAAGTCTCATTACATGGGTAATCCTCCGCTATGCATAGAATTTGTTTTTTACAGAGTGTTCCAAGGACAGGCCAGACTATCACCAAACTGCATATCTATTCTATGATCACGATCCTAGTACAAACATTCTTTTAGCAGTGCACAGCACTTCATGGAGAGGCCAGTCCCTCACCACACTCAAGCTCCATTACGTGGCCAAGCCCCTACTACACATGTTCTTCACTTTCAACAAAACTCCTCACAGAGGTCATTTCCCCACCACAACAACCAAGCCCCATTATGTGGCTAAATGTGGGTCCAGATTTACCAAGGGCTTGTGTTGCTCTTGTGTCACGCAAGGTGACATAAGGCATCGCAAGCCCTTTAGTGGGATTTACTGAGCTACGCAAAGCCACCTTGCATGGCTCTGTGTGGCTTAGTAAACCCAGAGTAATGCAAAGTATTGGGAGGGCATTGCATAGGTAGAGCATGAGCGTTCCCATGCCTCCACTGATGGGTTTTGATGCAATCCCAGATTTAGTGAGGTTAGTAAACCTGGGATTGAATCAAAATGTTACGTCTTCCAAACAGAGGCGTAACAAGGACAAATATCTTTACTTCTCCTTGCTATTTTCTCTTGCTACATGTGCTGCATTCTGCATCTTTCGTTGATACAGAAAAAATCTTCAAAGGATTATTTTTGGACCAGAAGATGTTCTTTCCTGCTCAAAAACAATCCCTCCTGTAATGTAGGCACCCTTACAGCATGGCACAAGGGTTCTTGCATTGGCACTAGGCATCACTCACAGCACCAGTGCAGGGAGAGAGCAGGTATGCATCATATCTTAGTAGATATGGAGCATTTCTTCTCTTTCCCTGTCATGCAAAGCACTACAGCAACTTGGCTTGCTGTGTTGCATTATGTGACTTTTTTTATAAATCTGCCCCTAGTATATACAGTGTTCATCTTCAGCAGAGTCCTTCAAGGACATGCCAGTCCCCAAGGACACTCTAGCCCCATTGACCATATGACCAAGTGTCTACTTTGTACAGACTTTTCCCTGTACAGAGCTCTTCTCAGAGAGGCCAGACATGAGCACTTCAGTAAGAGGCCACTTCAACACCACAATAAAGCTCAAGTGTGTGTCTAAACACCTATTAGTGTGTGATTTCCATGTGCAGAGCTCTTCACAAAGAAGTAAGTCTCCCAGCCCAGTCAACCTCCAGAATGTTGCAAAACCCCTACTACAGACAGGTTTCACCCATTACTGACCTCTTTGCTGAGAGGCCAATCCTTTGCCACATGCAACTCCTTTAACACACCAGCTCCCATTACTAAACAGTATTCCCCTGCACTAAGCTGTTGACAGAGAGGCCACTTCCATACCACATCCCAGTTGTATTATGAGATTAACTTTCAACTATGTACAGCTGTGAACCTATACAGAGTTCTACAAGGACATGGCAGACTCTTTCTACACCCTAGCCTCAAAATGTGGTCAAGCCCTTACTATACATAGAGTTTCTCCTATGGTGAGATTTTCATGGAAAGGCCAGCCCCTAACCATACCCAAACCTCATTATATGGCCGAACACCTCTATGCAGAGTGCTCATCCAATGCAGAGGTGTCGAAGAAAATGGCAGTGTTTCAGAACACTCATGCCCCATTATGTGGCCAAGTGTTGACTACATACATTCTGTGCACAGCTGTTCACAGACAAGTAGGACCCCCACCAGAGACATCCCACATCAGTTAGGTAGGCATCTACTGTGTACAGCTTTCGTCCTGCACTGAGGTATTCAGTAAGGGGCCAGTTCTTCACCACAACCAACCCCAATTACATAGACAAACCTTTATTACACTTAATGATTATCCTGTTTAGAGCTCTTCATAAAGATGCCAGTCTCTCAGCCCAGTCAACCTCCGTTATGCTGCAAAATCCCAACTATTAACATGTTTCACCCATGACATTGGTCTTCGTTGAGAGGTCAGTCCTTTACCACATACAACTCCAATTTCTTGGGCAAGCCCTACTAGGCACAGCATTCCCCCTGCACTTAGCTGTTGACAGAGAGATCAGTTTCTTTCCACAGGTAATCCCTAGTACAAAGTACACTATGTAGTATGCTCAGCTGTGTATCTATACAGAGCTCTACTAAGGGAGGAAAGTCTCTCTCTACACCTAAGCTCCAATATGTGGGCAAGCCCCTACTACACTCAGGGTTCCTCCTGTAGTGAACTATCCATGGACAGGCCACTACCTAACTACAGACATCCCCCATTATTTGGGGAAGCTCCTACTACGTACAGCTTTCACCCTGCATCGAGCTCTTCATGCGAGTGCCAGCCATTGACCACACCAAAGCACCTTCTACATATAACTTCAACCTTGTGTACAGTTATAAAAACAGGAATTAATATGGTTAGTTAGTGAAAATGTTATAATGTGTGAAATTTAAAAAAAATATTTATTTTGTATTGTTTCATGCTTGTTCTTAAGGTGTTCAACTTCTTGGAAAATACCTATTAAACAGCAGAAGAGGAAGATCAGGCATACATACTTTTACCAAGTGAGTGAAAGTATATCCCAAAAAGATGGAGAAAAAAGTGAAAACAAAAAAAATATTGGTAAGAGTAATCAAAGATTTCTTAGAAAAAGAATTAAAAGCTAGAATCAGTGCCTGAAGGTATCAGTAAGAATGATGAAGCTCCCAGATTGAAAGTAGGCCAAAGAGGGAAACATCTATTACAACGCAGCCATTACAATGAATGTGCCGTTACAACGCATGTAATTTACAACACATGCCATTACAACACATATGTCATTACAACGCATGCTATTACATCGAGAATTATGGTAAGTGCTTAGGTAAGTACTATCAAATAATTTATAGTAGTATTGTATTTAGTAGTAATATTGGAATTGTTTTTAATTAGAGGGTGTAATTAATATTCTTTGACAGGGGATGCAGGGGAATTAGGGGGTGTTGAGTGGGGGAGTACATTAATACCCAGGTATTAATTTTAATACATGGGTATCAATGGATATTACATTTATTATATATTTTTAGCAATGTAATAGTAATTTAAAATAATACTCATGAGATTGTGACACCCTTTGTCCAGCACGGGATGTACGGGGATTAGGGGTTTTTGGGTGGGGGAGTGTATTAATACTCAGGTATTGATTAAAAATCCTGGGTATTAATGGATATTGCATTTATTATATATTTTTAGCAGTTTAATAATAATTAAAATTAATACTTATGATGTTCTGACACCCTTTGTGTAGAACGGGATGTAAGGGAATTTGGTGGTTTGGGTGGGGGAGTGTATTAATTCCCAGGTATTAATCATAATACTAAGGGGCCTATTACGATGGCGGTCGGAAAACCTCCCCGACCGCCATGGTAACGGTAAAAGACCGCCCGCAAGGCCCGCGACATAACCGCCGGTCGCATTACGATGTTCCTTGCTCAAAATCCGACCGCTACGGTCGGATCGCGGGCTTTAACATTGCGGCGGTTGCTGATGCACGCAGCACCGCCGCGATGTCAAAAGGAGCATGTCCTGCATTTCCCTGCACTGCATGGCAGGCAACCACCTGGTACAGGGAAATGTAGGGGGGACCATGGGTACCCCCCCAGTGCACCCCCCCACCCCAACACTTTAGGGGCCCGCAACGGGCCCCCGGAAGACATTCTCCGCCGCCTTTCCATGGCGGTTTTTACCGCTGAGGAAAGGCTGGCTACCGCCAGCATCATAATTGTGCCGGCAGAGCCAGATCGGCACCGCTACCATTATCCCGGTCCTTCTCCGTCCGCAGGGCAGGAGTGTGGATGGCAACCGGCGGAAAAGCGGCGGTCGGAATTTCCCACCGTCGCGATCACCACCGCCATCCTAATCTGACCGGTGGTTTTCTGGCTTGTGATCCCAGGCGGATGTCCGCCGCAGGTCCGGCGGTTGACACCGCCAGCCGGGCGGCAGTCATGCGACTGCCATCGTAATAGGCCCCTTAGATATAAATGAATATTAAATTCAATATTAATTTTTAGTAATTTAATAATAATTAAAAATAATACTTATGAGGGAGTGACGCCCTTTGTCTGGCATGGGATGTAAGGGAATTAGGGGTTTTGGGTGGGGGAGTGTAATTAATACCTAGGTACTAATTTTAATACCTGGATATTAATGAATATTAAATGAATTGTTAATTTTCAGTAATTGAATAATAATATATTGATACTCAGGTATAAATTGTAATACCTGGGTATTAATAAATAATAAATGTAATACTAATTTTAAGTAATGTAATAATAATTTAAAAAATAATACTTAGGAGGGTGTGACACACTTTCTCTGGAATGGGATGCAAGGGAAATAGGGGTTTGTGTGAGGGAGTGTATTAATACCCTAGTACTAATTTTATACTTGTTTAGTAATTTAGGGGCCCATTACGATGGCGGGCGGAAGCACCACCGCCGTGCTGGCGGATGCAAAAAGCACCAGTTACCGCCGGCACGCAGCAGTCCACACGCCCGCCCAATTACGATGCGAAAAGTAGGCCAAACACCGCCGGCAAGCCAGCAACACCGTCCGCCATCAAAGTGCGCCCGTTCACGTAGCGGCGCAGCACAACTGACACACACCGTCCGACGAAACACGTCCCGCCCGGCGCATAAATTACGATGCCGCAAACAAACGGCTCCCACGGCCAAGAGATACCGTACGACAAACCGAAGCGGTAACACGGATGCCGAGCACGGACAACGAAGAAGCGGCTCCCCGAGCATGAATCCAGCACTGCAGGCCCTCCCCATGCTCCTGCTGATGCACCACCAAGGACGCAACGTGCCGCGGAGACGCAGGTAGGCACACACACAACAAGTGCACGCAAACAGCGTACACAGTGCAAGGGCGGAAAAGTGGACAACCCCCACCAGCGCGTGTACACTACACATCCACCATTGCATCCACATATGACACACAGGCCAAATCGTAACATCGCGTAACACATGTGTACACACCACCTGGGACCAGGAACCAACCACCCCGTCACGGCCCCAAAGCGCCGATGACGCCGCCACACATGCGCACAACGCAGAGGCCAACCGCAGCGCCATGCATGCGTCGCACACAGACACAGGGACACAACCAAGCAGCACACACATCAGCCCCACCCCGAACGCACATGACACGTGACAGGCCTGCCACAGACATGTCCCCAACGCCCAATTCACGGACAACACCCAACGCCACACAACCGACGCACACATGTCAGTGAAGACACGCAACAGCAGGACACACCCCAGTGTAACAAACATGGCGTAGCACACAGCGGCGGCAACACCAACTAGGAGAAGCAGGGCCCCTTCGGGAAGAGGAACGCCAGTACCACACTGAAACACCCATACCACCCTGCACATATGAACAAGACATATAAAACGGAACACCAAAGAGCCCGGGGACCGACAACAGGTGGCCCAAGAATAACATTCACACACAAGGCCCAACGCAGAGCGGAAAGGCAGCCTGCCGCCCACACAAGGGAGAGCAGACAGCACTGAATGACCTTCCATTCCAAC